>CM067481.1:7283435-7297452 GCA_034552555.1 Semaprochilodus insignis
GATAGATAGATAGATAGATAGATAGATAGATAGATAGAGATAAAGAGAGTGAGAGAGATACACACAGAAAGAGAAATGAATAAAGCAGAGGTGAGGAAGCGAGAAAGGAAGAGAGAAAGGAAGAATCAGTGCAAGAGAGAGGAAGAAAGAAAGTATAATAAATCATGAGACAGAGAGAAGCATGAAAATAAATAAATAGTGAAAGAAAAGACAAGAAAGTGAGAGACAGTTATAAAAGAGAGAGTGAAAGGATGAAACCAATATAGCAGAAGTAAGAGACAAAAGATGATATAAATAAATGAATAAATAAATAAATAAATAAATAAATAAATAAATAAATAAATAATACATCAATCATGAAAGACTGTTAAGACTGAAAGAAAGAAAGAAAGAAAGAAAGAAAGAAAGAATGATACAGAATGAAAGAATTAAAGAAAGAAAATATGCAAAACAGAATGAAAGACAGAAAGATGGCATGATAGACCAAAAGAAAGAAAGAATGACAGAGACAGGAGACAGAGTGACACTGTGAAAAAAAGAAAGAATACAGAGAAAGAGTAAAAAAAAATAGAGAGAGGGCGAGAGGGCAAGAGAGCATCAGTGGTAGCTGATCTGTGAGTGATTTAGCTCCAGTGAAGAAAGCATCAATCCACAACAACAGCTGGCTCTCCACTACTGCACAGTAACAGGGGTCCCGACAGTGTGTGTGTGTGTGTGTGTGTGGTGAATAATGCAGCTTTGTTTTAGGGCCGTTCTGTTCCCTCACTCTAAAGGTTTGGTTATGTAACCTAGTCTCTCTCTCTCTCTCTCTCTCTCTCTCTCTCTCTCTCTCTCTCTCTCTCTCTGTGCTGCTGCAGTGTGCAGGGCCTCAGCTGCATTCACGCATCATTCAGCTGCTGAAGAAACGCTGTGACACTGACGTTTCTGCTGGTCTATGTATGTGTGGTCATGTATTTAGCTCTTTGGGGTGACCATATGCCCCAAAATCATATCAAACATGAACACCGTGTGGACACGTAGTTGCTCCCTCTGAGAAAAAGGCAATGTTAGCTGGTACCGGTACCGGTATCCAGTACATTAAACCCACACTGGACACACAGCACCTGTAAACGTTTTGACCCAAACAGCATATAATATTTCAGAGGAATAAAGCTGTGCTGAGACCTCCACTGCTGGAGAAGAGACCTGCCTGGATGATGTCATCTAACACTGAGCTACGGCCATACAGTGGACATACAAGTGGACGTATAAGAAATAAATGGAGATGTGTATGTGTCTGTTTGTTTTGGGTTCTCCTGGGGACATGACTAGATTGAGGATGAGCTTAATGTGCACTGAGGTTGAGCATGTAACTCTGAAACATACAGCATCAGCTGGGGTCACCGCATCGCTAAGATGGAAATTCCATGTGTGAACAGCTACATGTTTCGCTGTCCACTTATGGTCAGATCTCTCGAGATGGACGTTATTACCAGTTGTGAACTGGGTCATAGATTAACAGCATTCATTAAACTCATGAAAACTTCGCATATTCTTACAACTGAGATGTTTTCGTCTCAGTTTGGCCAAAGCATGTGGCATTCTGACCTGCGGTCTCTCCAAAGAGACCAATAAAACAGCACAGCTTCATTGGCCCCTTCACGCCTTTATTACAGGAAAAAGAAAGAAAACGAAGGATTTGGGTGGATAACGAGCGACTTTTCTTTTCTTTTCTTCTTTTTTCGGAGGCACACAAAGATCGACTTTGAGCGGCGGTGGAAATTTCCCCCCTTTTTTCTTTCATTCCTTCTTTCGTTCTCTGTTTCCCTCACATGCCATGTACAGAGAACCCAACAACGCCCCCCCCAACCAACCCACTGCCCCCCCACCCATCCAGTAAACATCCTTTTCTTTCCTGATGATGCCGTCATCCGGAAATCCCAAAAGTCATTAACAAATAATTAATTAACAACCCCTTAGGGAGGGGCTTAGAGACCTCCTCTCTCTCTCTGTGCTGGCACGCATTAAGGGACGACAAAGCCTTGATGAAAGAGACAGAGCCACCAAAAGAGCAATTGGCATTCATTCGATAATGAGGCAAAAAATTAAATTTGCTCACCTCAAATGTAGCTGATCCACCAGGGCAGGTTTATTGTAGTGTGACATTCTGTTATGTAGAAGAATGAGCAGTCAGTATCCAGGCTTCTGCACGGCCACTGTACTGCTGCTTTAACTGTAAACGTCATACGGTTTCAGAAGACACACAGGCAAGTCTATTTGAGATCATTTAACAATGTGACTTTCAGGTAAGTGTGTGATGATTTAAGGTATGCTTTCCCTAAAAGCTACATGCTTAATAGCAACATTAGCTTTGTGCCGTAAAAACAAAAGAAGCCTACTTCAGACATCAAACTCACATAGTACTGGGCTGAAGTCAAAGAGCAGCCGTCCTTTGTTTAGTGATCAGTCAAATTGGCCAATAGCTCTTACTTAGAAAAGGAAATGGACTAATAAAAAAGAAGAAAAAAAAACCCAACCATCCAGTAAATAATGGATGCTGACCACCCTAGAGTCCAGACCTCAACGTCACTGAATGTGTTTGGGATCGCTTGCAATAATGCAAACAACTTCTACACCTGAAAAAACTTAAAAGAACCTTTGAAAGTTGGAAAAAGCAGAAAACCGGAAGCAACCCGGCAGTCTTCTCTGAAAAGAATGGAAGCTGTGATACAGAAAAGCATGGACACACTACGTACTGAAAACATGTATATTATATATTTAACAATGTATATTCTTTGTAACTTTCTTATTTGTTCTGCTTTTTCTTCTAAAGCTTAGAAATGAATAACACTGGAAATATTGACTGGGAATATAATACATATAAAAAGGGGGATTTCTTTTTTCTGATTAAAACTTTTGTATTTAGAAAAGCACATATTACAAAACACATCGCCAATGAAATTATACAACTAGAAATACAGCTCCCCCATCCTAAACCCTCCCCCTTCCAAATCGTCATCACCAACCTACAGTACAACCTGGTTATTGACAATTACACTTCCATTGTATATTCCTTAATACTGGACATAAGTAAAGTAAAAGAATAAAATAAAATGAAATATAATAGTATAATTAAATGAATAATTTACATACAGACGGAGCATATGTATCTTCATACATTATGTAATTATTCAATTTGTCCATGTATGAATGAAGACGTTATATACAGGGCATATGTCTCCCCTTCAGCTCTAACAATATCAGGAACCCTCCTAAAAAGGGAGAGTTTTGACTTTTGTACAGTATTGTGCTTTGGCTCATTGACTCCTTTGGGGTAGGGAGTAAAATGCCCAAATGAGATTTTTCACTGAAGTATTCCAGCCTTGCTAAGCACTTATTTTATAATTGGAATACTTGATAGTTCCAGGAAACACAGAGTAAAGTAAAAATGTCTGTATGATATTAAACTTGAGTGTTGTATTAAACATCCAGCAAAACCTGAATAACCTGAAAAAATATAAGATATAGAGTACAAGACAAAAGTTTAGACACGGCTACTCATGGATGATTTTCTTGTGCTTAGGCTTTCAATAAACTGAAAGGGGAACTAGAGCTTTTAAATTATGCAGAAGAAAAGAGATACAACTTTTTTTGTGCAACAAAATTATAGTATATTAGAGGTGACGACATGGCAGAAATATAATACTGTGGTACATCAAGAGCATATGTGGTATATCAGTATATATGTATTGTTTCAGACTCTCATCAGCATTAGCCTGTAGAGTCTTTAAGATCACCAACAACACCCATTTAGCTGGACGTGTCTAAACGTTTTGACTGGTACTGTAAATGTGCTACAACAAAGCTTAAAAAGCCCTGATCAGACCTGTCTGAGAACTGTGTGGGTGTGGCTTATAAGCAGCTTGATTGACAGCTCTCTGACCAACACTGCTAGTCTGCTCCACCACTCAAACAGAGCTTAAATCATTATCCAGCTTTTATATAATAATAACTGGACAGAAAAGGTTACAGACTAGCAGACATGCAGGCGAACAGTGCGTGAAGGGGCAGACAAACGTGCAGATGGATGGATGGATGGATGGATGGATGAACAAACGGATGGACGAAGTAATGCATAAATAAAGGAAGAGACGAATGAACAATGTTGGTGGTTTGGATAAACGAATGCATGAGCGACAGACAGGTGGTTATGCAGGGTTAGCTTTTAGGCTAAGTTTCTCTGTCTCTGAAACTGTTTTTTGTGGGCGGGGCAAGAAACGCCAGCCTTGTAATGGGTCAGGGGAATGCTTACAGAGGCGAAGCCTTAGATCCGGACTGAGTTCTGAGGCAAGTTCTGCCAGGAAGACTCCAATGCTATGTCACTCATTCATTCATTACTCTGGCTAATCACAATCTGCCACCTGGCTTTAACATTCCTGTTCTGCTGCTATCAGGTGCTGACATCTGGACGTTCTCCTCCATCATCCTACCCACCGCCAGGTTGTTCCCAGTCCTGTTGTCCAGGGGGGTAGGCTCCGCCCCTGCCATCCATATCTGGCAGGATCTGCAAGGGTCCCAATGTTTCAAGACCTTGGCCCAGGACGGTGCCTACACCAAAGACTCTTTATTAGCTAAGAATTGTTATCCATCAAATTGTACATAGGAAATATCATTTTCCATCACTTTTGCCTTTCAAGTCTTCCTGGCAGAGATACGGTGAAACGATCTATTTAGCCATCATTGGAACATCATTCAAAGGGCAGCTTCCTACATCCTTACTGTTTACCTGCAAGTACAAGATTAACATCAATAGAACGTTTGAGGTTCACTGGCTATTTACTGCTGAAGCATAATTCACACTTCCTAAGAAAAGACTACCCAGCTCTTCTTTTGCTTAACAACGTTCGTAGTTCGTTACTTTCTCGTAATTGCTGCAATTGTGACAAAGGTGGGAGTTAATCGTTAAGCGGGGCCCTGATTAGACGCACTGTGTAAATGAGGCAGAAAAAAGCGGCAAAGGGCCATTAACGTTTACGAGAGGCTTTAAAAGCCAGACCTCATAAACACACAGACGCACACACAGGCTTGGCTTCAGGGTCAGCGGGGTTCACCCTTGACCTCAGGAAACTCACATATGCTGATGAAGTCATTAACCACCCAAACACACACAGGAGTTCTCCAACTCAGGTCCCCTCTGTCTCACTTTGAAGAGGGTCTTTGTTTTAGGAGCTGCTGAAGGACCGAGTCTTGCGAACAGTGACAGCTGTGTGTGTGTGTGTGTGATGACTTTGTCTCACTTTGATGACCTCGTCTGAAGGTTTGTGTGCCCTTGCCTCTGCTGCCTTGCCTTCACACTGCCAGCGCCAGTGACATCATCACATGGCAAGATTACAGCGTTTGGGCAGCTGTCGTTCTTCCATCCATTTTGCCTTTTTTCCCTCCTCCTGTTCTTTCCTTTTGACCCTTTTGACTCTCCTCAAAATTGGTCTAGTTTTCATCATGCTGGCACAAAATGACCTGAAAAGTAGTTAATCACAGTGATTATAATGGTTCATGCTTCTTACATTACACCTATAAGCTGGTTCATGTTCGGGGTCTTGTTTTTGACTGTGCAGTGGATAAGCATCTTCATAAAGTCAATATTTCATCATTTAAGCCCTGTGGTTACATGTGAGGCTGGTGCAAATTCACGATTATAAGCTCACCGGACAAAAAATTAGCCACCTTGCTTGTTTAAGGTGGTAGTAACTTCAGGTCTCTGGAGATGGCGCTGCACTAGGATGATGGGGCTATAAATACTTGCAGGGTGAGAGTGACAGGATCCATAGATTGAGAAGAGGTGGTGGAGTACATTGAATGTCTCATTCCACGTGTGAAAAATGACTCCTAAGCAGATGTTAATGATTGGCTAAAAGGAGTGACTGCATTTGGGCGTGCCAAAGACCACAGTGTGAAGGAAGTAGCTGAATCTGCAGGTATATGGAAGCGTACGGTCATATGGGTCTACCAGCAGTGGCTAAAATCCCAGTCTACAGGGAATTCTCCTCAGAATTATGCCAGGGAAGGCATCCACCAAATCTGACCCAACTGCACAATTCTTTGATGTAAGAGTGTCAGAACATTAATGTGGCCTACATCCAGAAACTTTTCCAGTCCATGCCAAAATGAATTGCAGCTGTTATTTGTGCCTATGGAGGTATTACACACTATTAAGTGAGGTGTAATAGTCTGGTGAGTTTATGAAAAATTAACCACACTAAGTTGTGAAGTTATTAATCTTGGAAGATTTGTTTCCAGTATCCTGGTTAAATAACTCTCTGGATTGGTACAAAATTATTTTTAATTAAAATTATTAAGCTCCTTACTCCTGTGACATAACATGAATTTGTCCTATTCTATTCTATTTGTTGCTTGACTTTGAAGTTTTTCACTGAATATTGTCATAATTGATGCTAACATCGATGCAGTTGAATTGCCACCTTCAGATACATACATGTATTTTTACACAAAAGCAAATGCAGTTTCTCTAATTTCTTCATTAACTATGCCTTGGCTTGTTGCAACACAAAGACTGACAAAATCTTCAATGGATGACATCACTAGCAGACAACAGGGCAATGACACCACATGTTCATATGCATACATATGTCCCTGAACAGCAATTTAATCTCAGCTAGGATTAACCAGACCCTGTTACTTTTTAAATTAGCACTAAGGAGTGAATCTAATATGACCTCCATGATAGATAGATAACACGCATAAGTGTTATGTCAGCCTGCCTCAAGCTATTAACATGGGACAAAGAGACGGAGGAAAGAAAGAAAGAAAGAAAGAAAGAAAGAAAGAGGAAGAAAGAGGAAGAAGGGAAAGAAAGAAAGAAAGAAAGAAAGAAAGAAAGAGAAAGAAAGAGAAAGAAAGGCAAAAAGGAAAGAAAAAATACAAGCAAAATGGAAACAGTGCTGAACTGAGGCTGGAGCTGGTTGTACTGGGCGTAATGGCCTTTGTTTTCTTTTTCACGGTTTCAGCTGGCTTTTGTTCTGCCCTGTTGTCAAGCATCGTCAGGGTCCTTAATTTTTGCCTTCCCAGCGTTCTGCTCATTTGCATAATACCGCCCACTTATGTAGTTGTCATGGTTCCCAGGATGATTGAGGTTGCTGCTTGGCAGCGCTCCGATTTACATTTGGTGCAAGCAGGCATTAACATAAGTCTGATAAGAGACGGCGAGACAGAACCATCCCTCATCTTTATCACAAGCTAGAGTTATTCTACAGTTATTTACTGCCGCCAGTTCACCTCGCTTAGCCTGCTAGGCTGCTGTATAGGGTACTGATACACTGGGCACTTAATAACTGACCCATTTGTGTTTTAATTACTTATTGATGTTTTATTGTAAGACATGGAGAGATCTCTCAGTACATCATTTACACTAAAGTAAATACTGTACTGCATTATACTTACTCTATTTTGTTTTAGTCTACCCTACTCTCATTTGTTTTATTTTTGTTTTCTCTGTTCTTGTTCTCTTCATAGTTTTCGCTATTCTATTCTATTTTGTTCTATTCTGTTTTATTCTATTGTATTCTATTCTATTCTGTCCTTTGTTATGTGCTATACTGTTTTCTCTGTTCCATTTTATTATCTTGTTCTATTCATTATTCATTTTTTTTATTCTATTCTATTCTATTCTATTCTATTCTATTCTGTTCCACAGACTGTTCTATTCTGTACTGTTTTCTCTATTCAATTCTATTATCATGTTTTATTACATTTTTTGATACTCTATTCTGTTCCACAGACTGTTCTATTCTGTACTGTTTTCTCTACTCAATTATATTATCATGTTTTATTACATTTTGTGGTATTCTATTCTATTCTATTCTATTCTATTCTATTCTATTCTATTCTGTTTTATTCTGTTTTATCCTTTGTTATGTGCTATACTGTTTTCTCTATTCCATTCTATTATTTTGTTCTATGTAATTCATTAATCATTTTTATTATTCTATTCCATTCTATTTTGTGCCACACACACTGTTCTTTTCTGTACTGTTTATTCTGTTCGATTCTATTCTATTTTTACTATTCTGTTCTATTCTATACGTTGCATTTTACTTTGCCTCATTAAAATTCCGAGATGACATAGTACAGAAGTTGAAAAGACGCAAGACACACACACACACACACGCACGCACACACACACACATACACACACACTTTGATGTGTCTCTTGCTGAACTGTAGCTGGAGGTTCATACACTCACTCAGCTCTTATTCATTACCTCATTATCCTAACAGACACACTCCACACACATAAACACACACACGCACGCTCAGATCGGATGCCAGCACCACAATTCTTCACCGGAAACCAAACCACATTAATGAAAGGTACAGCTTCGCATACTGTCACCATATGTGTATGTGCCTCTACTGTGTGTGTGAGGCCTCTCCACTCTGGGTGTGAGGTTAACATCATTCTGTGTGTGCGCGATGAGGGTGAGTGGCGTGCAGGCAGTGTGTGCAGAGCGCCTACTGTTAGAAGCTGTGGTTACATTCAGTTTATGTTGTCAGTGTTGTATACGGAGGACGAAAGAGTGGAGGATTCATGAGCTGAAGAAGATAGAGATTTTTGTAGACGGGTTAATCCAGATGCTTAAAACAGACGCACATGCACGTTTACACAGGAGGAGTGTATGTACAGTACCAGTCAAAAGTTTACACCTACACATGTATCGTCCACATTTGAGATCAACAGATTTATTTATCCTAAGAATAAAGGTTTGACATATTTCTCAGGCTCACTTTCTAACGAGCATTTATTAATGACCTGGTCTTCACATTAGATGAAAAACACACTGGTCATGTGCAGCGCAGAGCTCGTGTCAGCATTTTGAGTATGCAGTTATTCAGGAGTTGCTCCTGGCTCTAAACAGTGTCAGGGTACTTCCTTATGTCAGTTAGGTCAGTGTCAGCTGGCTGTTAACTGGGCTGGAGATTAGGAAACCAACTTTGTAACCAGAGGGTTGCCGGTTTGATTCCCTGGTTTTTGATACAGAAATGACTGAAGTGCCCTTGAGCAAGGCACCCAACCCCCAACTGCTCCCCAGGTGCCGTGGGTAGGGCTGCCCACTGTTCTGGGCAAGTATGCTCAGTGTCCCCTTGTGTGTGTGTTTTACCCCATGGATGGGTTAAATGCTGAAGACAAATTTCTCTGTGTGCAAAAAAAAAAAAAAAACGGCTCTAAACTCTACTCAGAGAATGATTGGCCTCACCTGAATCAAAATGGTCAGTTTTCAGATTTCAGATTTAATTTCAACTAAAGTTTAAATTTCTGTTGATCAACTTAAGTGCTATTTTACTCTTTTACATATATATATATATGTAAAAGAGTAAAAGATGACCTGAATTCCAAAACAAGCAACAAAACAACAAAAAACGAAAAGGGTTCAAAGCAAATATTTGGCCACCCTGCATGATCAGCACTTAGCACCCACCCCAACACTTTGGGAAGTGTCACTGCTCGTAAGCAGTTTTAACCAAGATGTTTCTGTTCTGTGCCGTTCTTGGGCCGTTTCGCATGCACTATCCTTTTCAGGTCTATCCACAGATGAAGGATCGTTCCCCTGCTGTATGAGCCATCAAATTTTCATCTTCGGCTTTTTGTACAGACTACCAGTCTTCCCTCTACCAGTTCTCTGTGCCACTGGCGGCATCATAAGCCCAAAGCATGATTGATCCACCCCTGTCTTTTAGTTAGAGAGGTGTTGCTTATAATGAAATTCTGTTTCCAAAATGGTTCAGGCTTGTGTAGTTCTTTCTTTGCAAACTTCTGATGCTGAAAGTCATATTTGTACAAGCGTCACAGCACAGTAGAACACTGCACCATCACTCCAGAGCCTGCTAAGTCTTCCTGAAGGTCTTTTTCAGTCAGATGGGGGCTTTGATTTGCCTTCCTAGCAATCCTATGAGCATTGTCTTGGAAAGTTTTCTCAACCTCAACTTCCAGCATCCCTGAACTGAGGAAATGACTACCTGAAAATGCTTTGTTATCTTCTTGTAGCCTTCTCCTGCTTTGTGGGCAGTAATTATTTCAGAGTGCTAGGGAGTCAGTTAAAGGAGCCCATGGCTGGTGATTGTTGGGAGAAGTTTTGAGGTATAAAACTTTGCATACAAATGTGAATCTCCTGGCCTTTCCTAATGAGTATTATGAACAAGCCGTAGCACAAAAGCTAATTACTATCAGAGAGTTTGGGAAAAGTTATCAAAGAACTCAGATCTTTTGGAGTGCCTAAAGTTTTCTTTTCTTTCACTGTAAAATTGTATAAAACAAAAATAATACACATAAAATCTTGAGTCATGAGTTCATCTTCTACTCACTCGATCATTCACACTACCTATTTTGATCAAATTAATACAATAGAGGACGTCCATTAACGCATATGTTCTGGAAGGAAGCATCTTCAGGCTGGCTGTCTAGACTGTGACAGTCAAATATCTCACACTCTGTATTCCTGTCGGTGCGAGCAAAATCACCGTGTGGGATCGAGACCAACGGTTTATAGTTGACTCTCCATTCCCAAATGCTTGGGATCAACTCCCAGCTCTAGCCCACAATTCCTTTAAGTTAATGAAAAGCACAACCAATCACATGCATGGCATTGCACGCGCATGTTATTGTGTAGATTTGTTTCTTTCGTTTTCCGTACACTGTATTTCATCTGCCCTGCGGCAGTTTGGTGGTTTGGCCTGACGGCACTCAGAGTGCTGAAGTCACTGGAGACCAGTTGCATTGTGGGAGTTCTATAAGTCACCCTACTTTATCTAGCAGCTGTTTCTTATAGATTTGGCGTGGCTCCCGAAACCCCCCCCCCCTCGCCTCCTTCCAGCTCGAAACTGATCTGCCACCCTGGGCCTACTGCCAAGACCCCCCAATACCTTGACACACACTCACACACTCACACACACACACACACACAGCCACAATGCACAACCCACATCACATTCCATGAGGCGAATGTTTAGCTTTAATCCCATAATAAGACTCTCAGCTGTCCAAGAAAAGAAAGAGGACTTTCCTCTGCCAGATTCTTCTTCTCTCCCCCTCCTATTTTCCTCCCTTTTCTCTTTTTCTTCTTTCTAGTTCTCTCTTCTCTTTGTTCTCATCTCCCTCTTTTCTCTTTGTGTCGATTATATAGGATGAGGGCACTTTACCCTATCCATTTGGCCATTGTGTTGTTGAGTAACCCCACTCCCCCCCTCCACCAGTTCTCCCTCTCTCTCCCTCTCTCTTTCTCTCGTTACTTAGCTAACCTCACTTCCAGTTGTCTAAGACCACACACACAGATATGGATGCAACCATAAGCACTCCTTATGCTCTGCTATTCATCTGTCAAGAAAACATTATATTTTGGAAGTCCTTTCCTTTTTCAATGAGCCAAACTGTGCCGGAGACGGAAAGCTGTAAGAACAGCAGGGAAGCTCGGTAAGCACTCGCAAAGCCAGTCTACTGATCTAATATCCACTGTCGGCTTCTTAGTCAGTGTGTCAGGTGTGTGTGTGTGTGTGTGTGTGTGTGTAACCTTAACCCTAAACTTATAAACAATAACCTACCTTGTTCTGTTATTGGCATCAGCATCATTAGTAAATGCACCATTTTACCAAATGAGTTAAACAGCAGTATTATTACTATACACGCATCATCAAAAGAACAGATGCACCCAGAAGGAAGTGTGGGATTGCAGTGCTATTGGGAAGGAAGATAAAGGTTACCAGGAACAATAAATGATGATACATTTAGACTGATATGGGTAATATTTATTGAGCTACACATACAGAAGTAGTGTCTCTCAGTATGGCGCAGGCTGCCATGTTTGCTAACGCAACATGCCAGATGTCTCAGATGTCTGTAGCGGTTCCTAGTGGTGTCATGCAGCTTGGATGTTCTCGCACAGTTCCTGCAGATTGTGCGGTGGGGTGGAGGTGGAGAGACATCAGGCCTTCTGGACATGTGAAGTGTGACAGCAAAGTGTTCATCTTGGCGCTGACAATAGTGGGACTTGTCACTGAAGATGACCCGCTGCCAATGCAATGACATGGCACCATTGCAGTCTTTGGCAATGTTGACGTGGTGTTAAAGGCAATCGTCGTAACGGTCTACATGCATGTAGTCATTCCAGGCATGTTGGACAATTGGTTGGTTCTCTCTGCCCGTGGTTTGTGTGGGTCTCCCATATTCTTCATGCCGCTGGTGCATGCCTTCTTCTATCCACTGTTGCCAACAGCGTGCTATGGAAATATTCACCAGCATGGCACGCAATATGTCTCACGGATGGCATCACTGCTCGCTGAATGTCTGCAGTCGTGGCTGTTGGATCAGTCAGGTACAGCGATAGCAGCAATAGCAACTATTCTTTTGATGAGGAGTGTACATATTGTCATCAAAAATATAATTTCTACATTATGTGAATGCTGTCCTTAACATTATGCGCAAATTTCAGGACGAATGGATGAAGAGAAATGCTCCAAAATATTTTTTTAATATTTTAATCATTCATTACTAACTGAATGTGTTAATGTAATTATGTAAGCATGTACAGTACCACTCAAAGGCTTGGAATCACTTGTTGTATTAATAATTTCTGTAATAACTGAAACAGTGTTATTCACTCTACAGGTATTATCAGCATTATTAGGATTTCATTCTCAGTGTTTTCTGTCTTTCTCAGTCACTAACCTTCCAAATTTTTGAATAGTTTTTCCAAACTTTTGAACAGTATAGTGAATTTGCTTATAGATTAGGTTGTGACACAAATCAAAGGCAAGACAAAACAGCCATAATAACTCTGGACGTCTCACAGTTTCTTAATATCTAATTTCTGATTATAATTGAGGATTGATATTTGTCATTATACTCAAAAATACAAACCTGATTCCCAAAAAAGAACCTTTATTTAACTGACAAATGTATGAGGAAAAAGCTTCCAATGTTTTCACTGCCCAACTTAATTGTATTATGGACATTTAAATAAATCTATTATTTGAAGTCTGTGACACACTCAAAAAAGGCTGCAGACATCAAACACTTTAAATACAGCCTCATAAGAATTCACAAATCACAGATTCTTGTTTTTATTGCATTTTACAAAATGTCCCATCTTGTCTGGAAATGGTGATGTAGTCTTTTCAGTAATTATTACTGTTACTATAACTAGAACATAAGTACCATTAACTGCCGGTTGCAAATCCTGGATACCATGTTGAGAGTGCTTCTATAGTATATCCTGTCTTCTGCTTGGATCTTCAGACTTCTTAACAGCTTATTGATGATTCCTCTTATTGTATCTGTACATCTTGTTGCTGGTCACCCTCTACCTCTCCTACCTTCAACTGTTTCAAGCATAATTGTCTTTTCCAATGACTTCTCATGTTTCTTCTCAGAATACATCCAAACAAGAGAGCTGCTTTGTTTTCTCTCCAAAACCAAAGACGCCAATATGTTTCCTGTCCCACTTTTTTCATTGCTCAGATTTTACATGCCTGGAGAACCACAGAAAAGGACCACAACCAGGACAATTTTGTGGAGTGTTAGACTCTTTATATATGCCCCATAATATCTGTTGTGTAATGAAACATCAAATCTTGAAGTCACCAATAGTCTGTACACATGCTATTCACCAACAATTACAGTGCCCACAATGATGCTGGTGTGAATAGTGTAGGTCTGGTGTAAGGACTGGACCAATGTGGTAATTAGGACATATGTGTGGGTCATTAAGCCACAGTGTACAGGCTGATGCAGGACAGAAGAGACTGATGGGGTGTATTACGATGCGTGAAGATACGTCTCAATCAGCAGCGAGATCGCACCACGATGATTATTCACGACACAGCTGGTCCGGAAAAGATAACACACACCCCATACACGCACAGTGATTTTGATGAATGCGTCTGTATGAACTTCCACATTCTAGCAAACATGTAAAGCTGCATGTATGAATGTATTAGAGTTGTGGAAATGGCAGCTATGTTTCTTGTGGGG
>CM067481.1:7297527-7428133 GCA_034552555.1 Semaprochilodus insignis
GGTTATAAAAGGGTACAAACACCAGATGGAGGTAGTCTAGCTAGTGTTCCTTTACTGTCTATAACCTAGATTCTCCTGGACTAATCCACAGCCCCCCCACACTCGTGCATGCACACACACTATGAAGGAATCTCGGAGGACATGTGGTGATTTCAGTTCAGTTCAGCTGAATTGAAATGTATTTTTAGAGTGTCTACAACATGTTATCACAATGCAGCTTTGCACATCCGGGATAGAATCTGCAGCGTGAAAGGCAATCTAGCAAGGTTTTTCCAATATATTGCACCTTTATTAATAACAACACCGAACAATGAGTTATAAATGCTTCTTCTAAACACATTCACTTTGTCAGACCGAGAAACTGAATTAGGGCAAGAGATTGAAGTTTATAGAACTCAGGCCTTGTTAATAACAGCAATTTCTGACTAAAAAGGCCTCATAATTGAGGACAAGGCTCAATGTGTAAGAAAACAGCTGTTATTGTTCTGTAACCAAAAGAGGTAAATTAAGGAAAGTGATGGGTTGTAATTAGCAAAGCCTGAAACCAGGTCATTGCTTTGACGGATTCTTGCACGACTAGACTCGTTCTGAAGTGGGGGCAGGGGCTCTTGGCTTGCCTTGTTTGACCTGCATAAGGGAAGGGGTGGGGGGAAGCTTTCCGTAAATTAGTTAATTAGAAATCCCTAATTACACAAAGCTAATCCCTGTCTGTAATGACCCAGTGCTTAGCCACTTGGCCCACTGCTGGATAGAGAGAGGGAGGTAGAGAGAGAGAGAGAGAGAGAGAGAGAGAGAGAGAGAGAGATTTAAGGGCTGAGTCGACGCTGATTTAGATCTCTAGGGTTAGTGCTCAACACTGGATTAGCTATATTCCAACCCTGATTAGCATCTATGTGTGTTGAGATAATATAGCCAGTCGTTACTCTTTAGCATTAACTGTTTAGCCATAAGGCTTCAGTGGAAATCATTTTTTTGGATTAAGTTCATGCCAAAAGGTGTTGTACTGATATGTTTCATTAGTGTTTAGCACATGCACAGCTAGCACGGAGACAGCGAGTACCTTTAGTTTCCCTGAGAGAAATTCAAATGCGTCATGATATTTAGCCGTGGGATTTTACAACAAAGTATGTGATATTGTTATCAATAATCAGCCAATTATGTTGCAAACCCCCAGCCTTGAGCTCCAGGGGCATGAACAAAATAAGCCTAATGAATCAGGGTGTTAATGATCAACACTGAACCCTGAGATCAGTCATTCTGACATATAGCACTGTTTGATGGAACTGCTTGACATTTCATACTAATGTCAGCATTATTCTCTGTGTTTGCTAGAGCAAGACATCTAGCATGTTGAGTACAGCTGTCCTGAATGTTAAATGCTGCTGTCTTAAATGTTATTTGCTATGTAGAATAACAGAGCAATGAAAATAGCCATGTAGCCACTTAACCAGAATCAATGTACACCAAGGAATTGATTTTTTTTTAATTGCCAGTCATTTAAGTCTAAAGCAATTGGCCGCTGTTGTTTTCATTTAGGTTTAGACATACCAGCTGCCTTTTAGATTGTGTTAAAATTGAACCAATAAATTTAATCAATAACTCTTGTTCCATTTAAAGTCATGAATGTTTGACCTTCTTCAGTAAAGTTACCAATTTATAACTCTACCATAGCTAGGACTTTGTATTGGCAAGAACCTGGTGATACGTATCATGATACAGGGGGTTAGGATTCAATATACTGAGTACTCTAAGGAAAGGCGATATATTGTGATTTTTTGACATCTAATTTTAGGAATTGCTAATGCTAACATTAGTGGTGCACCCTTACGCTACATGGTTACTTTGGAGTGGACCATCTAATGGCTGTCTAGTGTTCAGAGGTTTAAACGCAACACAAAATAAACCAGTCTGCCCCCAATCTTTCCATGAAAGCTATTAAATAAAATTAAAAAATTATACCATGTGAGAATCTATACAGTATCACTAAACATAACATTGCCCTACTCAAATATATAGACACCTCTAATTGCAACTGTAGCCTGGAACTACTCAGAGAGTTTATGGTTGGCCATTTCGGATGGTTAAATTGTTATCAGTTTTATTTCTGTTCATATTTTAATGCTGTCACTTTTAACATGTCAATAGCATGCTAATGTGATGAATTATTAACTTCTATCCATAGCAGCTGAAACCCTGCTTGCCTTGTTTGGTGCTGTGATCGAATCTGTGATTGTAGTTCTTTCATTCAAATACAGCTTTTAAATGGTTTATAATGGGACACCTTCAGCACCTTCAGCAGACCAAACTAAACAAAGTTCAAAGGAGATCTGTATTTATACACCCATTATTGGAACTATAATTGGAACTTCGTTCACTCTGCCATTCACAATGTTAACTCAGTGTTGAATTATTGAAAGTAATCAATGCATTCTAGAGAGGTTTATTTGACTCACCCATATGGCTATAGAAAAAAAAGAATGGTTTAACAGTCCTAGTTTATTGTAACAGCTTAAACTCTACAATTGAGTCACGACTAAAATGGGTAGTTTTCCAATTATAGCAGCTCTCCGTCATCTGTTAGCAGCTCGAGTCCACTGACCGTATTAGAGTATATGGAGGATGGATGGAGGAGGACAGGTGGGCACTGGACAGCACAAGAGCAGTGTCAATTACAACCTGCAAGGTCAATGGTCAAAGCCCTGTCCAGTTGGTCATTCTGTTTTGGTCATTCCTGTGCACAGCTGACTAAACCATTTATATTTGTGTCTGCCCCTGCAGGATGTGTGTGTTTTTTTTTCTCACATTTTTACATTTAGAGCCACTGCTGTGTATTGCTGAACACAAAGAAGTTATTTTTGTCTTTTGTCTTTTTATTTTCAGGTAATAACTCAGACTTGCTTGCTCTTCATGAGCATGTACTGAAAATGTTTAATATATACAAAGTAATCTAATAAAAGCTTATACCATGATTGGTATACTAGAAGTCAATAGTAACCCATATTTCTTCCATAAATACATGTTTAAAACTTCGCACAGCAGATCTTTATTAAGGTGGTGCAGACTAGTTAATGTGGTTTCTGACAAAGTATGAGCTATAGCACTCAGCTATGCAGATTAAAAAAGCTACAGTATATGGATCCAGGTAAACATGAAATATATTTTCATGTCCCAAAAATATACTTTAATATAAGCATGTACGTTTCAAGGACATTTTTATTTTGTGTGCTAAATATAAGTGCAATATATGAACTATATTTCTAATGTAATGATTACATTGAGTACATTTTACATTTTTAGTATTTTGGTGTACTTAATATAAGTGTACTAATTTGCACTCCCTGGTAAAACATAAGCATATTTTAAGGTACTTGAAATATATACTTTAGGTACTTAATATGTACTTAAGTGGTGTCTCAAGTAGTACAGTTAAGTACAATTAGTTCTATTTAGGTTTAAATAGAAGTAATTGTAATAGCACTAACAGCACTAATGATGCCTGGTGAATATTTAGAAGATTAAGTACATAGTGTATCAGAAATAGCACACTTTCAGTACACTAATCATGAGTGCAAGTGTAAGTACACTTCAGTGTACTTATTTTCCTCCTGGAGACAGTAATTCACATTATCGATTTATGTGTTTTTTATTCATAAATGACTATTATTCTTAAATGTTCAAGATGTTGATACTGAATATTGACTATGTTAAACAACAGAAATGGTGAACATCATCTACTGTTCATATGCTGGCATGACGTCCATACATGTGACAGGGAGTAGGATCCTTCAAGGCACTGAAATACTGCAATACGGTGTAACAACTTGTCTAAAACAGCTATCGGCTGTGTTCAGCAACACTGTGAACATTTAACTGAGAAACAGGTGTGGAGCTAATGGGTATAGCTAAGGGGTGGGGAGCAGGGGTGGAGCATGGGAGGCCAGTGCTATGGACCTGTAAAGCTTGGCCACACCTCTGGCCACCCAGGTACCAATGTGAAAATCCCCTGCAGGGCAAAAAAAAGATAATAAAAAAGTAGAATTTTAACATTTTATTATTAGATTTTTCATATGTATTTTTAATAGTATTTCTTGATTTAACAAACCAAACAATTTACTTTCAAAAAATTTTGGAGTATGACCTCGTAAGCATACGACCCAACATCCTGTCTGAAATAGCTAGCTGCAGTGTGTTCAGCTACACTGTGAAGTTCATTTTTATAGTTTACAGTAAGTCACACTGTCTCCTGAAGCACATTGACCAGATTTGGGTGACCCTTGGCTTGACTTTGTTACTAGTAAAACTGTGAGGTAGCTAACAGACACCAAGCACATCCTGGCTGATGGACTACATCCTGTAGAGTATTAACCTGAGCCTCAGCACAAGCATTTCAATGCGTAAATGTCCTGATATTCTGTGCAAATGGCGAATAAACTTGAAACTTGAACTTGTGGAAATCTGATTATGTTAGACAAGATTTTTTGCCAAATCATTTCTGAAAACTGGTCGTTCACTCTCCGTTTGGTCTGTTTGACTCCTCATTGCCGAAATGCATGCCTGAGCACGTGTGGTAAAATAAATCAAAGAGAATGGTAGCGTGTTTGCAAAATGTCTGTGTTTATTTAAGAGTGCACTTGATATTTGTGCTTTATGTATTTGAGTGCTTTGCTTGGAGACTGCTCAGAGAAACGCAGGCCAGCGGAATCTCCCTTTCCATTGAGATAACACACAAGAGGTGGAAGTTTATAAACCAGCACCTAATCCTTTTAATCAGCCTTTAAGTAAGTGTGTGCATGTGTGTGTGTGTGTGTGTGTGTGCGTGAGAGAGAGAGACAGCGAGAGAGAGAGAGAGAGAGAGAGAGACGTGCAATGGGGAAACCCATGTTAGATAAATCAGGAAGGCAGAAGAAAGGTAGTTCGGCCCCTGGAGCAGTGCTATTAGGCCATCTTCAAAGACTCCTGCTAATCAGTGGCTAGGACCAGATAACAGAGGCGGCTCATAGAGCACTCTTTTTCTGTAATCCAACACCCACTTGCTCAACCCTGTGGACCTGAGAGTGGGACAGGGAACACACACACACACAGACAGGTTTGTTTTTGAACAGTGTGAGGACATGGACTCATACACATTATTGCTGCAGTGCAAAAAAGCTATATGTTGTTGTCTTTTCCAATTTGGCTGGATTTGAAAATGCTGACTACCCTTTAAATTGTGTTAATCTAAATAGAGGAGCTGCTAAACCGAGGAGGTGCATTTCAGTTGCAATCAAGTGCCAGGTTTACCATGAACTGAAAACTTACAAGTGAAAATTTAACTGATTTTTAATATTTAATTTTTCACATCTGTTAAATGAATGAAGGCAGGAAAAATAGGATGAATAAGACCTGTGGAGGATGGGCTCCTCACCTGAGCCTTTTTCCTTGCCCCTGTTGCCTCTGGCTTGCTCAAGGGGGGCTTGGACCTGGGATCCCTTCCTTAAGTCTACACATGGACTCTGTGTTTTTCTTTCCTTGTATAAACGTCTTTTCTGTAAAGCTGATTTGAGACAATTAGAATTTCAGCATATTAATGTCAGTTTTTAATTGCAACAAAAAATGCCAAATTGTCAAATTGTGTTAGTTGATCCCTGTAATTATAATAGATTGAAAACAGTTTGAATTATTAGAGTTATTATTGTTGTTATTGAAACATTTCATTGAGAAACAGGGGTGGGGCTAAGGGGTGGGAGGAGCAGGGGTGGAGTTAAGGAGTGGAAGGGGGAGGGGAGGCCAGTGCCACGCACCTGTGAAGCTTGGCCTCACCTTGGCACAAACAGTGCCACAAACTACAGACAGGTGAGGGGCATGACGACAGGGCGGAGACAGAGAGGAGCTATAAACCAAAACGGTGCCACAAACTAAAGACAGGTAAGGGGCATGACAAGAGGGCGGGGACAAGGAGGAGCTATAAACCAAAACGGTGTCACAAACTAAAGACAGGTAAGAGGCATGACAAGAGGGCGGAGACAGGGAGGAACTATAAACCAAAACAAACAAAGGAACATGGAAAAGACATGGGTGGAAAGATAAACTAAGACAAAAGCAGGCTATGATAGCAGCAGAACAAGGCATGACAGTCAGTGTACTTATCACCACCATGTTGCACAATAGCTATTATTTACCGTGCTGCACATTGTGCATGGTGTAGCGCAGTTACCATTGAGTTTTATGAATCTGGCAGGAGAGGCATGGGGGGGGGTCCTGTAAAACTATGATGTAGTACAGGTTTCAACATGTATCTTCAGTCGAAAAGAAATGCAAATAAATAGTTCAGTGGTTAATTAGATAAAATCAAGCAGTGTTAAATTAGAATATATAGAAGTAGCAGTTCATGGAGGAATGGAGGGATGGAACAGGGACAAATGAAAGGGAAATGTGCATAACAATAATGGATGATTCAAAAGGAGCAATGATTTGGTGAAAGGAGGAGAAACCGATAGATAGACCAGAGTTTTGATCCTAGTTACAGCCCTGCTTTGGGCCCACAAGCAGTGATGAATTACAACCAATCTCAAAAATAATTTTGCTACATTTGGCAACAATTTGACTGTTCAGTTTACAAAAAATGTAGCTTTTTACAAAGTGAAGACTGTTATGTTTCCAGGCTTTGTCTGTTTTTCCAAAGTCATAAAAGGCAGTTTTCCCTGAAAATGCATGACAACACACACCCACACAAACACACACACACTGCATGTTTGTTTATGGAGGTTGCATGCTTTGGTGTGTGTTGCCACACAGGATAGTACACAGACACTATCCGTTACTGAGTGACCGTTTACCAGTCTTATCACACACACACACACATGCACACACAAACACACAGCGAGGCTTACTTGTCGAGGTCACATCATCTCCTTTGATCCTCCTTTCTGGCTTTGTTGTAGCGTGGTGAGCGTGTAAAAGAGAGAGGGAGAGAGAAGAAGAGAGGAGAGAGAAAAGTGTCTCTGGGTGCAAACCTGCCTTTGTTGTGGGATGCTTCTGATTTGGACGTTTAAGGTCAGAGGTCACTCAGCATCAGAATCATCTCCCAAGCCCTCCTGTGTTCTGCGTCACATCAATTCCCCAAGCACACACGCACGCCTGTCACTATGAGCTTCAGTATGAGCTGTCGCTTTCATTCACATGCACGCTCACACGCACACACACACACACACACACACGCACACACACACACACACACACACACACACACACTTACTGCAAAAAAGCTGCACCCAGAAGGAATTAACCGACAGGAATTAAACTTGGTGGGTAGGTTTGACATTCATGAGACATGCAAAGTGTGACGTAAGCAAGGACGGGCCTTATCGCTGTACCAGACTGACCCAACAGTCACGATTTCATACATTCAGCGAGCAGTGGTGCCCTCCATGAGTCATCCTGTTAGTGCCACCACCATTGGCAGACGACTGCACGACGCAGGACTACATGCACATAGACTGTTACGACCACTGCCCTTAACACCACGTCAGTGTCACCAAAGACTGCAATGGTGTCGTGCCAGACTGTCATGGAGTGACTCAGAATGGCAGCGGGTCATCTTCATTGACGAGTCACGCTCCACCTCTACCCCACCGCATAATCTGCAGGAACTGTGTGAGAATGTTCAAGCTGCATGGGATGGATTTTCACAGGATAATATTAGGAACCTCTACAACTCCATGCCGAGACGTCTCGCCAATTTGTGGCTATAACAGTCTCCACTCTTTCCACAGGACTGTGGAGAGTGTCTGGGGAAATTTGTGCCCATTCAGTCAAAAGAGCATTTGTGAGGACAGGCACCAAAGTTCAGGCATCTGGCTCACAATCGACGTTCCAGTTTATCCCAAAAGTGTTCATTGGGGTTGAGGTCAGTGCTCTGTGCAGGCCATTGGAGTTTCTCCATAGCAAATTCGTCAAACTGTGTCTTTATGGAGCTGATCTTTCTGCACAGGGGCACGGTCATGCTGGAACAGTGTTGGATCTTCCCCAAACTGTCACTACAATGTTGAAAGCATAACTGGTACTTGGTGGCCCCACTCTGTGGTTTACCGCTTGATGGCTGAGCTGTTGCTCTTAGATGCTCCCATTTCTCAATAATAGCACTTACAGTTGGCCAGGGCAGATCTAGCAGGACAGAAATTGCACTTGTAGTAATTGTGCTCTCCCATGACAGCAGTGTGTTTACAGTCACTGAGCTCGTCAGTACAACCCATTCTACTGCCAGTGTTGGTTTATAGACATCTCACAGATATAAGCTTGAGTTTATATACCTGTCAGCAAAAGGTACTACCTTTACTACTATAACTTAATGATTAGTAGGGGTGTCCATAATAATTTTGATCATGTAGTGTCTTTATACAGAGTCCCCAAAACGTTCTTGGATGATGGATATTTATATGGGTGATAAACAAACCTGGACAGGCTATCATATGTTAAATAATCCCAAATAGTGAAGAGACACCCCCAGGACCTTCTTGGAGCCTTCTGGATGGCCCAATGGGAACTAGAAATTGGAGGCTTGTGCCTCTGCCTAGCTACTGTTTCTGCTATTGCTGAAGAACCTCTCTTAATAACAGGTGTTTTGAGGCAACAAGTTTAAATTGACTAGTTTCAAAACATAGCCTGTTTTGCATGGTCCTTCCATGTTTTGCATGGCCATCCAATAGCATATGCATGAGACAGAGAAGCGGATTGTGTGTTTTTCCATGCACACAGCCCATAAACTGCACTTTTAGGCTTTTGCACCTATTTAAAACAGCATGTTTACTGAAAGCGTCTCATTTGTGCTTCAAACTGACACAAAATGATTAGTACAGTTCTTCCTAACCTTGTCCTTCAAGCCTACCTTTCCCAATGGTCCATGTTTTTCCTTCATCCCTTTATCCCTATTTGTTGGTAACTAGTTAGGTTGGAGCAAAGATATAGACTGGGGGGGGCGACTGAGCTCCTGACCTGGAAATCTGCTTTAGAGTGGAAACTCGTTGGGGTTAAAACCATGGTCAAAGTCGTGCAGCATAGGTCCAGCTTAAATGAAATGAAACAATGCAGAAGAATCGATCACACAGCTGCACCATCCGTCTCTCGAATCAAGGACACGGTGTAAGAGGCTGTTTTGATTTCTCAGAGAGAGACCCGGCAGCAGAGACCCACTTCTAAAGTGGGACACACACCGCAGTGTGTAATCTCTATGGGAAAGAGTCTGTGTCAGTGTTGGTCAGAAGAGGCTAAAATTAGGGCTCTTCTGTAAGTAGGTCTCAAAGTCTCTCTCTCTCTCGCTCTCTTTTGCTCTCTCCTCTTCTCTTTATCATTTACTCTCTGTCTCCCTCATTCACTTTCTCATACTCTCTCTCTCTCTCTGTCTTTCTCTCTCTCTAATGTCTCATCTGTTGTCTCTCTTTCTGTCTCACTGTCTCTTTCTCACTGCCTGGTTTTCTTTTTCTCTCACTGTCTCTCTCCCCTCTTTCCTCTTTCTTTTTCTGTTTCTCTCTCTCTCTCTACACCTGCATCTCTCTACCTGTCTCTTTCTCTTTCTCTCTCTTTTTTATTCTGTGTCTTTGTCTCTCTGTCTCTCGTCATCTGTTGTTGTCTCTCTCTCTTTTGTTGCCTGTTTTTTTTTCTGTCACTGTCTCTCTCCCTTTTTTGCTTTTACTCTGTATATCTCTCTCTCCCCTCTGCTTTCTCTCTCTTCCTCTTTCTGTTTTTCTCTCTCGCTATTTCTTTCTTTCTCTCTCTCTCTCTCGTTTCTTGTCTGTCATCTATTTGTATTTTTCTCTTTCTTTTGTTTTTTCTCTTTAGCATCTTTTTCTTTGTCCTGCTCTCTCTCACTGTTTCTTTCTCCCTCTCTTGCTGTTAGCCTGTATCTGTTTCTCTCCTTCTTTCTCACTTTTTATCTCTCTCTTTCTCACTTTTTATCTCTCTCTCTCTTTTTGTAGGCTTTATTTGGAATGGGCTCCACTGGTTCCCACCTGGAGTGCTGTATCTGCCTCTGGATGAAGAGGCCAGGGACTCATCCATCCTGGTTGCAGTCAGGATAAAGGCAATGAGGCTGCAGGCTGCTCAGAAACTGTTGTTTCTAGAGGATCTGGTTTGGGCTGGCTTTACATTTGGTGGATGGGGCTATGATAAACAGCTTTTATTAACGTCACTATATACTGTAAAACAAATAACTGTGTCTGAGTTCTATGGGTCTGTAGTAGATGCTTAGGGAATGTTTAAGGTATCGAGGGAAAACGAGGCTCACTATGGGCTACCTTGTGTGCCGTTCCTGGAGTTATGCCCTACTCCAAGTGCTTTTGTGGACTAGGATGGGATGGGGCAACTCTCTCCACTGGGAGTTTGCAGAGCATGGAATTCTCCAAAGCTGGTAAGGGGGCCTAGTAACAGAGCTCTATAAAATTTGGTTTCTTCAATGAGGTAAAAGGAAGGGTCGACTCTAAATAGAAAGATCACCTCTCTGTTCCTTCTTGGAGGATCTTTTACTGTTTAATGTCCATTAATGCCTTTGTGTCAGAATTTGATTCTGCTCTTTCACCGTGCTGTATATTCTGCCGTAAGCCTCATGCCGTTTTCCATGTCTTTTCTGAATGTCCCAGATTGGTTCCCCTTTCTGAACTGCTGGGCTGAGCTCTCAGAGGCTTGGGGTTTTTGTTTACCCATGCTCTGTTTATTTTGTGGTGCAAGTACATACAGGCTAGGAGCTGTAAGTGTATAATGGCAAATTGTTCAGTAGGACAAGCTAAGTTGAAGTCTGGAAGTGGTTTAGGCTGGCTTCCGAAGGACAGGACACTAACATTCTAAAACTGTTTCAGGTGTTAGTGGAAACACACATCTCTCTATCTCTCTCTTTATCTATCTGTCTTTCTACCTGTCACTTTATCTCTCTTTCTCTGTTTCCGGTTTCTTTTGATAATGAAATGTTTGAAGTATGAAGTAAGTTGACGTTCAGACTTAAAACGCTTCATACAGAATGTAGATTTAATGTAAAGGTTATTCATTACATGACTATCTAACATAACTAATAGTATAATTAAGTACTAAGTATATTAGTATATTAAGTATATTAAGCATTAACTAGAGCTATGAAGGATTTCAAAATGGTCTTATTTGTCTAACTGGTCTTATTTCCTCAAATGTGGCCCCAAATAGACTTATTAATATTATTCCCTTGTATGAACAGAGGGTTAGATGGCTAAAACTATGAAATTGCATTAACTAAATTGTGGTACTAGTCTTTTTAGTGCACAGCATGGCTCTATGTTAAAGGTATCAGCTGCTTTGGGCCCCAGAGGGCCCTCTAACAACGTCTGAATTATCACTGTACCATTACGCATTTTGAACTAAGATAGCTGAGAGAAGGGTAAACAGCTGCTGGTTAATCAAGTATCTTTTGTGGTGTTAATGTTATGCCACTAGTTTTGGCTTGTAGTTGGACAACAAGAAGTTGCTGGTTTGGCCTCTGTCTAGCAAAGCAGGTTCAACTCAGGCATGGTGTCACTCCACCTCCACCCCTGTCGCAAAAAATCTGCAGGAACTGTGTGAGAATATTCAAGCTGCATGCCCTGTTAGCACTGTGTTGTTAATATGTTAAATTTGTAGTAATTAAAATGAAATGGTAGAGCAAAATGACAGTTATAACCCAAGACCCAAAGCAATCTACCGATGCTAGTGTACGAGTGTATGAACCTGTTCTGAGATCAGTGCTGTGGAGCTGCAGGATGAAAGTTCTGCTGACCTGGTTTTAACCAAGCACACACACAGACACACACAGTGGTCATGGGCAGTGTGTCCTCTACGTGCTGGTGCAGTATAGATTGTGTAGATACGGAGCTCAGCCCTCTGTGATTAATCACACCGTTCAGTAACGAGGGAAAAGTGTTAATGAGAGCAGAGCCACTTCCTCCACCGCTTTGCTTACATACACACTGAGCCATGATGTGTGTGAGTGTGTGTGTGTAAATGTGGTTGAAATCAGGTCATTTAGAATGTGGCTCTCCGTTACTACACATTCTCAAACCACAAGCCAGTCAACTGCTTCTATAAGAATAGAGCAGAGGCGTGGCCACGGGGGGCCTGAGGGGCCTTGGGCCCTTAACTTGAAAGAACTCCCCCCACAACAACAGATTTTCCAACACTAATAAAATATTACAAACTGTAAGTTGCCATGCACAAAGGGGCTGACCTCTTCTATCCTCATGCCATTCCTCCTCATCATTCACTTTAAAGTGGAATAAAGAAAGAAACTGGCTAAGCCCTGATCAGGTCATCACAATGGCCGTGCTTACACCACGGCATAATGCCATCGGTTGGGTGATGCCACCATTTTGCACAGGGGCGTAGAAGTGAGTTTGACATTGAGCACAGGGGGTGCATATTTGCTTCTATGAATCAAAGCCCACCCCACAGTAACGTTGTGTCCTGCAATGCATTTCTTTAGCTGTGTATTTGTTGGTGAGTCTGGGCTTAAATGGGATGGAAAAACAATTTACATTAAGGTTAAAGTCCTAGAGAAAACCGAGACCAGACTTGAGACCAGAGCGTGACATGAAACATGTAAGCAAAGTGTGAAATATTCTGTTTTTTTCACATCAAAACACCAACAGATCAAGCACACCACTCCACGAAGCACAGTTAGATCAGTTTCATTTCTTTGTTTAAGGTTATTCTTGTTTCTTCTTCTCTGTTCTTTCACAGATACTAACAAATCCAGTTTATTAAGGCTGCTACATATTTAAAGCTATTGATGCTTTTATATCCGGTTCAATTCATCAGTTATTTATCAAAGTCAAACACTGACTTTGAGAAGACCAGATCTGAGCAATGTAGGTATGGATATTCAATAGTTTACAACACTAATCTGAACAGTGTTCAACCATCCTATGTTGTACATGTGCATAAATGCCTCATACATTTGCCATTATTTCTCATCAGTAGCTCAATTAAATAAGTGGAGGAATTCTGTTGAAAGCTTCCATCTGTAAGTAGAAAAGTGAATATTTTGTGATTATTTCAATTAAAATTTTTTGCCATATTTTTGTCACATTGTTTGAAAAAACGAAAGGTCATTAAGTCAGACTTAAAACTCTTCATGCAGAATGTAGATTGAATGTAAGGTTATGGATTTATTTATTTATTTATTAGATGACTAGCTAACATAACTAATGGTAAAGTAACAACTAGGGCTATGAAAGATTTAAGAATGGTCTTCTTTGTCCATTTAAAGCTAAAACAGCTCCACTAAACGAAGCACAAACAAACAATCTCAGTGTTTTTAGGTGTAAATAAAACGCACTCCGACGTGCTCCCAGCAGAAAGGATAAACATTCTGTATTCTGGAAAAGTGAAAGTAGCATAAAGACCTTCATCACTTCATTCAGAAGCTGAAACTCTGTCTTCCTCCGCGCTCCGCACTTCTGGTATAGGTGGCAAGCTGCAATACTGATTATAAATGATTATTGATACCGCTTATGACATAGAAAACAGCATGTGTCCCTCAAAAGTTCTCATTCAGGTTTTTAATCCAGCTTCAGACCAAGACATTTGAGCTTTCATTAATAATACTGTGATTTTACGAGAGGAAAGAGATGTTGATCAGTGACTCATGGGCAGCTATGATAATATTATTTAGTCTACTGACAAACTGGCTGCATTAAAACACCAGCTCATTGGAGACATACCAGTAGTGCATAAACAAGCTAATTTCATCTTTATGTTTTCAGCCATTGAAATCTGATGAACAAAGTATTGCAATGCCACTAATTGTTCTTAACTGAAAAGTAACAGTGGGAGAAAATGCATTCCTTAAAGTTTGAGTGGCAGTGCATGTGTGTGTGTGTGTGTGTGTGTGTGTGTGTGTGTGTGAAAGAGAGAGAGATAGAGAGAGATAGTGTGAGTGACAGAGAGAGAGAAAGAGAGAGAACAAGTAGTAGCTGAATGGCTTTCCTCATCAAACATCTAAGCGTGGTGGTAAAGTCCTGAGGCGGGCGGGTATTATGATGATTGACACACTATAGGCTGGAGTAGGGGGTCCGTGGGGACAGGCAGATCAAAGCTGATTGGACCAGAATGATTTGTGCTCTTTCACTCCATCAGTATCAGAAGGGAGCAGCTCAAGGGGCGGAACTCAGGCCTCCGGCCCATTCAGAACTTGCACCTTTCAGATTGACATGCTTGGTATGCACCAATCTCTCTCTCTCAGTCAATGGCTCTCAGTAAAAGGCTCTGGATGTACAAAATACATGTAAAAAGAGCCAGAAAGGGCTTGATAAGGGAGTAACATCCAGTATTATTTACTAAATATTACATTTGTATAATGAATTAATATGCTATGGTACACAGAAACATAAGAGGCACTTGTTAGTGCTAATGCTAATGAATGCACCTCAGTTAGAAGTGGGAGTGGTTACAGACAGACAATACAAGTCCCTCCATTTTCAAGACAAACTGAAAACTTCTTTTCCACAGCAAATAGAAGCAGGAGTGCGTATTGCAACAACAATATACATGCTGTTATGATTTAACCTGTGGGTCCTTCTATTTTGTCTTATTAGCTGCCAGAACCTCAGTGAGAAACACCTATAATAACTTGTTAAACTAATCCTGTCCCAACAAGACTTTATTTCCTTTCTCTGTGTCAAACAGTGTTGTAATATTTATTGCAAAGTAGAATATATTTGATTAATTGAATAAAAACTTTGAGCCCTGCCTACTTTGTTACCATAAGCTTGTAACGATGATACATTTAGAATGATATGGGCAATATTTACTGAGCTACACATACAGAAGCAGTGTCTCTCAGTATGGCATCAGACCACCATGTTTGCTAATGAACATGCCAGACGTCTCAGCATGGAGTTGGAGAGGTTCCTAATGGTGTCCTGTGATAATCCATCTCATGCAGCTTTAATATTCTCACACAGTTCCGGCAGATTGTGCTGTAGGGGTGGAGTTGAGGGGACACCAGACCTTCTGGACGTTTCCTCTTGGCGCTGACCACAGTGCCTCCACACTCGGATTCTTTGGTCTTCTTTGGTGATGTTGACGTGGTGTTAAGGGCAGTCATTGTAACAGTTTATGCGCAACAGTCTAGTCCTGCAATGTGTAGCCGTCTGCCTACGGTGCTGGCACAAACAGAGTGATTCATGGAGGGCTTAACTGCAATAATGGCTGGTGGGTCAGTGAGGTACAGCGATAAGGACCATCCTTGCTCACGTCACTGGCACAGCCGAGCCGATGTCTCATGATATCAAACCTACCCACCAAGTTTCAGTCCTGTCAGTTGATTCCTTCTGGGTGCAACTATTTGTGCAACTATTCTTTTGATATGAGTTCTGAAAGCTTTCCAGAGTCATCTGTGACTATATTCATGCTGTAACTGGATAATCTGTATTCAGGGTTTAGCAACGTCGCTTCATTACATTCACATTTGTTCTGCACTCTGTACTGACAGCATCTTCAGTCTGTGCTGCAGACTTGTGCTGAACAGGGCACACACACAGACAAATCCCAAACACCACACTGCGACTGGCAAAATGCACTTTTCAGTGTTCAACTGTTCATATTCACCTTTTCACTTTAGAACGTTTTGAATGGTGAATGCTGAAGGGGAGGTGTACCTAAAACCCCTATGTGAGTTTACCTCTGTATGACTCCTATTAATCCTCACCCACATCTTCACTCCTTATCTCAGTACTTTATACAGACAGACAGGAAATGATGTGGTAGCTGCTGCACTGGGGGCAGTGAGTGCACTTCTACACTTAATATCACCATCACAGTTACATTACCTCTCTCTCTCTCTCTTTCTCTCTCTCTCACTCTCCTGCTCCCTCTCTCTACTATAACACTGTCTCTCACTTATTTACTCTCTCTTTCTGTTAGTCTCTCTCTCTCTCTCTCTCTCTCTCTCTCTCTCTCACACACACACACACACACACATACAACAGAGGGAGAGAAGTAAAAAGAGAAACAGAAAGAAAGAGTAAATAAGTGAGAGGCAGTGTTATAGAAAGAACAAAAGAAAAGAAAGAAAGTCAAAAAGGGAAAGTAAGACATAAAGAGTTTGTGCAAGAGAGTACATTATAAAGAAAGAAAGAAAGAAAGAAAGAAAGAAAGAAAGAAAGAAAGAAAGAAAGAAAAACAGAGATAGAAAGAAAGAAAAACAGAAAGAAAGAAAAGAGAAAAAGAGAGTAGGACAGAAAGAGTTTGCAAAGAGTACATTAGAAAAGAACAATAGAGAATGTAAGTGAACAAAATTTTAAAAAGATGAGAGAGAGGGAGAAAGACAGAGAAAAGGAAAGTGATAGAGGGAAAGAGAACAATAGAGAATGTAAGAAGAAAGAAAAGAGAAAGAAAGAAAGAAAGAAAGAAAGAAAGAAAGAAAAAACAGATGACAGAAAGACACTGAGAGAAAGTGGCAGAGAGAGAAAGTCAGAGAAAAATAAAGAGATTGAGGGAGAGAAAAAAGATAATGTAAAGATGTAAATGTAAAATCAGAACATAAGAAGGGAGAGAACATAGTGAGAAAAAAGAGAGAGATAGTGAGAAAGTGTGAGAATAAAATGACTGAGAATGAGTGAGAATAAAAGAAAGAAAGAAAGAAAGAAAGAGAGGAAAGAGAGCGAGACAGTGTGTGGGAGAGAGAGACACAGCATTAGCACTGGGGCTTTGTATTTGGTTTCTTAGCCTGAGGAGTCAGCTCAGTCTCAGCTGTAGGGTTTGACTGACAGCTGAGCTCTAATGCCCCCCACCACCTCCCGGCACCCTGCGGCAGTGCATGCTGATGGTGTGAATATGGAGATTAGTGTAGGTCGGATTTAAATACACACATAGGTCTTCACACAAGAGCTTCATGCTAGCAGATGCAATAAATTAATCATGATGCATCACATTAATAAAAAGAGCTAATAAAAGCTTAGTCGACGTGACTATCATAATGCTTATAACGGCTTTATTTCACATTTATTACAATGTCATTACAGCCATCCACCGCAACCACATCATACCCGACTAAGACAGAGTCACAAAGCCATAGAACTGTTAATTAGCTGTGGCATGGCTTCTGGAACGCATGTAGAAGGTAGAACCATGCACCCAGATTGAGAACCTCTACTCAGAGCTCCAGTTTAAAGGGAAAACTTAATCTTCATCTCAGTCTCAGCAGTTGGGTCTCTGTTATGACCCCAGGCATGATCTGGTGTAATAGAAGTGGTCAATCCTGGTGCAGTTCATAACCTCACTGCTACGTCTGAATTACTGCCTGTACGTTAGTGTCTGTTCTCTACACATGGGGTTTGCAAAACCCTGTTAAATGAAAGCCTTTTGGAGCCCCAACTTCAGTGGGCCCCTCTTAATCTCTTTGCACCTTAACGGGCCTAACGAGGGGGTCAGGACGACCCCTCTGAAACATCTGGTGGTGTAATTGGACGCTGGGCTTCGACCCCTTTCTGCGTACAATTGAAATGGGCCCTGATTTTTACAGGCCAGGCTAACAGAATCCAGACCCCCGCCACCACGGTCTCCACCGCTGTGAGAATGACCGGCATGGGGGTCAGGACTGGAATAATGACCAGGGCAGCCCTGCGCTCGGCTGCCGTCCAATTAGAGGGCAGTGCACTTCAAAAGGCTGGACCTTCATCCCAGCTAGGCCCACAGGAGAGGGAAGAAAGGCACAGGGGAGCTGAAGAGCCCCTCTTTAAGAGTTTAGGACTGTGTAGGGGGTATATGGGATTCTAATAATGGGGGAATGGTGTGCGGCTGTGCGTCTTGGGTATAATGCATGTTTTTAAAGGGGGCATGTAGAGGCTAATAGAGTTTTGAGGGTTGGAATTTGTCAGTTATAAAATCTAGTATAATGGCATTGAGAGAATTTCCCATATGAATACAAGGGCTGCTGAGAAGGGACAACGTCGATTACTTTTCAGTGATATCAGTTATGGGGAAAATGTTCGCCGCTTGCTTCAAAATTAGTTACTCTATAATGCCCTAAATTTTTAACGTAATATACACTATATTGCCAAAAGTATTCGCTCGTCTGCCTTTACACCCAACTTGAGTGACATCCCATTCTTAATCCATAGGGTTTAATATGATGTCGGCCCACCCTTCTGGGAAGGCTTTCCACAAGGTTTAGGAATGTGTTTATGGGAATTTCTGGCCATTCTTCCAGAAGCACATTTGTGAGGTCAGACACTGATGTTGGACGAGAAGGCCTGGCTCGCAGTCTTTGCTATAATTCATCCCTGTTCTACCGGGTTGAGGTTAGGCCAGTCAAGTTCTTCCACACCAAACTCGCTCATACATGTCTTTATGGACCTTGCTTTGCGCACTGGTGCGCAGTCATGTTGGAACAGGAAGGGGCCACCCCCCCCACAAAGTTGGGAGCATGAAATTGTCCAGAATTTCTTGGCCTGCTGAAGCGTTAAGAGTTCCTTTCACTGGAACTAAGGGCCCGAGCCCAACTCCTGAAAAACAACCCCACACCATAATCCCCCCTCCACCAAATTTCACACTCGGCACAATGCAGTTAGACAAGTACCGTTCTCCTGGCAACTGCCAAACCCAGACTCATCCATCGGATTGCCAGACGGAGAAGCGTGATTTGTCACTCCAGATAACATGTCTCCACTGCTCTAGAGTTCAGTGGCGGTGCTTGGTTTTATACACATGTGGCCATGGAAGTGATTGGAACACCTGAATTCAAGGGTCTGGGTGGGTGAGAGAATACTTTTGGCAATATAATGTACGTTGTGATTTTGACAAGTTGGAATACACTATACGAAGTGTAGGCTTTAATAGATCTTTGAAGGCATGCATCATTCCATAATCAAGATCATGTTCATATTAGGAATTCAGGATCTATCTAGGATTTCTGGATTTCTCTATAACCAAGATAAAAGGCATTTTGGAAAACTGCAACTGTTGATCACTGGGTTAAACTACAATGCCCCAAAGTCAACATATTTTCTAGTGTCAGTGCATCCTCAGGACAAATAATTGTGTAATGCTAGTATTATTGCCAGAGAATGTTCTGTACAGGTGCTAGACTTTAACTGTGGCACTGTTTAAGGTGGAACATAGCATTTGGAAAACAAGCTGCCCAATAGAAAGCCAACTTCAGCTCCCACGTCCTTAACAACATTGTGAACAAATTGATAATTCAGAGTCGTTAGTTTCCTCTGCATGTTTCACTTCGGACAGTCTCTAAAACCTGGACAATATGGAGCAGCTTCATTCAACGTCTAACACTGAAGACAGTGAAGAGAGGACCAGTTCCACCTTTATTAGCATCACAACAACAACAGCAACAGATGCTGTAGATTTTATCACTGATGGTGTGTGTGGATGTCAAGACTGAAAGCGAATATCTAGTGTAGGAAATGTAGGCTTGCTACTAGCAAGCCTCACTTAACTAACGTAAGCATAGCTAACTAAATAGCCTGATGATCTAGCGTATCATTTCGACATGTTGCATCTGTTACCTCTTTTCCACCAACAAAGTGTCAGTGCTCGTGCACTGAAGCCGTTAAGAACGGGCCCCCTTTTCCACTGGTATGAGAAGTGATCGATTACGTATCTGGAGGTGGGCGGCCCTTAGTCCGTATGAAGAATTTGGCAGACCATGCATAAAAACAACATGGCGGAGCATAAGTGCAAACTTTACTTCTTGCTTTGAGGGCATATATCTTTTCATCCAGAATCAACTTTTTCAGCATTTGTGCCCAGCCCAGAGGGATTGGCATAGACAGTGATTACGCACAAGATGACACATATGTGTTTTGTATATTCATGTATATAAAGCAGCACGTTAAGTTTCATAGCTATCTGTAGTGTTTCTCATATTACAAATCTTATGCACGTATTAAATGGCAAATGCTTTAAATGCCTCTCATTTTAGACAGCCCTGTGGCTCATTAGAAGATGGATGTCTCCTGTTGAATAGACTCATCCACGAGCACATCACTGGTGGCATACGATCATTCCCGAGTTCAGCTCAGTGCAGTTCATTGTGCAGTGCCACACCCTCTTTGTCGCTTGTGTCGTGGGTTCCACGGTTCCAGACCAGAGAGTTAATGGTGCTGGAATGGCACCAATTTTTCTGGTTGCGAAAAAAGTGGTGGAAAAGTGCAGAGCATTTTGAGATTTTGCCACCGGCACCATGTTAGTGGAAAAGGGCTATGAGTGAGTCATTGTGGTGCCTTATTGTATACCAGCCAATCAAAGCAGAGCTCGTCAGATTATTCATGAGCTCACCAAAAAAGGGAAAACAGCTTGTTTCATTCTAGGCCCAAATAATAGGATATTAATGGGATGTAATACCACATCTGAATGATTTAAAGTACAGTATAAATTACATGACACATTGAAAAGTGCAGCTAAATGAATGTTCTGTCCCCATTTGATCAGTTGGACCTGTGATCACTCTTCACAGCATCGTGGTGGTTTTATAGGCGGTAAAGGCGACCAGGCTATAGTGATATAAGCAGATTTGTATGACAATAAACCAGCACTGCACAGGATGAAGAAACAAACTCAAAGTGGCAGCAGATTGTATCAAGCCAGTGTGACAATCTCACAAGAGTAGTGAATATCCATAGTGAGTGACTGAAGATCAGTGTTTTAGGGCGTCAAGTGGCCTTTATACTGATTCCACAATATAACTTCCACTGCATGGAAATGTCATTCTTCAGGAATGTGTGAAACAAGTGCAGAACATTCAATAAACAGACAATAAATATACTGAACAGTAAACACACAGGGCAATCTGAGTGTACAACAAAACAGTATATATGAAAAGGCATCATATATACAGTATATGTATACACACATGCATACACACATGGGTTGGCATTAAGCAGCATGTTAGTGACTTCCCAGAAAGGATTAGGCCTCACATTAGATTCAAATGATGAAGAATTTAAGGTGCAGTGATGGTGGATGTTGTAAGGGGTTCCAGTGTATACTGGGGGACAACAGTGCATTCAGCAAATTGACCGCCTCGGAGAAGAAGTTATTGAGGCGTTTGGTGGTGGTGGAACCTTCTACCATACGGCAAGTGGTTGAAGAGTCCATGAGAGGGGTGGGATGGGTGGTCTTGTGGATGCAGTACGTACTTTATGTTCTGACTGAAAGAGGGACTGATTCTTTGTCAGCTTTTTACTGAGCACTGCCAGTGAATGTGCCTGGTAGTAGCTTGCAGGTATGCAGATCTTATCGTAGGGTGAAGAAGTCCAAAGCACAATTGATGCTACAAAATGTAGTCTGTTTGTCGCGTGCAATTGCACATTTCCACCAGAGCGGTCTCCAATTGCCCAAAATATACATAGTGTGAATATAATGTAGTTTGTATGGCAGGGCGAAAGTAGGAATGGCCTACTAATTCGTTTAGTCAGTTCATCTAATAGTTCATAAGTTCTCCTTTAATTGAACTAATCATTACTTGCAGCCCTAATTGACAGAGAGCACATGTTGAAAGTGAGAGAATACTGATAATGAAATACTTTTTGAAATGCTTTTTGGAACATTCCTTGAGCCATTTGGCCTAATTTATAAGGTTGTTCATCTTTTTAGCACTAGTCCATTTGAAAGAGTCAAGGTTCAACAGCGTAACTGGCGGGCGTTTACAGCGCTAGAGTCATATAACTGTGAATGTGCTGGCAGGTTAATCCAGTGTCTTAGGCCCGGAGGTCAGGATCAGGCTGGGGATGGTGAGCAAGTTCATGGCTTTACCGCTCCTAAGTAACCTTCTTTTCAAGTAAAGATGTGACATGCTTTTGTTCTCGCTTACCTGGATTACCTGGCCATGACACCAGCTAAATGACATCATGATTTCACATCACAGGTCATTGTGATATAGGGAATGAAGAGTGACCAAGGCTTTAATTTTGCTAACGCAGAAAAGGAAAAAGCACTGATGTTGGGCACATACACATGCTATAGTGGAGGGGTAGGCGATATGGTCAAAGCACTATATCATAATATATCAACGCATGTTCACAAAACAGAGTATGAATGACAATATTGAATTTTCCTGAGATAAAAAAATTAAATGCCAAAACAGAACATGTTGTTGCACATTGCTACTATAGCTTCTGTTGGCTACAATTCTTTGCTGTATATACAGTGTATATATATATATATATATATATATACAGACATAGATGAAGGCCTATAGCATCTGAATTGCCATATGATTCTTTGCCAAATGTTCTCCTCCTTGCAGCATCTTTACTGTCAATTACCCACCTGGAAATAATTTGTTCTACAAACGTTCTGACAATATTTCAGTGCAATGTTCCATTAGTGTTTTCAGCGGGAAGTTTTCTTTTGGTTCCTGGAATGTTCTTTCTAAAGGTCGGAGAATGTTCTCTAAAAGCATTCTGTCAACTCAGGTCTCAGTAACATCCATAAAACATTTTCTGAATGTTGTGCTGAAAATTCTATTTTTTTAATTTTAATTCTAAAATTCTAAAATTCTACTCTTCTATTGTTATCATGTAACATAATCTGTGGTCCTGACAACATCCTTATAACATCCTCTGAACGTTGCAGTTAGAATGTTATGCATTAGTTAACACTGAACCTTATAGAAACATTATCTGATGTGTAACCATCTTTAAAACATTCTTTAAACATCAGATTAAAACATTCTCTTCATTAGAAACTTTGTTAGAACTTGTTGGTAATGTTAGCCAAAGTTCTGGGAACATTCCCTGCTAGCTGGGTTACCTTCTATGAAAGCTTTTAACACAACAGTCAAAATGAAAAACAAATTTAAATGGAAAGTAAATTTAAATCAAAATGAAATTAAATTATGCAAATTTCCAAGACTATAATAACCCTGTTTCCTGCCTTCCACCCAGTGAGCGGTGGGCTAGGCTCCAGCACCCACCTCATCCAACAACCGAGGAGGATTAGAGTTTTATATGAAAGAATGAATGAATGAATGAATGAGCTATGACCTTGGACAAGTTTGAATGAATTTGTTTTCAACCTAATTATTTTGGCAGAATTTCCCGTTTACTCTGATCTGAGGTCAGTGTTTGGATGCACTTTGGTACTAAGTCCCTGTCAAGACTTCAACTAGACACTTTTTGTCACTGTACTCTGCTGACTGTGAAGATATTTGACAGATAGAGCTCCTCACTACACCCTCATCTCCTCCTAATAGCTCCTGTGACCTGCAGAACACACACACACACACACAATGCTGACATACTCAGTGACCCTTGTGTTTCACCACATCAGCCCCCTGGGGTTCTCGCTGACCCAGTAGCAAAACACGCACTGTTCTTTAATCCTCACATAGGTCACCTAGCCCCTGGTGTGCTTACTGACATCCATCCATCCATGCACTGACATAGTGATCCCTTCCCTCACCTCTACAATCTGTCAGTTAAGAATAAGAATTACATCCTTCCTCCTCCTCCTCCACCAGGCATGCATTCACATTCATACACATATACACATGTACACATACATATACATATACCTATACCTATACATATACATATACTTATACATATACATATACTAGTCCATTCATTAGAAACATCAACCTTGTATTTCAACTAACTGGCCACTTTATTAGAAACACCAGCCTTCAACTTCCACTCGCTGGTCACTTTATTAGAAACATCAATCTTCTATTTCAGCTAACTTTATTAGAAACACCCACCTTCAACTTCCATATACTGGCCACTTTATTAGAAACCCACCTTAGACGTCCACTCACTGGCCACTTTATTAGAAACACGTACCTTCAACTTCCACTTAATGGTCACTTTATTAGAAACCCACCTTAGATGTCCACTCACTGGCCATTTTATTAGAAACACCAACCTTCTGCTTCCACTTACTGGCACAGCACAGCAGTGACACTGACATGAATGAATACACATTTGATCTGCATCATACAGCATGAAACCGCATGATTTGCTACTTAAGCTTTGGCTTCTAATATATTTGGATTTAACATGAATATCGATGTTTATGATGATATAAATGGTAGTCAATATACTTTTCTGAGAATCCAGGACCACCTAAATTAGTTTTCCCCCTCATGTTCATGTGCTCTTTGGGAAATGTTTACCACTTTTATTCTATGTTGGTTTGATCGAGTTAAACCTTCACTCACAATTTAAACTTTAGGAGGCTGGACAGAAGTTATGAAGCAGGCAGTCCACACCACTTCATTATTGAGGTAATTATCAGGTCATTTTCCTCAAAATCTTCAACAAATAGCTGAGGCCTAAACCGGCGCAGGACCTCCATAATGCCTCCCTGTGTGTTGCTGGGGAAACGTGCCATTTTGGGGTCTTGACCTATGAACCCCGCCTTTCAACCCCAGTCCCCCAGACCCCTTAATACCTTCCTGTCTCCATCGAAGCAGTGTCGGGGTTGTGCAGGGCAAAGGTCAGGAGGAAAGTTCATTCTGCCACTCAGGTCGCATCACTAAATAGGTGCTTTGTTGTAATTTAACTGGGGTGGGGGGAGCATAGTATCTCTTTCTCTCTCTAATTATAATATGGTCATATTTCCGTCCAAAAACGTGGTGCACAGTGGCCATATGTGTGTATGCATGCTACGGATATCTCTTTTTCTGTTTCTGTTTCTATTTATACTTGCTGAAAAGCTTTTTCAATAAGCTTTTCATGCTTACATGTATGCAGGATTGTCACCACAATCAATAGGTATAATCTTTGACATATCTCATGTTTATTCATATATAATCTTTTGACCCCCATTCAAACTACACTATTCACTATAAAGCATGAATCTGCACATTTGCTCACTGAAGATACCATAACTATGGTCAAGTCATATAGCTAAGACATAAAGATGAGGAATAAACCTAGGCTAAAGCATATTGTCACAGCAGGAGGAGTCAAAGAAGATGACAGGGGTGAGATGTGCAAGGGTGTAGACAAACAACTTCAACAACAAATTAAGACCAACCATCTTAGGCTAAAGCGCATTGCCACGATGGGCATGAAACCTGACCATTTATGTATTAGTTTTGAAGAGTTTGATAAAAGTTAGACATTTGCTGTGATTTTTCTATAAGGTTAAAACATGGCATACTCTACAGCTTTAACCCATGGCTGGAGCTTCTGGTAATAGACTGAAGGCTTGAGGCAATGGTGGATAGTAATGGTGTTTAAGCAGTGATTAAGCAGTGAGCTAAGAAAACAAGGCGGAGCCTGGCAGAGAGCACAATGATCTGATTGGCCACAATACAGCAACAGTGCTCTCAGAAAACAAATCCTAAACATTGTTTCCCAGTTGAATTGCATATGCTCGGCATAAGCCTATGGGGTCTATCACTGGTCACACCCCTGTGGATTGTCTTATCTTTAATCTCCACAGAAATATCTCTTGGAAAATGGGCAGACTTGACGTAGCCCTTCATTTTTAACTGGAAGGTGAATAAATGAGGGGTAGTCTCTGCACAGTACTGAACTTATAATTGAAGTCAATGGAAGTTGCTTCTGTACCAGTCCTGTGATTTCCAATATAGGCATGTTTGGAGTCAACAGGTTCTTTTACTAAGTAAAGTGAACCGCATCTAAATTATTCCCCATCAGTAATAAGTAAAAAGCTGAAGTATTCATTTAACCCGCAGTAGAGACAGTGTGTGTGTGTGTGTGTGTGTGTGTGTGTGAGACGTCATGCTGGCGCTCTGACAGACACAGGACAGCAGTTGTGTGAATGAGCCTCCATCCCCACCTGCATGCACACACATTCCTCCCAGCTTAGTGTACGGCTTACACACACACATTATCACGCAGGAGGATCAGGGCCATCCGCTCTCACTTTTACATCTCACACCTACAGGTGCTTGTACTCAATCTCAGTCTAGCCCTTTATCTCTCTCTATCTCTCTCTCTCACACATACACACACATCTTCCTACCCGTAAATTCTGAAAGCCATAAAACGAAAATGTGTTTGTGAACTTAGTGGCCAGGAACTGGTCCCATCAAACTGATTTTACAGCGATAGAAGAGATGTAATGATGTCATTTCTTACATAAAACACTATCACAAATGTGGCTAAGCCAAATGATGAAAAACAAAATTAATAAAAACACTTTGAATGGAAGTTAATAGAAGTGATTTTGGAGCTTTTTTTTATTGGCCTGCTCATCATGAATGTTTACTATGTTCTAAGGGCTAAACAAGGACAACGTTTCTCCATGTTTTTCAATGTTATTTTTCTCCATCATTTGAACACGGGTGCTGTCCCATTGATGGGGAAGTTTCATAAGGAATGAACCAATAGAAATGCTCCAAAAATCTCTTTATAACTTATAACTTATAGTGAAAGTAAGGAATGTTCTTGCTCTGTATGTTTTTGCCAAGATGCTTGTTTTTCTTTGCACAGTGAGAATATATGTTGCTATCTTCAGGAGACCCTAGATTACCCAGATTGCCTGTTTTGTTAACACATCCTCTACAGTATAGGCCACGTTGTAGGTTATGAAAGCTTTAGCACAAGTTCTGCCAGGAAGACTCCAATGCTACGTCACTCCTTCACTCATTACTCTGGCCGATCGCAGTGCGCCACCTGTCTTTAAAAGGATTCAACTTATACTCATGTTTTGCGATGTTTCTACGTTCTCCATCTTTCTCCTACCCACCGCCAGTTTGGTCCCAGTCCTGTTGTCCGGGAAGTCGGCTCAGCTCCTGCCATCCATATCGGATTTGCGAGGGTCTGCACGCTTCAAGACCTGGGCCTAGGACGGGACCTACGCCAAAGACTCCTTAGTTGTTTAAAAATTGTCATCCTTCAAAATGTACACCTTATAAAAGACTAAATATCGTTTTCCATCACTTTTGTCTTTTGTGTCTTTCTGGCAGAACTATGTATACTACCCCAGTATGTTACATTTAGGAAATAAACAGCAGTTGTCCATTGCAGAAGTGTAATCTCTGTAGAACATGTTTCCTTTGACCAGAGTTTTTCTTGGCATCTCCAGTTTCTTCATTTTGTGATTATAGACCTTATTTGCAGGTGTTGACGCTAACATCGTTTCAGAAATTGTTAGACTGAGTGTTAAGTCATTTTCTCTTCAGTAAGTGCATTTTTGCTTGTAAAAAAATCTATATATACAAATAATTACACCATAAGTGAGTGTGCATGCTATAGAAGATATCTCTTTACCTTTATTTATGCTTGCTGAAAAGATTTTTTCAATAAGCTTTTCATGATTACATGTATCCAGGATTGTCACCACAATCAACCAAATCAATCAGATATAATCTATGATATAACTCATACTTCTTCACATATTATCTTTTAATCTTTTTTCGGGCGGAAATAATTTTTGGGTAGTCCTCTGAAAACAGTGAGTAGACCAAGATGGTAGATACGAACATGCTAATTTCCCACAATACCATTACGTTAGACTATAGCCCACTGAGGAGATAACAAAGGTCAAATCAGACAGCTCAGACATAAAGATGAGGAAATAGTATGTTCTATTCCTCCCCCCAGTATGTTACATTTACAAAATAAACAGCAAGTGTCATGTTTCCTTTGACCAGGGGTCATTATTGGACATTGCTATTTGATATGCTCAACACAATTTTATGAGTTTTCTTGATATGCTGAACACCATTTTAAGAGTTTTTCTTGGCATGTACATTTTCATCATTTTTTTGTTTATAGACTTTATTTGCAGATGTTGAGGCTGAAATCTTTTTAGAAGTTGTTAGACTGCAGGCTGTAGAAGTTTTGGGTTCTTAAAACTCTTTTTCTCTTCAGTAAGTGCATTTTTGCTTGTAAAAAAAAATTAACTATGGATAAACATCATTACGATAACACATAACACAGAATGTTTTGTTGGTTAGAATAATACAGTTAGAAGAACACCGATTTGGTTCTTGACTCCTCGAAGCCATTGCATGGATTTGTCTAATTCCATAAGAAGTACAGCTGATTTCATAAGATAAGATAAGATAAGATAAGTTAAGATAAGATAAGATAAGATCGCCTTTTATTATCCCACATAGGGAAATTTGCATCATTACAGCAGAATATACAGTAAACAGATACAGAGCAAGAGGTAGACAAAAGTGCAAGATATACAAAATACAAAATATAAGAAATTACAAAAAAAATAAACAAATCTCTAAATAAAATACAATAAGAAACTATACAAATTTACATGTGTAATTGCACAGATATGTATTGCACAGTTACTGAAAGATACTGCACAGGTATTGTATAGATATTGAAGAGTTACGTGAAATGAAGCACCTAGAAAGCACCTACAAAGCTAGATAAACAGTCAGTAACACTTTATATGAGTGTTATATGACTAACATGAAGTAATCCATTAGTTAACATGAAGCAATACATAAACATTTATGGCTAACTAATGTTAAGTAGGCATGTAACAACTGTCATGTAAACATGTAGTTGTTACATTAGTTAAGCATTGTAACCATTGTTAATGTATCACTTCATGTTAACTAGGGTGTTACCAAACCATTTTACAAATAAAAATATGAAAGTATTGTTATGTGCTTATTTGTATTTTGCTTATATTAATGTGTATTTAAGAAATAGGGGTTCATGGCCCAGAGAAATGACTTCACATATCGTTTTCCAGGGTCTGAAAAAACAGGGAACATGATAAGAGTTACAGTATATTTTCTTATGGTATTGTTGCAGATGTTTAGAGTATTTATAATTATTTGCCCTGAGTTTAACATTAATTTAACATGTTAGCTATTTTTAACCCTTCCATGTTAAATTCAGCAAATAAGCAGTAACTGTGCATGAAAACATTAAATACATGTCATTTGACCATTTTTGACTTTTGTACAGAATTGTATATGTACACGTAAACCATGCATTAATCAAGAAACAGTCAGAGTGTAAAAACTGTTGTTGTTAATAGGAAACCATTACCAACAATTGCCATTTCCATCTAGAGGTCTGTACGAGACTCGTTTTTTCAGTCCCACAGCCACTAGATTTTGTCCCACTCTTGCCAAAAACTCCTTTCTGCAATCTAGGCATTTTTGGACTGCTCCTGCCCACAGTCCCATACGATGACCTTCCAGTATTGATTATATGAATGTGTGGAACTGGATCAGCAGCTCTTGTGGCAGACCCAACTTCCTCAACTGGCACAGAGAGCACATCCTCTGCTGAGCCTTTTTGAGGATGGAGTTGATGTTGGAAATGATAGTTCCCAGAAACTTGAAGGTGTCCATGGTGGAAGGTGACACAGGGCGGTTGGATATTGTCAGGGGGATCAGTGTTGAGGGGTTTCTCCCCTCAACAATAATAAATGAATTTATTACTTGATTACTTGACTTGATTATTTGGCTTTTTTTCCCTTTATGGTAATTATGCATGCTAATTACTGCATGATTATTATTTTAGATAGACTATCTATTCATTTGCATGACTTTTCTACATGTATATGTTGTACTGCTCCTGCACACACTGAACTGGCTCCCGTGCATGACAGTGAAATTAGTCCCACGCTGCAAGATATAGTGGTGGGAACCCGGTGGAGTCTCGCAGGAATGCAGACCTCTATATCCGTCCACCTTCAGATGATTTACACTCTAATCTTTATTTTACACTTTCATACAAGTTCATACATGATCTTTTAGCTCTGAATGTGCAGTAGAACTGGCAGAAGCTAGTGTTTCGTAAGGGTGCAGAGGCTCTAATTGAGCTTTTGCGAGAGAGATAGCATCTTAAACGGAGCTGTTTGGAGGTTTGGAGTCAGCATTTGGCAGAGCGAAGTGTTCTCGTTATGCCAGGCCTTTATGAGCTTGTTGCTTTGCACATAATGCAGGCGTTGTGTTTTATTATCACAAACACACACTCGGGTTCAGGCTTGGCCTTATGAGTTGCTCATATTTATCTTTGTGTGAACGTTAACAGCCCCTATAATGACAAGTTCTCTACACAGTTGTCATAAGGGGTTCACTGAGTGTGTGTGTCTGTGTGTGTGTGTGTGTGAATGTGGCTTCCTCTTTATTGTCTGCAGCTCTCTGTTGTGTCTCTAAAACAGTTTCCTTTCAGATCTAAGAGATAAAAGCCCCCCCCTCCCCCCGTCTCTACCTGTGGCCGTGTTTAATACACCAAACGCATTAAAACATGCCCACAGAGCTTTCGGCCCCTATAAAGATTCCTTAGTGATGACATGGCAGAACAGGCTGCTAATCCAGCCATTAGAGAAGTGGGAGACAGAGAGAGAGAGAGAGAGAGAGAGAGCGCTCTAATGCTGCAGGATATGTATCTGCTTGCCACCAAACAGAGGAGTTTTACTGTGTGTATGTGTGTGAGCGTGTGTGAGCGTGTGTGTGTGTAGATTTGCAGCACAAAAATGTCTTTGTAAAGTGTTTAATATGATGTGTTGTCTACAACTGAAACTTCATTTAGGTTGGTGATGTTCAGCTTTGCTGAGGGTTAGATTTAGGATTAGGTAGCATTTTCTATTATTACATATAATTAGTTATGTACAGTACCAGTCAAAAGTTTAGGAACACAGATGGATGTTAAATGGATGTTGTTGGTTATCTTTAAGACCCTACAGGCTTACACTTAACAGTTTACACTGATGAGATTTTTAAAAGCTCTAATTACACACTCAATTTTGTGAATATTCAAGATGAGCTGACCAATAGAATTGGTTGAAAACTTCTTAGAAATAGAATCTGATTTCAACCACCATATATATATATATATATATATATATACTTTTGGCAATACAGAGTATATATTTATAGGCCCACCTTCGCAGCTATAACAGCTTCAACTCTTCTGGGAAGTCTTTCCACAGGGTTTAGGAATGTGTTTATGGGAATCTTTGCCCATTCTTCTAGAAGCGCATTTGTGAGGTCAGACACTGATGTTGCTATTTCCAATCTATTTCATCCCAAAGGTGTTCTATCGGGTTGTGGTCAGGACTCCGTGCAGGCCAGTCAAGTTCTTTCACACCAAACTCGCTCCTCCATGTCTTCATGGACCTTGCTTTGTGCACCGGTACGCAGTCATGTTGGAACAGGAAGGGGCCATCCCCAAACTCTTCCCACAGATGTCCAAAAATCTCTTGGTTTTCTGAAGCATTAAGAGTTCCTTTCACTGGAACTAAGGGTCCAAGCCCAACTCCTGAAAAACAACCCCACACCATAATCCCCCTCCACCAAACTTTTTACAGTAGCAGCTTCTGTACTGTTGAGTTTGGCCTGCATCTCCAATAGTACAAAGAAAACTGTTATCACTGACAAGGTGTGCACATCACTCCCAAGTATTACACCAGGACAGTTTTACTTCCAGTTTACTTCCTTTTGGAGGTAAATGTACTGATGTCATAAACTGTATTCATGTGGAAATGAGCATGTGTACTAATATGAAGGTGTAATATGAATTATCGGTTATTCCTTTGTACACAGCTATTCCATCAATGCCTGAATTCGGAATAGTGGCAAATCTCGGTATGAAGGTGTGGAGGTTCCTAATGATGTCCTGTGATAATCCATTCTCACACAGTTCCTGCAGATTGTGCGGTAGGGGTGGAGGTGGAGTGACACCAGGCCTTTTGGACGTGTGACACATGACAACAAAGCGTGTATCTTGGTGCTGACCAGTGTGCCTCCACACACATATTCGTTGGTCCGTGGTCATCTTCCACTCACTGAAAATGATCCGCTGCCATTCTGTGTCACTCTATGACAGTCTGGCATGACACCATTGCAGTCTTTGGCGATGTTGACTTGGTGTTAAGGGAAGTTATTGTAATGCTCTGCGTGCATGTAGTCTGCATCATGCAGCTGTCTGCCAAGGGTGCTGGCACTAACGGGATGACTCATGGAGGGCATCACTGCTCACTGGATGTCCACAATCGTGGCTATTGGGTCAGTCAGGTACGATGATAAGGTCCATCCCTGCTCACGTCACATGTGTGGCACAGTGTGAAACTTGAATCATTAGTATGTCTCTCAATGTCAAACCTACCCACCAAGTTTCATTCCTGTCGGTTGATTCATTCTGATTCCTTCTTCCTATTTGTGCAGCTATTCTTTTTGATGATGAATGTATATATACTGACAGAAGACATCGGCTATCGAAGATCTGCTGCTGGAGCGGTGTTGTGGCCTAGTAGGGTTGGGCATTGCTTTTGCATGATGCTCCAGGTTGCCATTACAGCTGACTGGGAGGGTTCATCAGGCTTGGTGTGAGGGTGCCGCACATGCAGAAGGCGAGACTTATAGTTGTGAAATAGCTGTGACTGTAAATGTGCTACTTGTGGGGCCTGCTGTCAGTTTGAGTTGTATGGTTTGAAGTGACTTGCCTGTTTCTTAGCTGTATCAGAGAGCACAGAGCAGCAGTTTGGGCAGGACTGTTATGTTCAATATAAGAACATTCGCTTATAATCCCTGTTCAAATGACATCTTTTGATTTCTTTCAGGGTGAACACATCTTCCAAAAGGGAACAAACTTAATGGGAACTTAAACTTGAATTGATTTTAGTGCATGTCTTTGCAGAGTTTAATATACTGTAGAAAGTAAAACAAGCATGAGACATGTCACTACCTTTTGCTCAGCCCACATTCTATGTGCATACAACTGTATATAACACACAAAGGTCATAGTATTTTTACATATAGTTACTTGTATGCAATATGAATGGGACATATGAGACACATATCGGTACTTATGAATGTGTAATTCATATGGATTGTTATTATTACACATATAATATACATGTAAAATGTAAAAGAAGTACCTGCTGGTGGATGCAAATCGGAGAGAGAGAGAGAGAGAGAGAGAGAGAAAGACAGGGAGAGAGAGAAAGAGAGAGAGTGAAAGAGTAATAAAAGCCTTTTTCTTCTTCTTGTCTCTTGTGAAGGAGCTCATCTTTGGCTGGTTCATTTGTTCAGGATGTCTGCAGGTAGGCGAGACACACACACACACTTGCACACATGCATACTCCTCTGGGTCTGGCTACCTGACACACACCGCTGTGATTAATGCGCTCGGTATACAATGAGAACGAAAGAGAGGGAAAGAAAGAAAGAGGGAAAAAATGAGGACAATGTGCAAAAGAGGTTGTGCATTTATACTGCAGTTAAATGAGTTTAACATTAAGCGCTGACCATGCACACAGTAGCAGCTTCTGTACTGTTGAGTTTGGCCTGCGTCTCCCATAGTACAAAGCAAACTGTTATCACTGACAAGGTGTGCACATCACTCCCAAGTATTACACCAGGACAGTTTTACTTCCAGTTTACTTCCTTTTGGATAAATAAACTGTATTCCTGTGGAAATAAGCATGTGTACTAATATGAAGGTGTAATATGAATTATTGGTTATTGCTTTGTAGACAGGTTTTCCATTAATGCCTAAATTCGGAACAGTGGCAAATAGATACAGCACCACAACACTATCGCCAAGAAAGTTAAAAAATTAATCAATTACAATATACAGTAAATCCCACCTCCCTTAGTTACTGTTGCTATGTCTGTCAAACTTTCAGCTCTGGCCACTGGTAACAGACTACAGCACTTAGCATAATGAAAGTGCAATTTAAAGTGTTTCATTATTCAAAGCAATCTGGCTTTACAAGAGTACATACTGACAAATTGCACCTAAGTCAGTTTAAAGACCCACTTTATTTAGCAGTTACCTGCAGCCTCTAGCTAACTGGGAAAGCTGGGACAAAAGCTGGGTAGTGGAAACTACAACTCTGATTACATTTCCTGTGATTACAGAGGAATAGTAATAGCATGACTTCCCACTCATCATTTAAACACACTCTTCCCCCTGAAAATCTTTCACCATGTGACCTTGGTGTGTGGAGGGTCATCCCACTCTGATGTTCTTATTCATATTCTCAACTCAATACACCAAACACCCTAACAGGAACACACACACACACACACACACACACACACAAACAGCATACAGACACATACACGGCACGCCGCCCCCCCACACGCACACCCACACAGAGTAAACACAGTCAAATGTTGAGGAATGAGGTGTGTGCCTCTTTCTTTCTTTCTTTTATGTCTTTTTAGTTCCCCATCCCTCTTTCATTATTCATCTTTTTTATCTTTGTTTTCATTTAAAGAAATATAGGCAGGAAATCTTTTTCTCTATTGTTCATTGTGTGTGTGTGGAGGGTCAGTTTTATGCCACACTGTGGGGACCATCATATACACTTATGTTATGGGGACTTTTTGTCTTTGTGGGGACCACAAGCATGTAAATCGTTACATTTTAGGGGTAGGGTAAGGTTAAGGGTGGGGTAAGGTTAGGGGTGTGGTAAGGTTAGGGGTGGGGTAAGGTTAAGGGTAGAGTAAGGTTAGGGGTGGGGTAAGGTTAGGTTAGGGTAAGGTTAAGGGTAGGATTAGGGTTAGGGGTAAACTAGTAGTAGTCCTGGTTTGCATAAGTCTCCCCACAAGTCACAGAAACAATTGGTTGTGCGTGCAGTGTGTGTGTACAGTGTCTGTATGTCTCTGTACTGTGTCTGTGTACTGTGTGTATGTGTGCTGTGTGTATGTGCATGTGTGTAGTGTTTGCACTGTGTCTGTGTGTGTGTGCAGTGTGTGTATACTGTGTCTGTGTGTCTTTGTACTGTGTCTGTGCACTGTGTGTATGTGTGCTGTGTGTGTGTGTGTGCATGTGTGCAGTGTTTGTACTGTGTCTGAGTGTCTGTGTACTGTGTCTGTGTACTGTGTGTATGTGTGCTGTGTTTGTGTGCATGTGTGCAGTGTGTGTACTGTGTCTGTGTGTGTGTGTGCAGTATGTGTATGTGTGTACTGTATGTGTACTGGTCTACACTGTGTGTGTGTGTGTGTGTCTGCGCACTATTTGCTGTGTGTCTGTGTGCGCAGTGTGTGTACTGTGTATGTGTGGGTGTGTGTGTGTATACTGTGCCTGTGTGTCTGTGTACTGTGTGTTTGTGCTATGTGTGTGTGCACGTGTGCAGTGTGTGTACTGTGTGTGCTGTGTGTGTACTGTGTATGTGTGTGCTGTCTGTGTGTGCGTGTGCATTTAGGCAATGTGTGTACTGTGTGTATGTGTTTGTATGTGTGTGCAGTGTGTATACTGTCTGTGTGTGCTGTGTGTGTGCGTGTGTGCAGTGTGTGTACTGCATGTGTGTGTAAACTGTGTCTGTATACTGTGTGTGTATGCATGTGTGTACTGTGTATGTGTGTGTGCATGTGTGCAATGTGTATGTGTGCAGTGTGTGTGTGCAGTGTGTGTACTGTCTGTGTGTGTGTGTGTGCATGTGTGTAGTGTGTGTACTGTGTGTGTACTGTCTGTGTGTGTGTGCATGTGTGCAGTGTGTGTACTGTGTGTGTGTGTGTGCTATTTGTGTGTGCCTGTGCGCAGCGTGTGTGTGTGTGTGCTATTTGTGTGCATGTGTGCAGCTTGTGCGCTGTGTGTGAGTGTGTGTACGGTGTGTACACCGTGTGTGAGATGATTGATGGCTGTGAGAAGAGTCTCACCTGTCTGTAGAGTTTTACTGTCTGAAAGAGAAAAAGAAAAGCAGTGAAGTCAGATCAGTCTTCAAACACCAATCCATCAGAACACAGCAGACGTCTCTCTGAAGCTTTAATCCCTGCTGTAAAGCCGTGCACTCAGTGACCACAGCGCTCATTACACTGCTGCACCCACTCCCATCTACTGCCTGCCTACCTAACCTGCTCATCTACAACGTTCAGAGCTCCCCTGAAAACGTCTCATCCCACCACCAGAAAACAGTTTGAAGAACAGAAACAATGTTTAATGGAAAGTTGCAGTAGCACTTTAACTTTAGAGTTAATGAGTGAGTAATTATATGGGAATATTACGACAACAGGTTTATGATAATTGTATAGTTCTAAGAGGTCAGAAATAAAATAATGGTATCCTAAAAATCATTTCCCTGAGTGACTAATTGTTTAGAATTGCTCACATTTCTGTATCAAAGTTTGTTACCATCATTTTCTATTTTCCAATTGTAGTTGTTACTGCTACAGTTAACTAACTCATACACTCATCATCAAAAGCATAGTTGCACAAAAAGTTACACCCCAAAAGAATCTGCCAACAGGAATGAAACTTGGTGGGTAGGTTTGACATTGTGAGACATGCTTCTGTGCATGTGATGGGCCTTATCACTGTACCTGACAGAACCAACAGCCACGATTGTGGACATACACTAAGCTGTGATGCCCTCCATGAGTCATCCTGTTAGTGCTAGCACCTCTGGCAGGTCGGCTGCAGGACTACATGGACACAGACCTTTACGACAACTGCCCTTAACACTACATCAACATCGGTAAAGACTGCAATGGTGCAATGGGTTTCCTCCATAAGGCCCAAACTCAAAATCTGCAGTAACTTTGTGAGAATATTCAAGCTGCATGGGATGGATTATCACAGGACACCATTAGGAACCTCTACAACTCCATGCCGAGACGTCTGCATGATGCATTAGCAAACATGGCAGCCCAAAGCCATACTGAGAGACACTACTTCTGTATGTGTAGCTCAATAAATATTGCCCATATCATTCTAAATGTATCATCATTTATCGTTCCTGGTAACCTTTATCTTCCTTCCCAATAGCACTGCAAGCCTTCCTTCTGGGTGCAGCTGTTCTACTGATGATGAGCGTAATTTAGTAGCAACTATAGTAAGTATGTAGTTTCTGTGCTACCTAAGTTGCCTTTTTATTGTCTTGTTTGTGCATTGGTTCATACAAACCAACGCAATCTCACAAACATGTTTGTCCGTGTACAAGTCGATTCACTGCTGTCAGTGTTCGAATGGTGGTAAACATTCCTGACGTTTAATTGGAAACCAAAGCACTCTATAGGTTTTGCTTGGTAAATTGAATAACGGCCTACAGATCAATTATAGAAAAGAATGATTAGATGCAGTTTTTGTATTGATGCTCTGAATGTAATTGTTCTGCTGGGTTTCCTGCAAATGCCAAAGCACAACAGATTAACAGCAACAGATCAGAGAACAGCATGTCTATTCTGAAGGAGGTGAAAGAGAAATACTTAGATAAGAGCTGTTGTGCAAGTTTTTGTGTTTGTTTGCTCATGTATTTGGCTCTTTGTGGGGACTAGCTGTCTGAAGGATGATGGAATCATGAACATTTTGACACTACGGGGACTTTTGACTTCCCTACATGAGGAAAATGTAATATAAAGTGAAACAAACAAACAAATGAAGCAATAAATTAAACAAGCAACTTTTATTAGATAAAGAAAAAAAATGTTTATGTGTTTGGGTGTGATTTGGATCTGTAAATGTGTTTATGGAAGAGAGAGGAATGGGGAGGTGGGAGAGAGAGTAAGAGTGAGAGAAAGAGAGAAAGTGAGGAAGAGAGGGAGAGAGAGAGAGAGCAAGAGAAGACAGACAAAAGAAGAGTGAAAGAGGGAGGGAATAAGAGAAGGAGAAGAGAATGAGAGAGAGGGAAAGAGTGAGAAAAAGAAAGAGACCGGAAGAAAAAGAGGGAGAAAGAAAGAGAAAGAGGGGAAAGGGGGAAGAGGAGAGACAGAGAGAAAGTGGGCAAGAGGAGAGACAGAGGAAGAGAGAGAAAGCATGGGTGAGAGTGAGAAAGAGTGAGAGAGAGAAAGAAGGGAAGAGGAGAGACAGAGAGGGAGAGAAAGATCAGAAGAGGAGAGACAGGAAGAGAGAGAAAGCATGGGTGAGAGTGAGAAAGAGCGAGAGAGATAAAGAAAAGACAGAAAAAAGAAGAGAGAAAGAGGGACAGAAAGAGGGTAGGAGGAGAAAGAGAGAGAGTAAGAAAAAGATGGGATAAGGAGAGAGAGAGAAAGAGGGGCAGAGAAGAGAGAGAGAGAGAGAGAGAGAGAGAGAGAAACCACAATGTGTAACTGGCTTTCACACAACACCACTGGAGTCATTTAGTGAGCCAGACTGCTCATGAAAACTTCCCACTGTGTAAAATCATATTCATTAGTGGCTGTGATGGATTACGCAACCTGAAATCCGCCTATAAACACATTTACTCTCTTCAATGAACCCCAGCATGTCCCCAATATCAGCATAACGGCTCAAAAAGTCTGACAAATTAATATATCGCTCAGTTTCTGCTACATTTAATACTGTACACTTCACTAGAGGGGAATTCCACCAACACTGCCGCACTGCTGTACTTCTGTTCAGTTCACACACTGAAATTCAGGGAATACATCATAGAAAGCACTACCACCCACAGCGAGCTACGCAGTGCCCGCGAATGGGCGCATAAAGATCGGCAGCATCTGGCTTGAAACGTCTGTGCAAACAGACAAGCGACTCTGGCAGAAATCACATCCACATTCAATGGAGGAGGCCCCACACGCATATCCCACAGGTCAGTGCAGAGTTAACTAACTTCCATGGGATATGGGAGCAGAAGACCAACCAGAGTGTCTCACCACCACACCAGACACAGTGCCTTACCTGGCCACGTGAGGTTGCTAACTGGACCCTAGAGGGCTGACAACATGTGGCATGGTTCGATAAGTCACAGTACCAGTTGTTTTGGGCTGTTGGTAGGGTTCATGTGGGGCACAAGTCATGGACCCCAGTTATCAACAAGGCACTGTGCAGTCTGGTGGTTGTTCCATAATGATGTGGGGTGTGTTCTCATGGGTTGGGTCAACTGATCCACCTAAACATGTCATTGACCTGAGAGCGCTACATTTCGCTGCTTGGTGACCATTTGCAGGCCTTCATGGACTTCATGTATTACAACAACTGATATGGGATATTCCAGCAGGATTATGCACTGAGCCATCGGGCCCAAACTGTGAAGAACTGATTCAAGGAGAGCTCCTTGAATGTTGTGGCCTGCACGTTCACCCAACATGAGCCCAGTTATAGCATTCCACTATCATGCCTCGTTCTAACGGCAGTAATTCACGTTGCCTTGCCATGAGCACGCTGGCCAGCGTTCAACCTCACTCACAAGATAACACCTCACAACTTACAAAGCTGTGGGTTTTCCCAAGCTGTCCCCTGAGGTAACACCCCTTCATAATCAGTTTACATACTGCTATTCCATGATGTACGGTATATCAGTGCACAACATAAATGTGGAAAGCTTTTGATGTTTGGCTGGAAACCTCAGCCATACTTTACATTGTGTGAACTTCTCAGAATGAATGGACCAATAAGAATGACCCACAGTTACTTGTTACATTAAGTACACATTTTTTCTATCTCCTATAAGGCCACAGTTTCAGAGATGAGGTTTTGTTGTGACAGCAATGATACAGAATAGAGAGCTATGATATATTTACATATAATCTAATCTATAAAAAGGCCTATAGACTTAGCTGTTCTCTCCTGCCTTTAAATTTACCATTGCTTATTGCCATCAGAGTCAACAGACTGCAATATTTCTCTCATTTAAAGCTTATTGAGCTGCAGTTTCAGCATTATTAAAGTGAGTGAGCACAAACACTTGTCTCTGTGTGTGTGTGTGTGTGTGTGTGTGTGTGTGTGTGTGTGTGTGTGTGTGTGTGTGTGTGTGTTTTCTGTAAAGTGTTTTTCAAAGCACGGGGCACTAAGGACAGAGGATGTTCCACCAACACAGTGCCTTTTTTCTCCTGTAGAGAGAGAAACAGAGAAAGACAGAGGATGAGGGAGGGAAAGGGATGAAAAGATAGAGAGAGATAGAGAGATAAAGAAAAATAGAGAAAAGGAGAGAAAGAGAGAGAGCAAGGGAAGAGAATGTGAGAAAGGCAAAGTGTGTGAAAGAGACAAAGAGAGAGGAGGAAAATGAGAGTGGAGAGAGATGGAATGAGAGAGGAGTGGAGAGCAAGGGAGTGAGCATTGGAGAGAAAGAGAAGAAAAAGAAAAAGAGAGAGGAAGAGTGAGAGAGGGAGGAAAGTGAGGGGGAGAGAAAAAGATAAAGAGACAGAGAGATGGGGACAGAGAGAGTAAGAGATAAAGAGAGCTAGGCTGTGTGAGAGCTAGAGAGAGTATGAGATGGATGGAGAGATAGAGGGAAAAATAAAGAAGAGAGAGGTATAGTGAGAGGTAGAAAGAGAGAGGGGCAAGTAGAGAGACAAAGAGAGAGAGAAAGAGAGAAAGAGAGAGATAGGTAAAGGATGTGTTTCAGGGGTTGGGGGTGCCATAGGAGCTGACTGCAGCAAAAGCGCATAGCCAATGTGCAGAAAGCAGATGGAATTCTGCTGACCGTCTGGATTCTGGCAAAGCCCCTTCAGAGTGACCTCGCAATCAATACCACACACACACACGCAGATACACACATATACACACACACACACATATACAATCACATATATACACACACACAAACACACGCACACACACACACACACACACACACACACACACATATATACAAACACACACACCCACACACACACATAGATACAATTTAGTAGCTGTTAAAATAATAATCAGTAAATATCAGCCGAGCTGCTCTATATTGCTGGAGCTGAACAGGATGTTATTGGTTAAAACAGAGTCCCACCACCCAACATTAAACTAGCTTATATTATTATTATTTGTTGCGCTGTTGTGTTGTGTATTACTCTGTAGCTCAGCACTGCATTCCCCAGCTTCATCAGTTTAACAGAACTGCATTTTTTTTTTGTCCTTTTGGTAATTTTTGCCATTAATGTTCCCTTACTACAATACCCAGCATGCCTTAAACAAACACCGCACACAACCACAAAGAATTCCTGGCTTCTTGTATAGATAGTACTGTAAACTAACAGTTAGCTATCTGGTTCCCAGGCTTGTGCAAAAATAAAACACTGTATACAGAATCACCTGCCTTCAACCATCCACCACAAAGTGCTTGTAGATTTTAAAAGGGGGGGATTCCTAGTCTTTACATCAGAAAATCCCACTCCACAGACTGTTACGGCATCACTAGCATGCCATACACCTTGAAACATGTTGAGTTCAGTGATTTCAACAGATGTGGTTTCAATAGATGTGGTTTCGGACATGGTATGTGATCCTGGCTTATGATTAGCTATAACAGCATACGTGGCTACTACTACTGTTTTTAGCTATGCACTGTTCTGTCTGTCTTTTTAGGGGTCACCAAGATTGAGGTTTGCTTTGTTCTGATGCATTTGAAAAATTAGTCTTCTAATTTTGCGTGAACATAAAGTAGGTCAGCCTAGAGGCTCTGTGGATATGCTCGGTGAGTGATATGTTTGAGTGGTGGGTGAATAATCTCAGGTGGATTGGGGGTGGGGGGGGTCTGTACTTGGGACTGTACTGTACATGTCTTCTTGAGGAAGACGACAGTCTTGAACTTTTGAACCCATTCAGATATCTATAATGCATAATAAGATCTATAAAGTCTTTATAATGCTTTATAATAGACACTGAAAAGCCTTTGAAACTGTGCATAAATGTTCATAACCCACACATAAACTGGTATAGCACAACAATATAAGGCTTCATAGCACATAAAGTGACATAATGCATAATAATGTATATATTTTGTTGTTTTTAACGTTATCGGTGAAACTAATGCAGCGTTCTTTTGCATAGTGCTTTATAAGTCTCCACAATGAGGCCTCTCTCTAATGTTCCTCAGTATCTTCAAAATGAAAATGATTTTGGAGGTGCACATAACATCTGATGAACACTTAGAAGCCTTCTGTACACAGTGCAAGTAAAGTGATGTTAACGATCAGCTCTATGAATGAATTCATTATGTGAATGAATGTATGAAGCTTTATGATATGGGTCTTAACAATAATGTTAAGAACAGGAAACATCTATATATACATTTTAACATATTGTATCTCTTTGTGCTATGAAGCCTTATAATGGGGTTTTATACCAGTTTATGTGGGTGATTATGAACATTTATGTACAGTTACAAAGGCTTATGTCAAGTATTATAAAACAGTATGAATGCTTCATAGATCTTTGTGAATGCACTTCTAATGCATTACGGATTCCTGATAGAAAGTGTTACCCTTCACTATAGGGTTTCATTTTTACTAGTGGACTAGTTGTTTAAATGGTTGTTGTCTAGTTGACTAATTATCATAATAACTGATTTAAAAAGTGAGTATTTGGTTAGTGGCTTGCTTTAATAGGCTGCTTCTAGCAGTAGTGTCTCTGAGGTTTGAGGTGAAGAAGAAGAGTTTGGCCTCAGGCTGTCTGCCCATAGAAGCTCACCGACTGTCTGGTGTAAAGTGCACACTGCAATCACCTCAGCTCTCGCAGAGAGGTAAAACCACCTCTGGCTAGAGACAGTCCGAAACCAAACAAAAGATTATTTCTGAAGCTAAATGCTGATAGCAGGCAGTTGCATCTCTACATACTAAGCCTTTCAGAGTGAGATATAAGCCTAGTAGCTGAACCAGAAAACATCCACAATATCCTGCCTGAAGAAGTTCTTCCTGAGCTTTGTTTGAAGCCATGGCTAGCAGTTCAATGAGGCATCCATGTGCATTTCCCAACTGGCACTTTATATATAACTCTATATACTCTATATCACAAAAAAATGTTTTCTGTTATGGGCATGTCTTGCTATATGCTCTGTGAGGGGGTGAATTGTCAAAGGAGTTGTTTTTATGCATACTAATCTCACACAAATACAGTACTTAGCTCTTAGCTCACTAGTCAGCTACTCTATGTAACCCCTAAGATAAGATTTCCCCACACGGGGAAATGTGCATCGTTACAGCAGAATATACATTAAACAGATACAGAGCAAGAGGCAGACAACAGTACAAGTTATACAAAATACAAAATATAAGAAATTACAATAAATCTATATTGCTAGGCAAAAATAAAATAAACTATACAAATAAACATAAATACTGATAATCTAGCCAGTCACCTAAATACTGGCGATATAGGCAGTCAGAGTGCATGAGTTATAGTGATGTTGGCAGTCAGTACAAGATGTATACAGGTGATATACAGGTAGTATACAGGTGGTATACAGCTAGTATACAGGTGATGAGGTGCAGTAGCAAATATTGCATAATAGTTGAGTCACATTGAATATATAGATAGATATGGGTCCATTTAGTGTGTTACAATAGTGAGTGTCTGATGTTCTGCTTCGTTGCGTCTGAAGTTAAGTCCAAAAAGTTATTGTAATGTACACTGTAAATAGTGCAACCTAAAAAAATGACTTCAGTTTGTTAGAAGAAATTGAATGTTTTACTCAACTCAAAAATGACTTTGAATCATTTATTCAAATTTTTTTAGGTTGAATCAATCTAATTTATTTGCTTGTAACAAAAAGAAGTAATTTTTTTAATAGGTTGGACCGACTAACCACTTTTTACAGTGTAGTGAATAATGAATATGAGCTCAAAGCACAGCCTTTCAGTTTTAATTTTAGGGTATCCACATTCAGGGAATAGTGTAGGAATTACTGCCATTGCAGTAATTTCTAGGGGCTCAGAATTAATTGGACAAGCTAACATAATCATAAGTTTAATTGTCTTTAAATACCTGCTGGTAAATCCTTTGCAGTCTATGACTACCTGAAGTCTGGAACCCATTGACCTCATGATGCTGGTAATGCTCTGTTAGGCCTTTACTACAGCTGTTCTCAGAATGCTCCTGCTGATTCTTGTGGCTGTTTTGCTTTCGGCTTTGCCTTCAGTTAGTGAAATGCATACTCGATTGGACTGAGGTCAGGTGATTGACTTGGCCATTGTGGAACATTCCTCCTACAGAAATCTTGGGTTGCTTTTGCAGCATGCTTCAGATCATTGTGCATCTGCACTGTGAAGTGCCGTGAAAGAATTTGGCTGAATCTGTGCAAATAATATAGCTGTATACAATTCAGAATTCATCTTGATGTTTCTGTCAGCAATCACGTCATCAATAAATAGAAGGATTTTAGTTCCGCTGGCAGCAATTCATGAGCAGTTCCTTTCCTTCTCCATCCCCTTTTCTTCCCATCAGGCTGGTGCATGTTGATCTTTGTCTCATCTGTCCATAAGATGTTGTTCCAGAACTGTACAGGCTTTTTTTTAGATGCTTTTTTGGCAAATCGTAATTTGGTCACCATGATTTTGGTTTACATCTTGTGGTAAACCCTCTGTATTTACTCCTCTGGATTGCTGACTTTGACACAGATAGTACAACACTCTGGAAAGTGTTCTTGATTTGGCCAGCTGTTGTAAAAGTTTTTTTTCTTCAGCAGAGAACAAATTCTTCTGTCGTCCACCACAGTTGTTTCCCATCATTTTCTGGGTCGTGTTTCTGAGCTGACCAGCTTTCTTTTGAAGAATGTACCAAATGGTTGGTTGGGCACAGCTAATGTTTTTGCACCCTCTGATGGGTTTGTTTGATTTTTCAGCCTAATGATGGCTTGATTTACTGGCAGTGAAGCTCTTTGGACTTCATATTGAGAGTTAACATCAAGATTGGAAATGCAAATGCAACAGTTGAAATCAACTCTAGACCTTTGATCTACTGAATGGCAAATTAAATAATGAAGGAATAATACACACCAGGCTGTGAAACAGCTGAACAGCCAACTGTCCAATTATTTTTGAGTCCCTAATTAGATGGCGCCTGTATGAAAATGGTAGTATTCAAAGTCTGTACTTTGAGTTCAAATGTGATTTTAACAAATAATGCCAAAAAATAACAATAACTTAGTGAGTACCCAAATATTTATGGATCTAACTGTGGGTCCATTCATCATGATTTTTTTTACCCATTGTAAACGGCTGGCACTGCATTCAAATGATGCATAATGGAGATACATTGTTTTTCATTGGACAGCAACAATCGGTTCAAATGTTCAACTAGTATCATTAGTGCGCCTATAGTGAGTTCATGAACATTTACAAATGGTGATGCTTTTGGAGTTACGCTACATCCTGGAGACAACAAGAGGTCATCTCTTTAACTCATTTATATTACACAGACCATGTTAATGTCCCCAGTTCTTATTCAAGAGGGTTTATGATTGTCCTTAATTATAGTACCTCACAGGCTACTAAGAACTATGTGTAAAGGTGTTAACTGCACCTGCTGGGTGTGTACCAAAGTTATGCAAGAAATATCATTTACGTCAGTCAGTCAGTCAGTCAGTCAGGGGTTTACTCTGTTGGTCCACTGGTCATTGATATAGTTGATATTGGTCATTTGAGACTACATGATTGTACCTGGAACTGTGGTGGTGGTGAACTGTTAAGAGGCTTCTCAATAAATAGGCCTGGTTCTTGTCATGCATTTAGACTAATTTTCCATTTGAGTCTTGGTTCCTTTAAATGTTTGGTTCCTCATATATTTAGAAACTTTTTAATTTTGAGCCTTGGTTCTTTTCAGTGATTCTTTGTTTTGTTCTTGGAAAGTTTTTTTTTTGGTTCTTGGTTCCTCTTGGTGGTTCTTTCTCATGCATGGAAGGAGTTTTTTTTATTTTGATCTCTGGTTCTTCTCAGTGGTTCTTTCTTTTGTTCTCAGTAAGTTTTCCTTTTGATTCTTGGTTCCTCTTGGCGGTTCTTTCTCATGTTCTGAAGGAGTTTGCTGATTTTGATGGCTTCTTTTCAGTGGTTCTTTCTGATATTGGTCATTTGAGACTACATGATTGTACCTTTATATGGAGGTGTGGTGCTGGTGTTGGTAAGTTGAGTGACTTATGGGAACTATTAGGAGGTTGCTTGAAAATAGGCCTCGGGTACAAAGTTTCATTAGGGTGAACCGATGTGGCTAAAGGGTGTGACACTCGAATGCTTCCCTGACTTGCACTTTAAATACCAGTGTGTTTAAAACACGTCAGTTGTATTTTTGAGTGTCCCTTACGCTCCTAGTTACATAACAGGTCAAGCATGGAATCCCAAAATAGAGACAGTTCTTTGGATTCTTCTATTTTATGGATTTCTGGTGTGTTGTAGTTTCCTTCTGTGACATATGATAATGATCAGTTAACATCTGCTCGTGGATGGTCCAGCTAAATCTGTAACACTGATCACCGGATTACTTTTCTTCTGGGTGATCTGTGCTGGATAAGACCCAGAAGGATGGGTTCTCCATTTGAGTATTGGTTTCTCTCAGCGTTTCTTCACCATGCTCTTACAGAGTTTCTCCTTTGGTGTCCTGGTTCCTGTCTGTGTTTCTTCCTAATGCTCTTAGGAGTGAGTTTCTCCTTTTGAGTCTTGATTTCTCACAGTTGTTGATCTACATGCTACAAAAGAGTCTAGGTTCATCTTAATAGCTCTTGTCATGCATTTAGGCTATTTTTGCATTTGAGTCTTGGTTCCTTTAAATGTTTGGTTGCTCATATATATATTTTTTATTTTGAGTCTTGGTTCTTCTCAGTGGTTCTCTCTTTAGTTCTTGCAAAGTTTTCCTTTTGATTCTTGGTTCCTCTTGGCGGGTCTTTTTTCATGCTCTGAAGCAGTTTATTTTGAGGCTTGGTTCCTCTCAGTGGTTCTCCCTCTTAGAACGTTTTCCTTTTTGTTTTTGGTTCCTCTCAATTGTTCTTCCTCATGCTACAAGAGAAGAGCTTCCTTTTGCTGTGTGGTAGATGTGATCGTGGAAGATTTGACCTAGGAGTTGATGAGTGCTACACCTGCATTACTTGAAGCATTTAAAATGCCGTATAAGTACTTTATTACAAATTATGTAGACTTAGATGCCCAAGATAACTTGAATCCCCAAGGGAAACTCTAAGCCCATTTCTTGGGGAGGCTTGGATCATAAAAAACCTTCCCAGAGATAATATCAGAGATAATAGATTTCCTTCAAGTTTGAAAGAACACATCCTCAAGACCTGTCCAGCGTCTGGCATTATTTGCCTGGGAGGCCCAATAACACACATTATATTGGCAGTATTGTTGATCATCTGTCAAAATCCCAACCAATTCTGACACCTTTTCACAGTGTAGTTCAGGTGTTCAAACAAACAAGAACAATCAATCTGCCAGGTTCTATCTTAACCTGGAGATTCATAGCTTCTTTGAAGTACTTTCAACATTAGTTGTTCTTAAACCTGCACTGCCTGGCGAGCAAACCCAGTATTGTTCAGTGTGTGTTTTCCTTAGATTTCATATCTCCTTTGTCTTATCCCTTTTCACTTCAAATCAAAGTTAAGGTCACATGTGTGATAATTTTTGTCATTTCCTGGCATCCCCTCCTCTAACCAGTTTGGCCTAAGGACTTCAGATCATAAAGCTATCACTTTTTAGGTTTTCTAGCACTCCCTCAGTCACTTACCAAGCACAGCATAGCCCTTAGAAATCCTAAACAGCTGGGACCCCCTGCCCTCACCACAGCACTTAATCACTATGACTGTCCTAGTCCACACCTATTCTCAGCTGTTGAACTGGTCTCCTACTGTAACTCTAGCCTATCATACAGACTGGTCCACTAGGACCAACTAAACCTTCTCCATGGTCATGGTAGAACTTCAAGTCTTGAAATTGTTCTAGTTTTAGGTCATAGTGCCAAATCAGCTTGCAATCGACAGGAAGTTTATGCTCAGCTGCAAGTTCATTTGGCTTCTTTTTCCTTGGTATCCTGAAGGCAGCTGAAATATCAAACCCTATGCCCAAAAAAACTAAATAAATGTCCCAGAGCTGAAACATTTTGACCTATGAAGTTATGAGGTTGCTTAGTAGTTGAAAGATACATAATGCTCATATGAAAATCTTAATGTGATATTAAATTATTAAACATCGTATCAAGAATGTGATGTTAATTTTTATATCTGCATATATATATTTGCATTTAAATCTGGGCATTGAATATCATAAATATAGTGCTATCAAAGCTTTAAACTGCCTATTTCAGGTTGGATCATTGGACTGACTGGCTGTCCTACCTGACTTTTCAGATTAATTTCAAGCATGAATTTATACTTAAAACCTATTATAATGAACTTTAATATAATAAACTTTATTATAAAATGTACTATAAATATTTATCATACATTTTATAGATTTGCTTTACACATTTGAACTCGGAAAACATCTACTTTGTGATGCAACACCCCCATCAAAATATAAGTCCTTTGTTTTTGGTTGTGCCAACTGCCAACTGAGGAAATAAGAACCTGCAGACAGGGTTTTTTTCTTTTTCAGTGAGTAGAGGATCTTTAAAGTTGCCTTATTTTACAAGTTGCAAACATGAAATCATGCAAAACTGTTTCATTTAGAGTTTTAAATAACTAAAATTTCCTTAATTTAATTGTATTTGGATGCACTGAAAGTGGTTTTAAAAGAGGTGTAATTCGATATGTGAGTATACATAAAACACATATGACACAACAGATATGTGTATGTTGTATGTACACAGTACACAACACATTAACGGCCTTGAAACATCAATAAGGGTTAAACTGGACACAAAGCAAAATGTATGTATGAGATTTGGGCTATTTTTGAAAGTAGAATGAAGAAAAACAGATAAACTACATGACAAGACAAGTACCTGAAGGACACTACAAAACAACAACACACCTTCAGAAGTGGATAGCGCAATGTTTACCGTGTAACATAAGGACAAAGGAAGAATGATTGTGTCGACTATTTAACCTCTTCATATGGATGTTGTACAATTGTAATGTATTGAAGTCACAGTGTGTTGCATTGTATATTGTAGTATCACTGCTTCATAACTAGCATGGTAAGTGTTTTGTGTGTTAGCTTAGGGCTAACATATTAGCTTGTGGATAGAGCATCATATCGGGACAGTATACAGAGCACAGCTTATGTTTCAAATATTGCACTTTTATCATGTTCCAATGAGCTGAAAACAAAAACAGTAATATATTAATATACGATGTTCTCATCCATTCGCACTGTTCTAGTATGTTCTCTTCTATTTTACACTGTAACAGAAGGTTCTCCTCCATTCATACTGTAATGGTAGGCACTCATCCATTCACACTGTTCTACTAGTAATATAAGACATATTATGTATTATGTATTATTGGTCCATGTATGGAACTAAAACTAATTAATTCCTGAATGTGTTGCATCATCATACCCCAACTTGCAGCAACTTCAACATGGCAATGTTTCAGTGTTGTTTGGTTCCTCTACCAGCATGTCCCAAGGCACAAGGAAATGTATTTGACCTAATATCTACCACTGTGCAAGCCTGACAGTCATTTTCCTGTCATTCAGAAAGATGGATCTAATCTCTTTCTGCTCAGAGCGAATGTTTATCTCTCCAACACACACACAGACACACACAGACACACTCGCCCCTCCAGGCAGAGACAGATTTTAGGCCTGTGTGCCAGTCCACGCTACAGAAATCCAACTGTCATCTGTCGTCTGGTCAGCATGAGCTTGGCTTTGCCATGAGCCACCATCGTCGCTGGGAGAAAAGAGCCGGTCCAGGATACAATCACGCTGCTCTGTAGCCGTCATGTGGGCAGTCTGCTGGTAATTTTGTCAGTTAGTGAAGGTCATTTGGGCTGAGGCCCTGAGCTCAACAAACATGTTTATATGGATGTGGTTTTTGCTTAGAGAGAATGAACAGGACCCAGTAAAACAAGTTTTCAACTGAGGCAGTCTGCTCAGTTCTCCACCGCTGAGTCACTTCCTGACTGCTCAGAAATGGTCCTTGGCTTGGATGTGCAGTTCTAGGCATATAACCGCATATAACCTTTACATTCTTAATGCATATTTTTGCCTATTTTTATATTTTCTACTTGTTATCTACAGTGATTTTTGTATTTCTGTAGATAGACCTTCTTGTATACATCTATCTGTCTTATGTAGAGCGTCATTTATTCAAGCCTATTAAAAGTTCTCTACACACTGTGTCCCAATGGGGACCAAACATATGTATGCCAAATCTCCATGTAATCATTTTATCTCTAGAATGTTCTGACTCCTCCACCCTGTTCTAGGTTCTTTTCCATTCACACTATTCTAGTAGGTTCTCCTCCATTCATACTGTAATACAAGGTTATTTTTCATTTACACCATTCTAGCAGGTTCTCTTCCAATCATAATGTGGTAGAAGCTTGTCATTTATTCACACTGTTCTATCAGGTTCTATTCCATTAATACTGCAGCAGAAGGCTCGCATCCATTCACACTGTTCTAGTGGGTTCTCTTTCATTTTATACTGTAGTAGAGGGTCCTCATCCATTCACACTGTAGTAGAGGGTTCTCATCCATTCACACTGTTCGAGTAGCTTCTCTTCCAATTTATACTGTAATAGAAGGTTCTCCTGCATTCACGTTGTTCTAGTAGGTTCTCCTCCATTTTATACTGTAATACAAGGTTATTTTTCATTCAGACTGTTCTAGCATGTTCTCTTCCAATCATACTGTTCTATGAGGTTCTATTCCATTAATACTGTAGTAGAAGGTTCTCATCCATTCACACTGTTCTAATGGGTTTTCTTCCATTTTATGCTGTAGTAGAGGGTCCTCATCCATTCACACTGTAGCAGAGGGTCCTCATCCATTCACACTGTTGCAGAGGGTTCTCATCCATTCACACTGTTCTATCTGGTTCTATTCCATTAATACTGTAGTAGAGGGTCCTCATCCATACACACTCTAGTAGAGGGTTCTCAATGGAACATGGACCAAAATAGATCTGGTCCACTTCTGGTACAGATACAGTAGTGGTGCCTACTGGCAAACTGCATGTGAGCTAAAACTGGCCCACATATGTTAAAATATGTTTAGCTCACATGCAGTCTGCCAGTCAGCATCATTCCCGTATCTGTGCCAGAGGTGGAACAGATCTATTTTTTGGTGCAGGTGGGCCATGTGCAGGTTCAAAATGTGTGGACCACCTTTGGCTCACTGCAAATTGCCAGCAGTGCCATATCTTTGCCAGATGCAGGCCACATCCGCATGCTATCTGGGAAGTCACTTACCTTCTACGTAGAACATCAGAGAACAATTTAAAATGCTGAATGAATGCGTTCTATGGCACCTTTAAATTGCTCCTGTCTCAACTTTCATGGAAATTTCATTGCAGGCATGAATCTCAGAATGAATGCAAATGAGTATTACATTCAAATACAGGTCAAAGTAGATTCACACTCTGCTGCTTTCTGCTTGTATTTGCTTTTCACATCCTAAACTTTTTTTTTTTTTTTTGGAAATGGGTTTTTAGAATGCTTCATTGTTCACACTCTTTTCTCTTTGTTCACAACATTGCCCTACATTTCCACTCTGTTCTAGAACAATTTAATGATAGGGAAAATGTTCTAGGACAGTGTGAATGAGAAGACCATCCTTAACTAGTGGAAATAAAATAGGAAATTCTGTAACAACATCAGTGAGACAGCATGAATGGTGGAGAACACTCTAAAATAGTGTGAATTGAGAAGAACTATCTAGAACAATGAGAATGACATAGACCATTTCATAATGGTGTGAATGAGGGAGCACAATCAGTGTGAATGGGATAAACAGTATAAAAGAAGAGAGAGGTAATTTGAGAAAAAGTGCAAATAGAATAGCACCTTCTAGATCAGCGTAAATCTAGGCAGAATGTCCTAGAACAATGTAAATAGGGTAGAACATTCTAGAACAATGTGGGTAAAGTAGAACATTTTAGAACAGTCCGAATAATAGAGAATATTTTTAGAACTGTGTGAATAAGGAGAACATCGTAGAACAGGATAACATTAGAAAACTGTAAATGAACGAGAACATTCTGAACCACCATTAATGGCGAAACATTCTAGAAACATTCCCCTTTTTACACCACTCTGGAGTGTTCACACTGCTTCATTTGTTTTTATGCTCTATCATTTGCGAACCTCCTCTCAATCTCCTCTCTTCATTCACAACATTGCTCTAGAACATTGTCCTACGGTCTCACTCTGTTCTAGAACAGTTTAATAATAGGGAAAACATTCTAGGGCATTGTGAAAGAGGAGAACATTCTTAAATAGTAGAAATAAAACAGATTTTTTTACCGCAGAATTGAGGAGAACTATCTAGAACAATGATAATGACATAGAAAATTGATTATGATGTGAATGGGGGAGCACAATTAGTGTGAATGGGATAAACAGTATAAAAGAAGAGACAGGTCATTCTAGAAAAATGTGAATAAAGTAGCACCTTCTAGATGTAAGTCTAGGTAGAACATTCTAGAACGATGTAGCTAAAGTAGAACATTTTAGAACAGTCTGAATAATAGAGAACATTGTAGAATAGGATAATAAGGCGGCACATTCTAAAAAACTGTATGAATGAGAACATTCTGGACCACCATTAATGGTGAAACATTCTAGAACATGAATGTGGTGAACATTATGGAACAGTGTGAATGGGGAGATCAGTCTAGAAAGAGTGCGGAGAAAGGAAGTTCTAGAAACATGTGGAGAGAGGAGAACATTCGAGAACAGTGTAAATGTAGGTGGAATCTAGATAGTTCTCCCCTATTTGCACTGTTCTAGAGTGTTCACACTTGTTCATTTGGTTTTTATGTCCTACCGTTTGAGAACCAAAAGTATACTCTCTCTCTCTCTCTCTCTCTCTCTCTCTCTCTCTTTCTCTCTCTCTCTGTCCCTCCAGTGTCATCTCTCATGTATCACCTTCCTGCCATCTTCTTCACCATTTCCATTCTGCTTTCTTTTACTTTCATGTTTTTCTCTTCTTACAAGACTTTTCACTGATCTCTCCTTATCCTTGCCCCTTTCACTCCCAGACACATTCTCCTCCTCTCTCGATTTATCCGCCCCCCTCCCCTCCACCTCCCTTGTCCTCACATAAGATGATAGGCTGTTCTTCCTTGAACGTCAATCATGTCTCAACTCCGGAGATACTAGGTGTATGTGTGTGTGTGTGTGTGGTGGGAGGTTCACAATGTTGTTCTTGGGCACTGGAGGTTTTCAAGGAGTCCTGCGGTCTGGAAGAAAGAAGCTTATATTCCTGTGATCTGTCAGGCAGAAAGATAGAGAGACGGGAAGCGAGAGAGAGAGTGACAGAGAGAGAGGTGGGGGAGTGAAGAATAGAGAGAGAGAAAAAGAGACCAAAATTGATGGAGGAGAAGTTCATAGAAAAGAGGAGTAGACAAGAAGTAAGTGAGAGTGAGTGTGAAAGGAAAACAGCAAGACAGAGAAAAAGAGAAAGAGGATGAGGGAGAGAGGAAGAGGGAAAAAGAGAAAGACAGACAGAAAAAGAGAAAGAGGATGAGAGAAAATGTTGAGAGGAAGAAAAAAGATGACAGAGAGAGAGGGAGATGGAGACAATAAAAAAAGAGGAAGAGAGAGATAGATAGAGAGGGGGTGAGAGAGTAAGGGATGTCTCTGTGCGTGCTGAGTGGGTGACAGCGGGGCAGAGAGATGATCTCTCCATGGCAGAGAAAGAGAGAGGGAGCAGAAGACAGCAGGTCGGGGGGGATAAAGAGGGACGAGTAGAGAGGGGGGTCACTGTCCTGTGGATTGAGACGTATCCCACATTGCCCCTCTCTCAGTGGGCCGTGGTGTGTGGCACTGTGCAGTCGGCATGGCGCTGGATCTGGCACAAAGGAGCTGCTGAGGGGGCGCCGGGCGCTGCGTGGCACGGTTGCCCAGATACGGGCACTCAGGGTTGGCACGTCGCTTCCCTGTCTGGGTTGTACCCTTGGATTCACACACACACACGCGTCCAGTCGGAGATGTTCCTGTTTGATCCTCACCAGAGGAGAGCGGGCGACTCTTGACTCGCAAACTCGTCCAGATTCGGCCACGAAGACGTTCTCATATCAGTTCAGCCCAACGCACTAAATCTTCTTCGCCATGACCGCATTAATGTAAGGCCATGACTTCCTGACCCAACGTTACTGAGCAATCACCAACTGCCTGGTAAACCAAATAAACCAATGCGAATACAAGCAAAGCATTCTAGAACAAAATGAACAGAACATTCTAGAGCAGAGGAAATGAGAGAGCACAATATAAAGGTGTGAAAAGTAGAGAACATTCTAAACAGTGGAGAGAGGACATTCAGGAACAGCGTGGATGAGCATGCTGAGTGTGAATCAGCATGAATGTTGGAGAACAGAGGGAGTCAAGGATTGTCTGAACAATGTGAATGAGTTGGAACATTGTAGAACAGTGGAAACAGGGGAGCAAACTCCAGAACAGTGTGAATTAAGAAGAACAGTCTAGAACCTTGTAAATGAAGGAGAATATTTGAATAGGGAGAGTATTCTAGAACCGTGTGAATGAGATGTTTTAATAGTAAAAACAGACTAGAGGTTTCGAGAACAGTGTGAATCAAGAAGAACCGTCTAGAACACTGAATGAGTTAGAACATTACAAATTGGTGTGAGTGAGGGAGAACATTCAAGAAAGGTATAATTGGGGAGAACATTCTAGAACAGTGTAAGTCCTAAAGAACAGCCTAATAATTGGAGAACATTATAAAACAATGTGGATTAAGGAGAACAATGTAAATGACCTAGAACATTTTATAATGGGGTGAATGAGGAAACATAATCAATGTGAATGGCGTAAACAGTGTAGAAGAAAATAAAAACCATTCTAGAAAACATGAATGCAGTAGCACCTTCTAGATCAGCGTAAACCTCGTTAGAATGTCCTTGAACAGTGTAAATAGGGTAGAACATTCTAGAACAGTGTGGGTAAAGTAGAGCTTTTTCGAACAGTCTGAAAAATAGAGAACTGAGAACACTAAGAATAGGGACATGATTGTTGAACATTATGGATCACCATTAATGGGGAAACATTCTAGAATATTAATGCAGTGAACATTATGGAACGGTGTTAAATAGGACGATCAGTCTAGCCATTGTTAAGAGAAATAACGTTCTAGAAAAAACATGAACGGGGGAACATTATAAACAGGGTGGTAAAAGGAGAACATTGTAGAACACTGTGAATGAGGGACAACATTCTAGAGCAGTGAGAATGGAGGAGAAAACTGTGGAACAGTTGAGCATGTGGGTGGAATGAGAGACTATTGTGGATCCTGTTAATAATAGAACATTTTACTATAGGATCTAGAACAGAATGAATGAAGGAGAACAGTCTAGACCAGTGTGAATGGGGGGGCAAGAACAGTTTATATCTAGAACATTGTGGAACAGTGGGAATGAGGGGGGACATTCTAGAACAGTGTTATAAATCATCAGTTATTCACACAGTAAATATATGCATATGCACATGCTCTCTCGCTCTCTCTCTCTCTCTCTCTCTCTCCCTCTCTCTCTCCCTCTCTCTCTCTCTCTCCCTCCCTCTCTTGCAGTTTATTGTGTTCTAATGCCGGGGGTGGTTTCGATTATGTCCTTGTTGGAAGAGATTGCTCAGTATATGATGTGGTCAGAAGCATTAGTTGGCAGTGTGCGTGCACTTCTACGACTGCGTCTGTGCGCGTATGTGTGAGAGGCCTTTCCCAAGGAGGCCCGCTCGTCTCTCGTCTGTCACTCAGCAGCGAGAATCCTCTCTCATTCTTTCCATCCCACTCTCCGTCCTCACTTCCCTCAATCCCTTTTGCCCGTGCCTGGTGTAATCAGCGCAGGGCCGTTTTCCGCTCGCTCCATGCAAGGCCTGATGTCTGTGATGTGAGCTGTGGGGAGATAAAAGGCGGCGGCGGAGAAGGAAAAATCAGTCCCCCATCAAATTCACTCCCATTTCCTCAGCCCACAGCCGGAGAGGAGGGCAGCGCTTTGAGCTTCAGAACGGAGGCTAAAACCAGAATGAAACCGGATACCTCCATTCAGCTTCAGGCTGCATCAAGCTAAATCAAACGAGACTCAGAGCAAGAGTGGCACTCAGACACAAACACATGCACACATGTAAACATGCGCACAAACAGAGCTCTGAAGGGTAAACTGGCTCCTGTTTCAAACCCTGCTTCAGCAAGGAAAAATGGAAAGGGGAATTTCACCAAATTTTGGATTTCTGCCTTCAAGCTGTAAACAAACTAATTTATAGTGGCTTAAATCTCGGTCAACACATTCACATTTATGGTAACGGGAACCAGATATCTCTGTTACAATAACTCACATAAGAGTTCTGGATGGTGAATTTACACTCATCATCAAAACATAGCTGCATTAGGGTGGCCACACGTCCGGTTTTAGGCAGTCTGGTTTTTCAACTCCCAGTCCTCTGTCCAGTGCAATACCTGTATGGTACTATTTAAAATGAACTATTTAAAATGTTCACTCACAAAACAATATTATGTCAATTAGTACGCTCCTGTCAGACTCACGAATGTCATCTTCATCATCAACTTCATCATTATCATCATTATCATTTCTAGAACAGTGTAAGTGCCAAAGAACATTCTAAAAAGTGTGAATTAGGAAGAACTATCTAGAACAATGTGAAAGAAAGAACATTTTATAATGGTGTGAATGAGAGAGCACAATAAAGAGGTGTGTAAACTGAGGGGAGAAAAGTCTAGAACAGTGGGAATTATTATAGAACAGTGGGAAACAATATAGAAAATGTGAATTGTGGAGAACATTCCTAAACAATGTCACTTAAGAAGAACTGTCTAGAACAAAGTGAATGAGTGAATGAGAACATTGTATAACATGAATGAGTGGAACATTATAAAGCAGTATGAATGAGAGAGATTTAAGAACAATGTGAATGAGAAGGAACAATGTAGAACAGCTTGAATTAGGAGAAGCGTTGGGAATCGAAGGGAACATTTCAGTACAGTGTGAATGGGGACAAGAGTCTAGAACAATGTAAATGAAGAGAATAGAAGTGTTTGACAAGTGATCATAATAAGAGGACTAATTCATCATCATCATCATCATCATCGTCATTTCCAGGAATGTTTTTACAGTGAGTTCTCTGCCCATTTACCAGTATCAGACATCAGGAACCAATTAAAAGTTTTCCCTGTGTTGAAGTGTCTATATGTGCGTTTGCCCCCCCCCCACTGCAGCAGAGAAGACAGCGGACAGACAGACCGACGGATCGGCAGACACGCAGACAGACAGGAGGTGGATCCGCACTCATCCAAAAAGAAAAGGGATGAATAAATGATGAGGGGATGAAAGGCGCAGGGGAGAGAGGCGGCATGCTCTTTTAAAGCATGCAGAGTCATTGACTCATCCAATTACCACATTAACCAATCACAAGCTCAGCTCAGACTGCACTTACCACTGTGTGCCAACCGGGGAAGCGGGAGGCCACAGGCTGGGGTGGGGAGGCACAGTGTGTGTGCATTTATTTAATCTACTTAACTGCATATCATCAGTCGAAATCAGCCAATCCGAAAAAGCTGACTGATTTTAAGCATTCTGAGGCCTTTATCAGTATCATACCTTGATATTGACTGCAGTATTTCTGTACTTCATCACATTTGTGTAGTGATGTTTTTACGCTGTATGTATGTATAAATATACACTCATCATCAAAAGAATAGCTGCACAAATAGTTGCACCCAGAAGGAATCAACTGACAGGAATGAAACTTGGTGAGTAGGTCTGACATCATGAGACATGCAAATCGTTCAAGTATCACGTTCTGCTGCACATGTGATGTACAGTAAGTAAGGACGGGCCTTATCACTGTACCTGACTGACCCTAGAGCCACATTTGCGGACATTCAGCGAGCAGTGATGCTCTCCATGAGTCATCCTGTTAGTGCCAGCACCATTGGCAGATGGCTGCACCACGCAGGACTACATGCACACAGACCGTTACAGCAACTGCCCTTAAAACCACATCAACGTCACCAAAGATTGCCAGTCATTGCCGTGCCAGTCTGTCATATAGTGACTCAGAATGGCAGCAGGTCCCGCGTTTGCCTTGGTGGAGACGACCAACGAATCTGTGTGTGGAGGAACCGTGGTCAGCACCAAAATGAACGGTTTGTTGTAATTTGTCAAACGTTCAAGAAGGCTTGGTGTCACTGCACCTCCACCCCTAAAGCACAATCTGCAGGAACTGTGTGAGAATATCCAAGCTGCATGGGATGGATTATCACAGGACACCATTAGGAACCTCTACAACTCCATGCTGAGACGTCTGGCATGTTGTGTACTGAGAGACACTACTTCTGTATGTGAAGCTCAATAAATATTGATCATATCAGTCTAAATGTATCATCGTTTATTGTTCCTGGTAACCTTTATCTTCCTTCCCAATAGCACTGCAATCCCACACTTCCTTCTGGGTGCAGCTGTTCTTTTGATGATCATGTATATATAGTGTGTTACAGATACATTTATGTAACATCAGCTATGTAACTATTAGATTAGATTATGTAACTATTAGATTATTATTAATTATTAGATTACTATTAGATTATGTAACTATTAGATTAGTTACATTATGTTGTATTGAAAGCTGATCATGATTACCTAGTGTTATTTCCATCATTTTTACAGTTATTTATGACATAAGCAGCTGTCAATACTTCATAGTGTAAAACTCACAGGAAGAACTGATTAACCCCTTAAAAAGAATTCCACCAATTTTTCAAAACTGCTCCATAATTCAGTCTTAGAGATGTAAGCTCAGAGTGTCATTCAGAGTGGTTTGATGTGAAGTAAAGACATGTATAGGCTCTGATTTCTTTACAGTCGTGGTGATGGGAAGCAGGGGTTAAAATGTCTTCAACACAAACAGACCACCAGTGAACATACACATGCCTTCTGAGTGTTTTTATGGAAAGTTCATGATGGTCAAATATTTATAAATCTGAATATAATTACTTTACCCTTCCACGGCTAATAAACTCAAATTAATGCCTGAAAACTTATTTTAGGTTAAGATTAAAAAACATCATAAAACAACTTCATGTTCTTATAACTTTCTGTGAGGGAGCTTACAGAGGCATTAAACTCTTCGGATGTCTGTTCCCTATCACCACCATTGAGAACATTTAATTGTGTAGAATTTCTGAATCATTGGTGGAATTCCTCCTTAAATGACAGGTCCAAAGTTTTACTTCACTGTTCTATGACCTAAGAATAGCAGTTTAGCCCATATTGTTACTGAATAATAAGCATTGGCATGTAATAAATCTGAGAATATAAAAGTGTTTCAAAGTGTTTTAATGTTAAATGGTTCATTGTAGAGAATCGTAAAGACTCACTGATTTCACTGGTGGTGATAGGAACCAGGGGCTCACAATGTCTACAACTATTCCAGTGAACCTACATGTGCCTTCTGAATTGTATATGTAACGCTGACAATGGTAAAATAGCAGTAAATTAAAAAATAAAGTTGCCTTTTTGGTACTTTTTTGCACCATGAATGTTTAAACAATACAAAAATGCATCTCAAAGCTTCCATAAGACCAACTGCTGTACACACTAATACTACACAGTATGTCACCAATTTTGGGCCATTTTTGTTGGTTCATTCATCGTGACATTTCGGCACAATGTAAGTTCAAACACTAGTTGGTGTTAGTATTAAGTGCACAATTGGGATGCACCCCATGGCTCAGACATTAGTCACCAGTCAAGTCGAGTCAAGTCAAATTTATTTACATAGTGCTTTTTACAACAGATGTTGTCACAAAGCAGCTTCATAGAGAATCCAGGTCCAAGCCCTCAGTGAGCAAGCCAAAGGCGATAGTGTCAAGGAAAAACTCCCTCAGAGCAAGAGGAAGAACCCTTGAGAGGAACCCAGACTCAAAAGGGGAACCCATCCTCTTCAGGTCGACTCCAGATAGCAACAAACCCAAAGGATCAGAGTGTACAATGATAGGGAATGAATAGGAGAAGTGTTGAGTGTTTTAGGAGAAGTGTTGAGAGCTTTAGGAGGAGTGTTGAGTGTTTTTGAGGCAGGGGAAGAATTGTCTGATTACTCTGTGATTAAATAGCAGGAGCGTTGGATAGGCACCTGCGATGTAGGTGAAATCTGCTCACAGCACAAGACAAGGAGAAGCTTCCTGGTAGGCAAACTGGTCAGCAGGAAGGCAGTGGCACCCAGCCGAGGCAGGTGAAACAATGGCATCAGAGTGCACAGGATGGGCAGTAGCTCCGGAGCAGACCACAGAGATCCGGCTCTGGCAAAGAAGAACACAGACAGTCAGCTCTGCCAGAAGGACTGAGAGCACTATATGGTGTTAGCATTTAGCAGGAAACTAGTTACTAAACGCTGGACTGAACAGGTAGGTTTAAAGCCTAGACTTGAAGATTGGGGCTGAGTCTGAGTCACTGACTGGAAGGTTATTCAAAAATTGGAGGGCTTTGTATGAAAAGGCTTTGCCCCCTGATGTAACTTATTTACTTATGCCTGATGTAACATCATATAGTTATTTATACTAATTTTGTGTGATGTAACTTATTGGGGCACTGAACACTTCGGACATCTGGTTACTACGCCACTCTCAATAAGCTGCTCTAGAATTAAGTATTTCATACCCAACCCCTCTGAAAGACTTTGCTGATATTTTAATTAATTATGCTGACATTAAAACAGAAACTCAACACCCCCCTCCCAGCTATGATCCTATACTTCCACGCAATCTCAGGTGGCTCTTTTTCTGCTTCTATATCGCTTAAATATTCCCTCAAGGATCAATAAAAAGGGCATTCTTTGAGTGTAATTATCTCTATGTGAATATCTGTTATAAGAAAATGTACATGCTATAAATTTTCATTGGGATCTCAGTCCAGTACAACCTCACTTACCCTCAAAACTGCTCATCTCTCCCTCGTTTCAGGGGTGTGTGTCCTTGTGTGTGTGTGTGTGTGTGTGTGTGTGTGTGTGTGTGTTCGAAAGAGTCTTAGCCCCCCAGGCAGCTTGGCTAGTTATGTAACTGCAGATTTGCATGTGAAGGGAAAACTGTTCGTTTTTCATGCTGGACTGGGTGTGAAGCGAAGGCTCTCGCTCCAACCCCCCCTCCGCCCCCCCACTCGTCTATTTTAGCCGGAACGAGGGATCACGCCGCCTCAGATGGAGGGATGCTGAGAGACTGACAGGAGGAGAAAACATGAAAGGCTTTAAGTGAGAATTCATTAATAATTCACAGCAGTCAACGCGCCACACCGCAAGTTATGGCAAAGCTTTTTAGAATATGAAAAGTGTAAAGGAAAAAAAAAAACATTAGCATGCTTCACAATGAAGACTCTTAGACCTGGAACTAAACACATCACTCATGTAGCCTATATATCAAGTAATATCATGTTTCATGGTTCTCATAATTTGTTCATTTCTGGTTGGACACATGAAATAAAGTAGTTAACTTGAAATTTTTGTGCCATATATTCACCCATATTTTGAGGAAGGCCTCATATGGGGCTCAAATATCATAATGTTACCCATTATGCTTTTCCTCACTGCCATAGCTCAGCTGGGTTTTGAACCCAGAACCTTCTGATCTAATGCTGGATGATTTAATGGCGAGCCACTGAGACCATTTTGGTAATGATTATAAATGATTTGCAATTCCTAATAAATGTTATAAAAGCCATATTATCATTCATTCTTAATATCAGTCCAGTCTAACGATTCATGGGTAACAGCATATACACTACATTGCCAAAAGTATTCCCTCGTCTGCCCTCACAAGCATATGAACTTGAGTGTCATCCCATTCTTAATCCATAGGGTTTAATATGATGCCAGCCCACCCTTTACAGCTATAACAGCTTCAACTCTTCTGGGAAGGCTTTCCACAAGATTTAGGAATGTGTTTATGGGAATCTTTGACCATTCTTTCAGAAGTGCATTTGTGAGGTCAGGACTCTGTGTAGGCCAGTCAAGTTCTTCCACAACAAACTCGCTTCTCCATGTCTTTATGGATCTTGCTTTGTAGCATCCGCTGACCCTGCTCCATCATTTTATGTGCTCTACCACTTGGTGGCTGAGTTGCTGCCATTCCCAATCGCTTCCACTTTGTTATAACACCACTGACAGTTGACTTAGGTGTAAGGAAATTTCAGGACTGGACTCGTTGCACAGGTGTCATCGTATCACAGTACCACGCTGGAATTCACTGAGCTCCTGAGAGCGACCCATTTCACTAATGTCTGTAGAAGCAGTCTGCATGTCTAGGTGCTTGGTTTTACACACCTGTGACCATGGAAGTGATTGGAACACCTGAATTCAATGGAATCAACCTATCAGTGACATCTTGATACTGGTCTTCTGGAAGCCCTAGATACATCACTGACTGCAAGTACTGATGCTAGCCTACAAATCAGTTTCTATCAGCTGGGGAAAACTGGGGAAGCTCAAGGCCAGGACTATTTTCTGAGGAACTCACTACATACAAGTTAAATGCTATGCTAATATGTCTGTTGCAAGCTTCAGATATAACATTGCATGCTGTTTCAAGCAAGCTTCAAGCTTCCATGCTTAATCTAGAACAGCCAATAAATGTTTGCTGTTAGCTTTGTATCGTAGCATCGGCATAACAGGCAACACAGGCAAATGCTCCGTTATTTTGAACTGGCACTTCAACAAGCAGCAAGAAATGCCCCAGCCCAGTGCTAACCCCAACACAAAACTCAGGGAGGGGTTAATCTGGGATGACACAACATCTGAGGAGGGTAGACACTTCCAACCCACCGTCCTTTGTTACAGTCGCTCTAATTAACTGCAACCCAGCAACAACAGCAGTGACAACAAACTGACCTTTTTAGAGAGGAATATGGTGCACTCCGAGAGCCACTTTGCATGACCACACCCCCTAAGATACCTCACGGCCTAGTGGAGTCAGGGGTGGATAGCACAGTATTATACTATTACTACTACTATACTAAGTGCAAGAAAGTGTTCCCCATGGGACGGAGGTCACAGAACAGAATGGCCTGAAGACCTACATCCTACATGGATATGGGTTAGATTTATGTATAGCATCCATACATACTAACATACATGGATTAGATTAATATATAGTATAAATCATGCCACTGTGCCTTCAGTAGCTTGTTACTTGTCTTGATTTTACGTTTATTTATTTATGCCATATAATCATAAGATAACACTTATGAATCCTATGCATCCTGTATTTTTGATGCTTTATGAATGCATTTATAATACCTTATAATAACTGACATAATGCATTTATAATGCCTTATAACACTGGCAAGAGTATGACATGCAAAGCATCTTAGGGAGTATTCTATCTATCTATCTATCTATCTATCTATCTATCTATCTATCTATCTATCTATCTATCTATCTATCTACCTATCTATCATGTAGTTAGCTATCTGGCTATCTAGCTATTTATATAGATATATAGATAGATATGTGTGTGTGTGTGTGTGTGTGTGTGTGTGTGTGTGTGTGTGTTTGTTTATGTGTGTCTTTCAGCATATCAAACACTTTTCCAGGCCTTTAGAATGACTGGTCACTTTCCATAAGGTATTATGCTACTGGAAGTCCATAGAACTAGCAGGAATTAACATTTGCGTAGAGATGGGTTTAAGTGTAGGCCTAACACTAACAGCCACAGCTTGACAACTGGTATAGTTATGTCTGCTCTGTGAGTAATTGTCTCTAAAGTATCTCTCAAATGAACCCCTTATGTGGTTCTGGTGGGTCCAAGCTTCTTTTAACCACTTCCTAATAATCAGTTCAGTTATTACTCACGTTTGCATTGTTGTCAATGTAGTCACTGAATAATAAGCCTCAGAACATAATAAGGGTTCAGTCTTAAGACTTAATATTCAAAGATACCTTTCAATCTTAATGAAACTAATATGTCACAGTTACATCACTATCACATAAGCATGCTTAGAGTTGAAGTGATTAATGTCATATTATTAATGTACATGCAATTAATAACTCCCTTTCAAGCCTAAATTGGATTCGTGATAATATGTACACTGCAAGCTTTGTAATGTTAAGTAAGCACACAATTAGATTAGCTCTTTTGACTCTACTAGGTTCTTCCTCCCAGAGGAGCAAGCTAATTATGTGTCTCCGCAACCATGATTTGTGTTATTGCTGCATTGATCATTTGACCACTACACACATGCACAGGTAAACCCCGGCACATTCCAATACACGCCTGAGCCTGTCGCAGCACGCAGTCCGCTTTTGTGGTGCTTGAAGTGGGGTGGTTTAGATAACCCAGCTGCCCCCCATCACATACCCACCCCCTGCCTCACCCCCATCATTTCACAGGGGTCACACAATGCATGTCATGCATATCATTAATCCTGGGGGCTGCTTCCCCTTAGGGGTGCGCCCATTGACCCATGCATAAAGTGGAAGAAAGTGTTCCCCGTGGGACGGAGGTCACAGAACAGTATGGCCTGAAGACCTACATCCTCCATAGATATGGATTAGATTTATGTATACGGTCCATATATACTCGCATACATGGTTTAGATTATTATATAGTATAAATCATGCCACTGTGCCTTCAGTAGCTTGTTACTTGTTCTGATTTTATGTTTTATTTATTTATGCCATATAGTCATAATATAACACTTATGAATCCTATGCATCCTGTATTCTTGATGCTTTATGAATGCATAATACCTTATAATAACTGGCATAATGCATTCATAATATCTTATAATAACTGGCAAAATCCATTTATAATACCCTTGTAATAAGTGGCATAATTCTATTTCTTTTCTATAAAACTTTGCGAAGTGCATTACATGCTATCTATGTATCTATCTATCTATCTATCTGGCTATATAGCTATATATATATATATATGTGTGTGTGTGTGTGTGTGTGCGTGTGTTTGTTCATGTGTGTCTTTCAGCAGGAGATCAAACACTCTTCCAGGCCTTTAGAATGACCGGTCACTTTCCAAAAGGACACAAAAGGAGTCCAGAAGCAGGAGAAAAAGCGTAGATAAAGACTTTTTGGGGGGCTTTTGTGAAGAGGAAAAGACTCTTACACAGTGAGATTTGAACCTTTCGGCCTGATCTTTCCTTAAATGGGGAATTCCACTGTTTAATTCTTTTTTATTTCTGTGTTATTCAATCACCAAGATTTAAACAAAGTCATTCAGAGTGGTTGTGAAATGCGAACTCCTCCGTTCTAGAGAAACTTCGGAAGAGAAGAGTGGGAATTGTTCACAGTGGTGGTGATGGGAGCTAGACATTATAAATATGCTGTCTGATGCTTGAGAGATCGTTTAACAGTAGTTATAAGAAAAGCTATTGGCTTAAAAGATGTACAAGGTGATACAAGGAAAAACAGCACTAAATAAAATGGCGCCACCACCGCAAACGATTCTACATCACTAAGTTTCTCTACAATGAAACGTTTAATGTGAACCACTCTGAATGACATATGCTATACGTTTATAGCTCTTGAACTACTACTGTACACAATCTACATACACACATAGAAAATGCAACATTAAATGGGACATTTTTATTAACTCTAATTCCAAATTCATTTGTTTTCACTAATACAGAATGTCCATATTCATTCATGCCTTTTCTTACTGAATCTGAATCTTTTCTGAAGCTGAATCTGTATGTTTCCAGGAAGACAAGAAAGTGGGAGGCCTTCGATGAGGCACTAGTCTAAAGATGCGCTGCTAATCTTACATGCTTTTGTGTTCTTGCAGTAATTGGGGATATGCATAATTTGTACACATGCATGCCTGTGTGTGCACGCGCGCACACACACACACACACAATGTATTTCTGTCTTTGTAGGTTTTTCCAGAGCCTTCTGAATTAGTGTAGCAGCATGCTAATTTAAACTCCTACACCCGTTACAGTCTGTAAAAGCTGCTTAGTTGTGTCTTAGCTAACTGCTAAAAGTAAACGACAGCTAAAACCTCAAAATCCCACCCTGATTACATGCTAAGGCTTTTTATTCAGTAATCACATGGACTAGAACACAAACTGGCCGAGTTATTCTTGAAAGTCCTATATCCTTCATTTTCATTGTATATTATTTTTTCCCGTGTGGATCCCTCATAGTGTTTGTGTGGTTTTATGTACCAAAAACAATCATAATTTATTTTCATGTGACCCTTATATGACCATTTCCCACAGTCTCTTTAAACGGGACATTTTTGTTACTGTGCCTATCCTATATAGAGAAAATGGGCTGTGCTCTGATTTGCCGCCCTGCATATGGCTGAAACACGCCCTATAACTTCATGGTGAAGGGGTGGAGCTAAACTGCTGTAGGCTGGATGGGAGGTTCATGGACTGTATAGACTGGGGACTCAAGGGTACATTTTGAACCTTTAGCAATAGCTATGTTCCCACTGACTTTCTGCAAAGACTACAAGTGATAAAATGAAAATGCATTAAATAATCTGTGACTTTTTGTGGTAATAATGTTATATCCTGCAAGAAAGCGTTGTCACACAGCTTTTGGTTACCAGTAAAAAAATTATGTGTTATTTCATGTGTACTTTGAGGCCTCTCACAGTGAAAGTTTGGTCCATTCTGCACTGCTGTAACAATATTGTGGCTCCACATGGCACCCTCTGTTGGAAGATGACCAGCTCCTATGTAGATATCAAGGCCTAATTCTAAACTAATGAAAACACACAAATTAGTAGTTACAGGTAAATATACACAGTAATTATGTTCTATTCCAATTCTGCTAAGAGATCCCCATAAATCTTACACACTGCTCCTTCAACAAGTGTTTATTTTATCATTCTACATCAATTATTTCAAAATCAGTTTTCACGATATTGGTCCTGGTAATGTGTCATTGATCATTTGGACCGCTGGGTAACCAAAAGGAAAGCATTAATAATCTTCTGACTGTAGCCTGGTGTTCCCACATCATCAGCTTGTTCACTTCTTCCATCATCTCGGAGACATTTGGTCCCCACAAAGCACTAAATACACACACTCACAAATGTACATGGTTTATTAGATGCTGAGTGCATTCTGGAATAGTGTTGTGTCAAGTACCTCCCATCATGAATTGTCCATGTATTGTGAATGGCATGAGCCGAACACACGCACACACATTCCCACTATCCTCCATTCTCTCAGCCCTGTCCACGCATTCTTTTCTCTCATCCCTCTCTCTCTCTCTCTCTTTTTCTCTGAGCCTGCACTAATCCTCATTCAGTGAGGCCCCCTCTCTTCCTCTCCTCCTTTACCTCATCTCCTCTTTCCTCCCTTGCTCATTATCCCTCCTTTTCTCCTCCACGCTCTCGCATTCCTCCTTCTTTCCTCCCTCGCGCCATCTCTCCCTCGCTCAATCTCTCTCTGGCGCTCATTTACAACCCTTTCCATCCCACCCATATACCGTTGCTTCTCTCTGTCTCTCTCTCTCTCTCTCTCCCTCTCTGTGTTTCCGACTGGGCTTTGCTATTTAATCTTCTTGAGGCGTTCAAGATGTCACTCGCCCCTGAAGCCGGGACACAAAAGGCCCAAATCCACACACACACACTGCGCTCCCTGAGCGGGCCGCACCCCACACCAGCCCACCACTGCCTTTGAAGAGCAGAGAGGAGGGGTGGGCCCCCACCAAAAAACTCCCAGGGTCCTCCTCTCACTGCATTGGTGGCCCTTTTCCCCTCGACCTCGTTTGTGTGAAGCTTTCTGAAGCTCCTGCATACCTTCCTATAGCATAGCAACATGCGCACGCCAAGATGAGGAAAGGTGAGGCCTGTGAGCAGACTCTCCAAGTATTCAGAATTTGAACGGGTATAATTGATAATAATCAATAATACATCCATCTCAAAGTTGCTATTCAAATGCACTCATATTAGAATGGGATCAGAATTGATAATAATATCATACATGTTTATTTAATTTTTGGCCGTCCTGTAATTTCCCTCATTCAAACAGCAGTCCAGACAACACTCCTTAGAACAGTGTCGTAGGCTGAATGGATGGATACATGCAGGTGGGTGGCTTTAAGCAACATCACAAAACCACCGAGTTCAAAACAGGCTGTTTGTGCATCTTAGTGTCCATATACGAGCAGGGTTTGGGAGGGCTAGAGATTACCTGATAATCTAATCGTAACCTAATCCAAAGGATTACTACAACAAAGCAATATATTCTGATTGCTTCCCATTAATTTGAGATTACTTGTCCTTTCAAGTATTTTGCAAGCCCTGTGGCTTCATAGCCGGTAGGGTCTGGGTTCAGTTCCCTGTGTCTGCCCTGCAATGGGCTGGCGACCTGTTCATGGCGTTTCCTGCCTTTTACCCAATGAGCGCTGGGTTTGACTCCACCACCTCACATGGCCTGGGACAATGGCATAGATGTTGTGGCTTAGATGATGAATGTATTATAGCTATAGGTGTGTTCTTAATGTTTACTATTCATATTTCCATTTGACAGTCAGTTATAGTACACAAAGACGGTTCTTCAATTCTACAGTAAAGAAAATGGCTGTATATAGAACCTGAATACCCTTAGAACCCTTTGCATAATTAAAGGGCTCCTTGCATCAAGAAAGGGCTCTTCCGATTGAAGGAGAATGTTCTGTAGATGGTTCTATATAGATGCCTTTTAAAAAGGGCCATTGTTGTTATCTCCAACTTTGAACAACTGAAGAACCATTTTTGGTGCTATACAGAACTCTTTTCAAAAAGGTTCTGCAAGCAACCATCAACAGCACCTTCTCCATCAATCTGAAGAATGCTTTCACGATGCAAAGAATTCTTTAGTGTGCATGTTGTGGGCTCTCCAAGCATCTGAGATACACTGAGCAAACCAGCACAATCTGCCATAGCTGATGGGTATAATAAGGGGGCGTACCTAGAACAGCAGTGATCTTGAGATCCAAACAACCATTAGGAATAATCCATAAATTCCTTTGCTGGGGGTCAAGGTTGGGCTGCTTGAGCATGCTCGGTTAGTTCTAGTGGCTAAATGTTATAAATCCTGCCTGCTGCCAAAAGCATGTTTCTCCATAAAGCTTTATTCATCTATTATCACTGATGATGTTTCAGTGATTGTTTTGGGTGGCAGTTCATTTTTTCTAACATCATTACCATCACACACATGCTTTTTCAGTTTTTCAGTTTCTGGCTCTCCATCCATAGAAGTGCACAGACTGTCTTATGTAAAGTCCACACTAAAATCACCACAGTTCTAAGAACCTCAATTCTCACAGAGAATTTACACTGGCTGTATTTTCAGCACTTCCATGAACTTGCCATCATGCTAAATGCTAGTAGCAACTTCTCTAGAAGTTAAGCCTTGCAGAGTGATCGTTCTTACTGACTAGTTGACTAGTGTATGCAATACTTAGTATTAGAATGGAGATGGGTGCCCCAGCTTGGCTTGTGCCATGGCCATATGCAGGCACTATGACTGGTTGAAAATCAAGGTTGCAATCAACTTTGCAAGACAATAACATGAAAGTCACACGAACTATGGCTTAATTTTGCTCAGATTTCGGTGTTGGATGAAAGTTCCCATCAAGCAAAAATAGCATGTACTATGCTCCGGGTCCTGTACCACCTCCCATGTAATGTCCACTTTTCACTGAAGAAATGAAGCAGTGTGCATGTACCTTCATGAATGAAATTCACATAGAGTTTATATCTTCTTCGCTCCACCTTCTCACTCTCTACTGCAGAATTCATTTATCTGAATCCTAGTTGCCCTGGTCTTTATCTCTCTCTCTCTCTCTCACATTCTCTATCTCCAATGCTGTCAGCAACCATGTCTTGTCTCGTCGTTCCCAGCCTTACACCACATTCCCTAATATCTTCTGAAATTTTAGAGCCAAAGAAAGAAAAAAAAGGAAAATCCCTCGCTTCCAGGGCCCGTAATCTAGAACAGTGTTTCGGCCACGGCTGGAAAACGAATCCCACTTCAAAAGGATTACAAGCCATGGTGGTATCAAATCCTAATGCGGTTATCACACACACACACTGAGATCGCTCCCTGGGGTAATAAAACCTACAGCACTGTAACCGGGGAGGAACACTGTATTTCCCCTGTAAAGACCCACTCCACCACTTCAGCTCACTCTCCCAGGGGATTTCACTGCGACCTTCAGGGCACTTAAACACTTTAACAGCCATTAGAATGAATATCTTAGCATATGCATGCTGGCTTTAAAGCCATAGGTGAGTAAAAAAAAATGGCACCAAAAATTGACAAAAGGATTCACAGCCAAAAGCAGATGTAGTAGGGCGAATGAAGCCTCAACTTTAATAATAATACCTTGCATTTATGTAGCACTTTCCCCCCAAAGCCCCCAAAACAATACACAGAGCACCAGAATGTAGATATAACATTTACATTTACGGCATTTAGCAGACGCTCTTATCCAGAGCAACTTACAACCGTGCTTAGTGTTCCGTCGGATAATGTTTCCCAACTAGTATAAGCAGACATAATAGAGTAGCAAGATTCCAGATAAAGGAGCAAATCTAGAAAATGCTTAACCCTAGCCCTAGACATAGCAGGTATAGATAAGGGGCTGTAGACTGTGTAAATGTGGCTGGCCATTGGGAGGCCAGAGCAATTTAAGCGGTCCAAAGTCCATAAACGCATATGACCCGGATATGACCTGTACTGAAGCGGTTCCATTCTGGGAGACTTTTTACTTTAATTCCATTACATTTTAAACTTTTTACCTTTTGGTTTATGTGTGCATAAAAATGTATNATAAATCATGCTACTGTTACTCTCCATACCTAAGTACATTTGAAGGTAGATACTTTAGTACTTTTACTCCAGTGGAGGTCTAAAGGGAGGAACTTCTACTGACACTGGAGGAATAATTTATCTTGGGTATCTCTACTTTAACTCACCTACATGGTTTGTGTACTTCATCCGCCACTGATTAAAACCCTGGGGCATAAACATTTGTAAAAATGTACACTTTTGTTAATAATACTTGCCTTATTTCACATTTTGGTGCAGATTTTTCCAAGATATTTTATTTATTATAAAGTGAAGCTGAAAGATTGAAATCTATCAAGCATTTATTATTTTTAATAAAAAATTACCAAAACACAAAGAGTTTTAGTCTGTAGGTGGGGCCTTATTTTAGAGCAAGAAGTGAGACTGCATTCCTGTCCCTCATGGTCATATGGTCAGCAGTTACATCTCATTGTTTTGAAGTAAATGTGTCCCAAAATCTGAAAATCAGTGCGTAACATTAAGAATTGTCACTACCAGAACACACATTTTTAGAAATTAAGTGACCTTGTATGACCTTGGTGTTAATGAAAGCTGTCAAAATGAGCTAAAACTGTCGATACTGAAACATTTGGTAACATTTTGGTAAGGTTCTGTTTCAGTAGGATAACCATAATAGAGATTAAGGGTCGTTCAAAGCAAAAGATCAAATCCAAAGTCTGAAATGGGTTTTCAACGACTTTGAACCATTTTGGTAAAATTATCCATGTACAAGGAGGGCATGAAGATATCGAAAAATCATTACCACCATGTTGTAGTTCTGTAAAACCATTTTTTTTGCTTTCTCTTTCTGCTGGTGTCTGACTGTGCATAATGGCACTAGAGTAGATGGAAGCATTCTAATCAGGCAGTGCAAAACCAACTTGAAAAAAGAACCAACTTGAAGAGATTACATTTAGAGTAAGCGGGCAAATAAGGGGCGAGTTCTTGCCTTATCACTGGCATGCTAGCTTGAAGGGAAGTTTAAATGACTTTTTCATGGTGATGTTAGCATTAGTAGCGGGGTGTACACAGTAGAGTGATTATGTCCATAGACCGTGAGCGCAGGGTTGAATATAAAGGCCATACGAACTCATCAGATGCAGGATTAACAAGGCTCGCGCAGGCTTTGTGTGGCCAGGCCGAGCGTGTGTTGTCTATTTCTGTGGCCTAGTAAAAGGGGACAATAGGCAGAGGCCGCCTCTATAAACAGCGCCTCCTGAAGCATCACAGGGCTCGGCTTTGATTGCACACACACAAAAAAACACCAGAGACGGCATGCCGCCACTAGCATGTGTGACTTGCGACAACAGGCATGTATAATTGCACACGTGCGTGGAGCTGCATAAAATGTAGAAGCATGTATATATCCTCCCACACACACACACACAAACACTCACTCAAAGGCTGCAACAGTCCTCAACAGTGTCAATTATGGAAAACAGTTGATGTGCCATTTAATTAAAAACAAAAGTGCTCTGTAATGTTCCACAGTGTTCACAGCCAGCTCTAGCCTTCCGGGGGCCCTAAGCAGAAGGCTAAGTAATTGCAATGACAAGCTAAAATTTATGGCTGGCTAATTTGTGTTTTACTGATGACTGAATGCTCTTTGGGGTTCCAATAAGTTGAAACTTTTAAATGGCAGATTCTTCTCAGCATTCTCGATGCAGGAGTGCCCCCCTCCCAAACCCCTGATTTTTAGCTTCAGGTGCGCACGTTCATTTCTTGAGACATGATTAACCAGTTGCTTTTTTTCCGCTCACTCAAGCATCTTAGACAACATAACGGTGCAGTAATAAGCCAGAAGTTGCTCGAGGCCCCCTGGCAGCTGCCTTTGTCGTGGAGCCCCACTGATCGTTTATCCGAGTCATAACAAGGCCATGTATTTCTGAAATGGTACCATCATTAGAGAAGGAAGAAACGTTATACCCTGTCATTTTAACAGATTGTAATACTGTGCTGGGCTAATATGACCTCTCTTGTTATGTTGCACCATAATAGAGGAAACCACTCGTTGAATGACTGGAGGAGATTATTACTATAATGATGTACCTACACTGATTTAGCAAGGCTTAAAGTAAGTACTGACTGCACGCTGTTTAATGCTATTGCCTAGAAGAGCAATTTGTAAGATGACACAACCTGTCAAATTCATATTGTAAACAATAGGTGGGGTATACATCACCAGAAAGTTGTTCCGGCCACTTCTGTCATTAGAAACACAGTCTTTTCTCTTCAATGCTAGCATTAGCAGCTGTTTACTTACCAGCCTACCAAACCATCAAACCAGGAGGAGGATCTGCAACGTGATTGGCACCATTAGAGCAGCTCTATTTCTTCATCCTCTCATGTTAGACTGATGGCAAACCCAATGTTACAGTGACTCACTATCACCTCTTGAGGTACAAAGTGGTACTACGAGAGAGGACAGGCTCAGGGCTAGCTGGTTAGCATGCTAACCTCAGTAGATGTCTCTGCAATACAATACATTTATGTCTTTGGCATACTGTCAGATCTGTTATTTCTTCACATTCTGTAGATAATTTGAGTTAATTTTGGAATATTGTACGCTAAAAATCTTACAGCTTCTTGGCTGCCGTTGCTGTTCCTCAGAGACAGCAGTTTCTACCAGGTGAAACAAGTTCAGCAGCTTTTTCCCCTTGTTTCTGGCAGTGGTATGTCATGTTTTGGTTTGACCTTTCAGATTTATTAATTATAATGTCAGAATAATGACTTATTATCTCCAAATACTTTCTCAAAGAGACAAAACCCAGAGAAAATGAGTAATAAATTCAACATAATAAATCATAACTTCTACATAATAGAAGAAATATTGAGAAACCAAGAAAATTCCTTCAGATGAATTTCAAACTTTCTACATAGTACGTCAAACTATGTACATACTGTGGCTGGAAATACTGTGGCCTGGGCAGCAAAGCAGCGTCTTTTCCTAATGTGCTGGAAATTCACAGCCGATAACCTGTTAAACTGGCTGCTCCCATCAGTACAAAACTGTCTGGGAGCTCCTGTTCAGCACCTTTAAATCTACCGTATAATGTTTGAAGGTTTGTCAATTATTCACCCGATAGTCGGAAGATCAAGCGGCTACAGAGATAATTGTTAGCAGCAGCCGAACACACTCACACACTTTTGTCTCTTGCCAAGTTGAAGCGTATCAGTCTCACGCTCAAACATATGACATTGGTCAGCCTCCATTGTGTGAGCAGGTTGGCTGGCACAGCAGTCGCAGTAAAAGTGTCAGAAAGGGAAATATACTACCTTTACCTTTGTCCTAGCCCTCGGAGCAGAACAAAGGGGCATTGCTGACATTACAGCCCCTCCTTTAGTGCTTTAGCATGAAGCACACCTCCCCTGCCTCCTCCACTTGCCTTTAAACCCTAAATCTCCTGAGAAACTGAGAAGGACCCTCTTTTCCATACGCTTGGGTTATTACTGAGATTTCACATCACTAACCGAAACACTAGCTGTCCTGCTCATTCTACTGTATCTACACTTGGGCCCCACTGATATATCTAAGACCCATAGATATTTAATGTCATGTTTAATATGGAATTAACAGGACACCCCTATTAAAGACTGAATTCAACTAAACTGATTCAGTTCCACCAAATAAGTTTTTCGAATATCAAAACATAAGCCCTATTCACAGATGAGCCCTTATGCAGGAATTTATGTGCAATCAAAATGGGAAGGAGTTAAGTGTGGGCCCAAGCCAGACTTGAAACGCAGTCGGAATGCCTAGTATATAACTGGGAAGGCTTATGTATTAATAGAAAGTGGGAAAAACAATTATGTTTTGATTACAAATGCATTTAAATATACTTTTTAAAGTCCCGTTATGTCTACAATTTCCTTAAAATACTTTAATGCATGCTACAGAAACAAGAAAAAGTCAATAAACCCTTTGGAACTGCCTAGATTTCTTCTTTGATTGCAAATAAAATGTGGTCTGATCTGATAATTGATAACTGATAAATTACAGACAATTATAACACAATCTATGTAAAGTAATGAGATACAAACAAAGCTGTACTTTGCATGTCTTTTCACAGTGCATGCTAAAGTAAGTGAACCCTTGAATTGAACAACCTGTAGATCCCCCTTTTGAAGCATCACCTCCACCAAGCATTTTCCATAGCTGCAAATAAGCCCCACAACAGTAAACAAGAGTTTTTGACCATTCCTCCCTGCAAATGTGTTTCAGTTCATCAGTATATCTCGGATGGCTTCCTTGAATAGCCTTCTTCATGTCATACTACACCATCTTGCTGGACTTGAGAACAGCACTCTCCCTTGGACGTTCCCAACACACAAATCTTCTTCTTCTTCTTCAACTGGTATTTAGTTGATTTACTTGTGTACTGTGGGTCAGTTTCTTTTGCATCACCCACCGTGTCTTCAGCTGGAGGTCATGCATTGCTGACCATTCTCCTGTAGAATGTTTTGAAACACCTCATTGTTCCCTTAATGGTCGCACAACGTCCAGGACCCAAACCATGATGGTCCCTCCACCATGCTTCACAGTGTCCTTTTTCATAGTTCCACTTTTGGCTTATCTGTCCATAGAACATTTTCCCAGAAGCATTGTGGGACATCCAGGTGGTCTTGGGCACCTTCTACGAACACCATTCTTATTCGGTGTTTTTCTACACATTAATTTGCAGTTTGTAGAAATCCACCGTTCCCCACTGTGTATGCGATGCTGCCAAGTTTCATGCTCTTTGTCAGGAACTGAAATGTCAACAGGCATGGTTGATGTTAATCTTTAAAGAAAATTGAAATTGTCTCCTATGCACCAGGTTCTTAAGCAAATATTCCATTCCACCTTAAATGCTACAGGCACCACAATGTAACTGCAGCACCATTTAAGATAGAACAAGAAATTCGCTGGCAAATAGGAAGCCAATTTCAGTGCCCACACTTTTAACAAGATCCTGGACAGCTTTCTCAGTACCTTTGTCAATATTCATTTACATTCTCAGAAGACAAATTCTGACTCCTTCAACACGCTGGCAATCATCTGCTTGAGGAAGGGGTCTGAGGCATAACTGATGGTACAAAGCATTGCATGCAATTACACATTTTCACCAGAGAGATCTCCAGATCCCTAAAACTTATTTAGTGTAGATTTAAGTGTAGTAACAACTCACTTGAGAACTTGCCACCTCTGATTTCAAACAGGTCCTAATCTGCAGTGCCTAAATGCTAAACTTATTGCACAGAGATAATAACTTTTTTGACTTTGAAAATGTGACTTTACAAAGAAAGGCTTACTAGTAAAATATATGCATATGTGTGCCCAGGTAAAAATTTAGTATATTTTAATGTACTAGAAATTTACTTTAATATGTACTTTAGTATCTCTATAGCACAGTAGCAATATAGCACAGTTAAGTACAGTTAGTTCTATTTAAGTACATATTTAATAGCACTATTGGTTATATTTAATATACTAAGTACATTAGTATATTAATTATAAGTTCAAGGAAGCATACTAAGCTTCAGTGTACTTTTTTTCTCCTGGGTGATATTGAACTTTTAAGGGGGTTATCAAGCTATTGTAAATGTGTGTGTGTGTGTGTGTGTGTGTGTGTGTGTGTATTTCTCACTGTGCCATGAGCGTCAATGAGCTTGAAGCATAAGACAAAGGCCTCCTCAAGGTTTAATCTGAGCTCAAGAGCCTTCTCCTCTCATGGTTAGCACGGTTAATGCGCTCTTCAGATTCAGAGCTATGAGCTGCACGGATGAGTGCTTGCTGAAGCTAATAGCCTCATTATTAATCCAAAGTGTGTATCACATAAGCATCCTTCACTCCAAGAAGTGAGCCTGTTGTTTTTGAGTGATCAGATTTCCGGCATGGTGTGTGATTACGGTGGAGGGGATATTTTGAGTTGTGTGTGATAAGTGCTGGGGCAGTAATACATATATGTGTGTGAGTGTGAGTGTGCATGATATTTGTTCAACAACAGGCACAGGAAACTGGAGAAGACAGGAACAATTGTCCAGCCATGGACAGCAGCTGCTTCCTCAACGATTACATAACTGCAGCCCACTTCCATTGTGTATGTGTGTGGAGCACACTATAGGGCATTGTGCACATTGTGTGAATGTACCATTATCTGACCCACTAAGATACAGTGAAGACTGTTACTGGTATCATACTCAACTTTTGACTGTGAGATGCGTTCAAATGTGATTGTCCCCACTGAGGCATATCTGGCCACAGAAACTGATTTCACAAGTATTTCGTAAATACAATACTTAAAACATTCCAAAACGGAAGGTCGAGACCTAGATTAATAAAGTCAAAGTAAAGACTTAGACCTGAACACATAGAGTTTGAATCAAGACCAAGACTATGAAGTGGTTTTGTCTGAGTCAAGGTTGGAACGAGAACACACCAAGTCTGAGTGAAAAGCGAGACATAACCAAATAGATTCAAGACCTAGACCTGAATACATCGTCCATACGGCCTAGACATCCTGAGTCCAAATCAGGACTTTGTAGTATTTTAATACGAGTTAAGATCAAGAAGTTAGGACTGAAACCTGAACACAGTAGTAGTTGAGTCCGAGTCAAACCCAAAAACTGGACAAATTGAGTCTCAGTCAAGATCGAGACCTGGACACAATGAGTCTGAATCAAGACCAAGACACTGTAGTGGCTTAATCTATGTCAAGGCTAAGGCCAGAACACATGAGCCAGAGTCAAGACTAAGACCTGAACACATCATGCAGAGTCAAGTCTGAGGCCTAGACACCCTGACTCCAAATCAGGACTTTGGAGGACTTTGTAGTATTTGAGTTGAAAGTTTGAAACCTGGACACATCTGGTCAAGACCCAAACAAGTAATAGAGACTTAACCAAAAATGAGTCAAAATAAAGACTTTCGACTTGAAGACACTGAATTTGAATCAAGACCAAGACTATGAGGTAGCTTTGTCAAGGCCAAAACCAGAACACACTGAGTCAGAGTAAAAACTGAGAAATAACCAAATAGAGTCAAGCCTGAGACCTATCGAGTTCAAATCAGGACCAAGACTTTGTAGTAGTTTAGTCTGAGTCAAGACAGAGACCTGAACACATCAAGTCTGAGTCAAGACCAAGGCCTGAACACATTGAGTCTGAGTCAAGACCAAGACTTAGTAGTCCAGGTCAACACCAGGAATGGCTAAGGCCGAGAAAAAACAGGTTTAGTTTTTTTTTCATAATCAAAACGGGGAAATAAAACAAAGGGAAAATAAATTAGTTTGTAGTTCATTATACATTGAACATACATTAAATATATATTTAGAGCTAATAGGCTATTATAATATACTATAATACAATATATTATAATGCTAAATGTAGGCATTTTTACAAAAACTGAGATGTGCATTTCAGCTTCTCTTTAGGTTGAATGAGGTGTGTCTGTAAATTTTGTCCAAACTGGCAACATTAACACTAAAAGAGTCCATTTGTGGCTGAAGCATGGAAACCTGTATATACTCAGAGCTTGTGAAGGACTGTTCTTGATTGACCTGCGCTACTGTGGCGCTAAAATCAAATTTGCACAATTTTACCCTTACCCGAAAGGTATTAAATCAGATTTTTCGCTGAACTATCGCTTTTGCCTGCCCCATGAAAACCATGCAAATCGCCACTTCTCAGAGTTATCAGCGCAGCGGGGAAACAATATCTCCTCCCAGGAAGATAGAAGAGCGCATTTTCATAGCTGCGTTCTTTAATGTCACAACAGTCCTTTCATATCACTCAGAAAGCCTTGCGTTGTTGCGGGTGTCTTCGGGGCCGGAGTGCCTCTCTCTCTTTTTGAAGGCCCATCTAAACCTGTTATGTACATAAAACCAGGCCGAAAATGCCAGCGTCACCTAATCTCTCCTATCTGCATGAGGCAGGGGTGATAATTGGCCACAAAGCATGGGCTGTAACGTGGGGACAGTGCAGCGCGCTTTTCCCATATCAATCAGCCAGGAGAGGCCAGTTAGCGCAGGGGCGATTGTTGGTAGGGGAGCGCGGAGTGCGCCTCTTTTTTCGGTATGGGCCCGGCAGGGGGTGGGCCGCTCGCTCTCGGCCCCGTGTTCACCCGTCCGTTCGGATCCGTCACCCCCTGGGCTAACCCGGGCCAGTGGCGGCCTTTTGTCCACCCTGAGTGCATTCTTTTGCTCCATTGTGCGGGCCGACGCCATTTAGGCATTTCTTTCTTTCTTCCTTTTTTTTTTTTTAAAGACTCATCCTTACAATTGCCTTTGTCAGGGGGACCCACAGCACAGCTTCCAATCTGCAAAGGGGGTGAGCGATAGGGGGAGCGATCTCAGAGAGCCAGAGAGGCTTGGAAAAGTGGAAGGTGCAACGAATGGACAGGAAAAAAGAAGGGATATTTTGGATGTTCATTTGTAATAATGTGGAGTGACAGCATTCAGAGTCAAATGTCAGTGCAGCATTTATTAGGCATTTTCGAGTTTCAGTAATTATAAACAATTGTGCTAATAAACAGTTACGAACAATTACAGCCTCAAGTCTGAGTTATTTCTCATGTTATGTCATATTCTGTAGCACAGCATAGGGTTGATATGATATTACACTATATTGCCAAAAGTATTTGCTCGTCTGCCTTCACACGTATATAAATTTGAGGGACATCCCATTCTTAATCCATAGGGTTTAATATGATGTCGGCCCACCCTTTGCAGCTATAACAGCTTCAACTCTTCCGGGAAGGCTTTCCACAAGGTTTAGGAATGTGTTTATGAGAATTTTGACCATTCTTCCAGAAGCGCATTTGTGAGGTCAGACACTGATGTTGGATAAGAAGGCCTGGCTCGCAGTCTCCTCTCTAATTCATCCCAATGGTGTTCTATCGGGTTGAGGTCAGACAGTTGACTTTGAAATATTTAGTAGTGAGGAAATTTCATGAGTGGACTTTATACATCTGTGTCCATGAAAGTGATTAGAACACCTGAATTCAATAATTTGGATGGGTGAGTGAATACTTTTGGCAATATAGTGTATCACGATACATATGCTGAGTAGTGCAATACCCTAGATTGCAAGCTATTGCACTTTATTACTCTTTTTCAGATAGATATTTTTCCCTAAAGGAAAATTTTCCAACTTTTCATTCAGATAATGACACCTTTTGAGGCAATCTCACTTTTTGCAGCAAAAAGGAAATGCCAAGTAGTCTCATACGTGCAAACCACCACTAAACATTACTGCTTCCACAGAGCACCTATTAGTCAGCATCATTCCTGTACTGAGGTGTTTGGATCTATAGCCTAATCAGCTAATCAGCAGGCTATAGACCCTCATATCACAGTATAGGAATGATGCTAACTCGTGGGTGCTCTGCTGAAGTGAAAGCAGAGGATAAAAACTAACATCTAAAAGCACAGTTAAGTCAAGTGACTTGTGTCGAAGTAAAAAACAAAATGGAGCATGTTTTGTGTCTCTTAAATATTGCTGAGGTTTTCCCAGGCTATGATTTTTCTCATCTTGCTATCGGTTCTACCATCGGTGAGCTCCCACCCAATCATGAGCCTTGAGAAATGAGATATTTGACTAGTCATATATTTAGAATACTCTTATCATTTTCAAGTACTGCAATATTCCTTATTACACCACGCAACCCTAGTGCAACTTCATAATTTTGGTTTGACAGAATGTATGATTTTCTATAATTTTGTAATCATCAATGTTCTCTCTCTAATACACATTATGCAAATCCATACTAGGGCTATTGAGAATCTCTGTGGTGTTAACCAACTGTGACAACTAGCCTGGTCACTGAGCTAATGGCTAATAAATACAATCAAGCTAGCATTAGTGTAACTTGCTTTGGTCTTCAAATCAAACTGTAAAGAAACTTTGATTCTATTGTCATTCATACAAAATGCAGATCAGTTTTTTACGATTTCATCAGGAGAAAAGAACCCAAGAAGAGGTAAGGGACACGCAGCGTTAAAAATAGCTGCACCCAGAAGGAAGTGTGGGATTGCAGTGCTATTGGGAAGGAAGATAAAGGTCACCAGGAACAATAAATGATGATACATTTAGACTGATACGTTCAATATTTGTTGACCTACACATACAGAAGTAGTGTCTCTCAGTATGGCATTGGGCCACCATGTTTGCCAACGCAACATACCAGACGTCTCAAATCCCATGCAGCTTGAATATTCTCACACAGTTCCTGTAGTTCTGCATCGTGCAGCCATCTGCCAATGGTGCTAGCACTATGGATGACTCATGAAGGGTGTCACTCCTAGGCTGAATGTCTGCAATCGTGGCTGTTGGGTCACTCAGGTACAGTGATACGGACCGTCCTTGCTAACATCACGTGCATGGCCAAGCATAAAACTCTGCGTGTCTCACGATGTCAAACCTACCAACCAACTTTCATTCCCACAACATTTGCAAACATGGTTCTTCAATTGAAAAGATCTTTAGGGAACCAATAGTGGTTCTTCTATTGCTCTTTCCAACACATTTTTTTTATTGTTTCATTTATTGTTGAGAATGCTACTCATACGTACATTGCAAACTCAGTTGTTCACCGCTACATGCTGTAGGAGGAATGTGCTAATGATGAGAATCAGCTGGGTGACAAGAAAGCATAACAAGACATCACTTTTTCCGGTCCGGAGAAAAACAGCTCTTTATCAAACTCCAAAACACAGTGTCTGCTATCCTAACACTAGAATAACATTCCCTTCAGCATTCCATGTCTGTGTTTGATGCCAAGGCTGTGTCGTAGCACTGATCGATAAGAGCGTAATCTGGTGTTATGCAACGTTTGGGCAACCCCCTGTGCATTCTCATGACATCATCACTGTTAGGCTGGTGAACGGAATCCCCAGAGGACGGGGGGATAAGTCGCTGCAAATCTGAGGTCACTAATCAAATCAATGTGTACATAACGAGTGTACACACACAAGCGCACACTAAATCTGAACAAGAGTTAATCTGGCTATTGTGCTCAGAGTAAATACCGCTTTCTCAGATGCTCAGTTAAGCTGATTGGTTTATTTGGACAGTCAGTTCCCACAGTTGGCCCTGCACTGGCTCGAGTTGCTGGCGAATGTGCGTGTGTGGTTCTTTTATAACCTCAAACCCGGTGGAGCAGCAATAGCCCACTAGCTCAATGACACGCTAAATTCTATGCTTGTTTCCCTGATGATGCAGATCAATGCATGTGTGCACTCACATAAATGTGATTTATTGATTAATTGCTAATTCCTTGACTGATTGATTGGACTCCTGCATGCTTGACCAGGCCAAGAATGTTCAAAGGTTCATGGCTGGACCCTTGGTGAGTGTGTGTGTTTGTGTTCAGCAGGGGGGTCTCAGCTCATTGCATTAGAATGAGTTGGCTCTCTAGGGAGAAGATGCTAACAGGCTAATCCTCAGCGGTGCTAAAGATACTTAAGGACACTTTATGGCTCTTCAAATGCATTGTTAACATCCTGAGGAGATTTATGGCTCTGCACTGCAGCATTCCTCTCATCTATCTTTAGAGAGAGAGAGAGAGGAGAGTTGGAATGGAACAATGGGCAATCACACGCCCACACAGGCCTCAGATCAGCCGGAAGAGACACATGGTGCCGCGCTTGTTGCCTGAAATTCACTTTCGCTGATCCAGCCTTCATTGTTTTAAAGAGCAGATCTTCTCCTTTCGTGTCCTGAGCCCCATGAATCAGAGCTCTCCAGCAAATCCCACTGTTTGTCCTTTGTCTGTATTGAGTAGAGGTCAGAACTCCTGGCCCAGAGGCCAAAGTTGAGATGGCACGCACAATAAGGAGTAGAATTAGGGAGAAAATCAGGGGGTCAGCTGAAATATGTGTTTGAAAATATGTGCTTTCAACTTCCACGGCCCAGAAATGAGTGTCCTTTATACAATAGTTACAGTAATTCTGACCACACAATCTGGAAACGTTCAACTTGTGTTGTTGTATCCGAACACAAGTAGAACGTTTTCCACCATGACCATTTCGTTCCGATGACCACTAGATGCTCAGTAACAACAGTGGATCAGAGATCTTCACAAGTAGCTTCATGCTACTAGAACTTTAGATCTAAAGAGTGATGTACATGCAGTAAATGCAGTGCTTAAAGCAAAGAGGTAAAACAACTTGAAACGGTTGGCTAGCATGTAGTTTGTTGGCTAGCACAACAGCTTTTTCAGCTATCAACTAATCTAGCTAAAGCTTTAGCAAGTTACAGATCACATCCCTACTGAGAAAATAGCACCACATATGCTGTTTTTTGCTATGGACAGCGTATTAACTTCCATTGCTCCTGACCAGCATACCAGCTCACAGGATTCCTTCAAAACTTACAACTTAAACTGGACTAGATATTGTTTTACCTAGCTAGCTAGCATACTTGCTATACAAACAGATTCACCAACTGTTTCAAGTTGTTTTGCCTCTTTTCTTTAGCCCACAGTGTTTCACTTCTGACTAAACCCTTTTCTTTTCTTTTCAAACCCGATCAAACCCAACAGGTTTTAGTATATATATATGGCTGAAGTTGACAGTTTTTTATTATGGAATATTCATACACAAAATTGTATCAAATTTAATGCTTCTTATTTCATCAGTTTGTGTTTTTTGTAAAGCAGAAATTTTACAAGTTTTAAGTTTCAAATCATAAGTCAAAGTCAAAATGTGACACAAGCCCACATGTCTAAACGGTTGATTTACTCTAGGTACTACTGGTACTACTTTTTCTTGGGTCGAAGGAGTTGGCAGTGTTAAAGTTCTGTTTCATCAGTTTGTGTTTTTTGTTTATTAAGCAGAAATTTTACAGGTTTTAAGTATCAAATCAAAGTCAAAATTTGGTGCAAGTCCACCATTTTAGGTGGAAGGAGTTGGCAGTGTTAAAGACCTATATTTGACACAGTGTTTGGGCTTCTCCTTTATACAACAGTTACAGTAATTTTGACCACACAATCTAGAAATGTTCTGCTTGTGTTGTTAGATCTGGTACAACAATACAGTACAGATTTTCCACCATGACCATTTAATTCCAATGACCACTAGATGCTCAGTAACAACAATGGACCAGAGATGTTCACAAGTAGGTTCATGCTACTTGTAGAGAACTTTAGATTTAATGTAAAGGCTGATCTACACGCAGTAAATGCAGTGCTTAAAGCAAAGAGGTAAAACAACTTGAAACGGTTGGCTAGCATGTAGTTTGCTAGCTAGCACAATAGGTTTTTTTTAGCTATCCTATCAACTAATCTAGCTGAGGTTTTGACAAGTTACAGATCACATGTGCCAATGTTAAAGACCTCTATTAGAAACAATGTTTGGGCTTGTTGCTTCCTTTCATACTACATGGTATGTGTATGTATGTATGTGTGTGCGTGTGTGTGTGTGTATGTGAAGAACATCATTGGCTGTGGTTTTAAAAGATCATAAACCTTCTTGGGATCCTTTAAGTAACTATCATTGAGATCTGAGTGGAAGACGTCTCTGCAGAAGTCTTGTTTGCAGTATTTAGATGTACTCATCTGGTCCATCTTCCTAAAAGTCAGTGATCATTCTACTCCAAAGAGAGCCTCTGTGCACAATCTGTTGATGATCATGGTTGAAAAGCTGCAGGAGGAACAACAACAGTAGCAGCGGAATTCATTGTGTAGACTTAACAGCACAGTAAACGTTCCGTAGATTAAAGGAACTCTGAAAGAATTCCAGCCAGATCCACTGTGCCACCTGGCTCTGCACCGTTAAACCATTAAAACAAATGCATTTCATCTTTCAGTAATAAAGACATGCAAGGCCACGCATACCTCCCCGACACCTCTCGACCCGGACGCCTCCTTGCCCCCACACCCCGTCATGTCTGTGGGAGCACAGTGAAAACATTTAAAGAGCATTTAACCCTTCGCCCAGCCGTCTGTCCATCCTACTGCTTCTGCTTTTCATTTACTCCCCCTTCACCATCACCACCACTAGCATCCCTACCACCCCAGATCCCTGCTCCTGTTAGCCACAGGAAGTTGCTCACTTCCTCATTACAGCACATCAAACGCTGCCAGCGACCGTAAAAACCCGCCCCACCGCTACGACAACACATGCCTCCAATTCTGCCCGCTCAGGCCCCAGCTGCTAACATGCGACTCGCGTTTCAGAAAGCTGCTAATTTACATGGCAGCGCTTAGCTTCAGTAAAGGTAAGGTTGTAAATGTAGGGGGTTCCTCTTTTGTTACATTCTTTCCTTGTTTCATTGACCCCCCCCCTCCCCATTTTGGTACCTTTTTTTTGGAGACCCGGTGCCATGACCCGGGAGCTGCTTTATATGGGCACCATCACAATTAATGCCAGGCCCCTGAGAGCGAGTGAGAGTGAGAGAGCTAGAAGCAGAGAGTCAGAGAGCCAAACAGGGAAGAGGGGGTGAATAGCAGGGAAACGAGTGATTCAGGGTGAGAGAGCGGAAGTGTGGTTTTATGGCTATGGGTCTGCGCGAAACGGGATGAGTGTGTCAGTGTGTGGTGGTCTGGGATTGGTTACAGGGCGCACACACATACTTCTCAGTTCAGACTGCTGCAGCAAATCAGTGAAATAAAGCATGACATTGATCTTTACCGTCTATAATCAGGGACGGAAAATGACTCTTCCCTCAGCATCACCATTACCTACACATCAAAATCAGAGCAATCAAAGAAGAAACCGATATCCTCGTCCACTTCCTTCGACATGCAAATTCACTTTTGCCAAACATTTGTGTTGCCAAACTGTTTAAAGCAGCCATTCAGCTTTTCATGCCGCTTGGGCCATAAGTGTCAAAACCTGGCAAAAAATGAGCAAAATAACAAAAACACATCTCTGCAAAAACATTCCTATTAGCATCCTTATAAGATGAAATAATTATTTTTTTTCCAGGCAGAAATTTGACAGGAATTACGTTTGGAGTTGAATCACAAGTCATGCAGTCCGCATGTCTAAATAGTTGCTTTATTTCAAGTACTACTGGTACTACTTTTTTAGGTGGAAGGATTTGGCAAGATATATGTACGTCCATGCAAGTAGCATGAAGCAATGCAGCTAGATTGGCTAGTTGGCTTCATGCTACTTGTAGAAACATATGTATATGTCCTTAATGTTGTCAACTTAACATCTAAAGGATGATGTACGCGCAGTAAATGTAGTGCTTAAAGCAAAGAGGTAAAACAACTTGAAACTACTGGCTAGCATGTAGCTTGCTAGCTAGGACAATAGCTTTTTTAGCTATCAGCTAATCTAGCTAAAGCTTTAGCAGATCACATCCCTACTGAAAAAAATACAGAGCAGACCAGTGTTTATTTCATGCTGGTCTAAGCTGGTTTATACTGATGTATGCTGGTTTAGCTGGCCACCCAACCTGGTCATGCTAGTATCCAAAACACCACATATACTGTTTTCCTATGAACAGCTTCTTAACGTCCATTGCTGCTGACCAGCATAAAGCAATACAGGACTGCTTTAAACCTTACAACAACTTCAACTGGACTAGATATTGATTTAGCTGGCTAGCTAGCATACTTGCTATACAAACTAAAATCCTTATAAGATTCAAGAAGTAAATTAGCACTGATTCATTTTAGCTGTTCAGATTGAGTATGGACATTTGAAGCTAATAAAAGACTTTCCATGTTTTATTTGATGCTTGTAACAGACAATGTCATCAAATGAAACCTCTATCTATCTCCACCTATCTCCAAAAAATATCTTCCTAACTTAAATTGGAAGTTTCTAACAGATCTTCTTTTAGACCATTTTTGTGGTTCCCTTTATCATGAAAGTTTGACTGGAATTTCCAAATTTAAACAAAAAGCTTCCGTAAAGAGCCTTTCCCAGCTAGCAAGGAATGTTCCTATTGCTTTGGCTAACGTTACCTACAGGTTCTAATAAAGTTTTAAACAGAATGTTTTAATCTGATGTTTATAATTTCAGATAATGTTCCTATACGGTTAGATGTTAACTAAGACATGATGTTCTAACTGCAACGTTCAGAGGAGGTTGTAAGGATGTTGTCAGGGCCACAGATTATGTTACATGATAACAGAAGACGAACATTCTCAGTGCAACATTCTCAAAATGTTTTATGGATGTTACTGGGAGCTGAGCTGACAGAATGTCTTTAGATAAGGTTCCCTTTAGAAAGAACATTCTAGGAACCAAAAGAAAACTACCTGCTGAAAACATTAATGGAACTACACATGGCATTACATATTCTTAGAATGTTTTTACAACAATTCATTTCTACCTGGGTTGCCACTGTTCTTTAATTTTAATATCTGACTAAAATGCATTGGTCAATCTACAGCTCATATTCACAGTCAGGGACATGTCTGGGGATTTCAGAAAGTCTAGATTGACATCTGTGTCTCTTGAGAGAGACTGGTCCCACCTACAGTCAATTAAAAATGTGACCGGTGGATTCCTCTGATAGTTCCTGTCTTGCAATGAGCAAAATACCCCCTGCCCCAGTGCTATTCCAGTATTGGTGGGCTACTAACTCACTTGCACTTCAATGGCAACAAAATGAATGTTCTAACAATTCTCCTTCCTCTTTTTTCTTGTCTTCCTCACATTATTCCAATCTTCCAATCTTGCCTTCTCTTTTGTGTCTGGTATATTTCATGATGGCCCCAAAACATGTCTGGTTCCGTTAGCTTCCATTAAAAAAGTAAAGTTTGTCTTTTACTTTCTTTTGTAAAACTCACAAGGTTTTGCACTGACAGCAGCATTATGTTAGAACACAAAAGCTTCAGAAGGCCTAACTTAAGAGAGCGCCAAATACCTGTCTTGGCCATATGTACCCCAAATACCACAGAGAAAAAAATACTGATTGGACAGCTTTCCATTTATGAATTTGACTCCTTTATTTCCAGTCAAAGTAATTTATAATAATATAATATAGTGCAGTCAATATAATGACACTATATATCATTTTAATGACATATAAGAACCAATGATCAACGCTTCTTCAATCATTTACATAGAACCTGCTAAAACCAAAGAAGAACACTGTAGGGTCACTTTTGTTCAGTTACGTTCAGTATATTTGTAACATATGAGTGAATGTTCTTGTACATTGTTGGCTAGTATTTTGGTCAACTGGATCACTAATCCATCCACACACACAAAACAAATCTAGTTTGAGCTCAAAGAAGCCTCAATGGCAGAAAGCAGGCCATCTGTCAAATAGCTATAAGTGGTATACGCAATCGCTTAGTGGCCTCAAACTCCGGGGTCCTGACTATGTATTTCAATAGCATTAACATTGGTATTATTTGTCAAAAAAGTGCCAAGGTGTCAAAGATCTGACAATGTTTCTTTATTAGAATTGTCCATTTTTGTGTTTGCAAACAGATGCTTTGTGGTCGACAACCTTTAGCAATGGTGTGAGGCTTCCTGACCCATATTGAGTGTTGGGTCAGTGGGCCAAGGATCCAACTAAAAGGTCAAAGCTACAGTGCCTGGACATCTTCATACCCTGTGGAAAAACCCAGTGTCTACACAAAAGAGAAATTCAAGGCGTATAGATCGCTTGGTTGTGTCCAGGAACCTGAATAATGAGATTGGTCAGATGGGTTTTGTGTAGTACAGACAGAGACATGCCTAGCCAGCAACAAGGGCATAAAACAAAGTTATAGAAGATGTGGGCCATTAAAACAAGTCAAGCAACCATATGCTGACGGTAAACTGCACTTGAATGACTGGGTTAGTATTAATACATATTTGAATTGTTTAATGTATGCTAGAGCAATGTAAGTCACTGTAAGGCTAATGTAGGATGAATGCAGTTAGCCATTAGCTGTTAGCCACCATGCATGTGCAACTGCCAGTTATATGATGACAACCAAATTAATCTTACATACAAATTGTTGTCCGAAAATGGAGATTTGGACAGGGATAAAATAAACATTTTGTTGTTATGAGTGGATCAAACACAGCAGTGCTGCTGGAGTGTTTAAACACTGTGTCCACTCACTGTCCACTCTAATAGACACTCCTACCTTGCTGGCCCACCTTGCAGATGTACAGTCAGAGACAATAGCTCATCTGCTGCTGCACAGTGCAGTGTTGGTCATCCTTTAGTCCTTCATCAGTGGTCAAAGGACGATGCCCACAGGACGTTGCCCACAGGATGCCGCCCACAGGAAGCTGCCCACAGGATGCTGCCCACAGGACACTGTTGGCTGGATAGTTTGGGTTGGTGGACTATTCTCAGACCAGCAGTAGCACTGAGGTGTTTAAACACTCTGATCCACTCGTACCTGCACAACGCACTTTGACACACCACCACCACCACGTCAGTGTTCACTGCAGTACTGAGAACGATCCACCACCCACATAATACCTGCTCTGTGGTGGTCCTGTGGCGGTCCAGACCAAGAACAAGATGAAAGGGGGGTAAGCAAAGTATACAGAGAAACAGATGAACTACAGTCTGTAATTGTAGAACTACAAAGTGCATCTATACGGTAAGTAGAGCTGATAAAATGGACAATGAGTTTAGATACTAGGAGGTGTATTGAATGAAGTAGCCAGTGGTGGTAGATGTGGATACTAAGAATGGGAATTTTGAGCTGAAGTCAGTATTGGATTATTTGCATGTACTTATCTGCCAATGTTGATGCATAAACACTAAGAAAAGGAAAAAGCTAGAAAATAAAAATGGTACAATATGGAACTAATTCTACTAGCTTTAGCATTACAGCAAAATACACATGTATATATATATTTTTTCTTTTGGTTTACCAATGCAGAATAAAATGCAGACATTTTTTCATGTAGTCCTTCAGCATTGTTTGAATGCTCTGCTCATCCAGAGTACAATAAATACATTATCAAATATCAAATTGAAATATTAGTCAAATTTAAACATACATCTGATGCCAGGCAATTATATACCTATACCTGCATTACACCGATATTATCCTGCATCCCTATACCCCAAATTAAAGCTAACATTTTAAATTGTTAAACATTTTAAATTGTTAAAGCTAACATTTTAAATTTGATTATTACATTTTAAATCCAGTATGGCAGTAATAAAACCAGCATCACTTTCCAATTACTTTGAATCTGCACTGTAGATAGTAGTTGAGTACCTATTCTTTAGTACTAAAAACATTCTTAAATGTATTGCCGTTGTGTTATTGTACGTGGCCTATAGGACCTTTACAAAGTGAATGTGTTGCTCTATTGTCCTGAACGGCCTCTTGTTACAACACAGACTGCTGAAATTAACTACCGTCAGCAGGAAACTGGTTAGCCTCAATCAGAGAGAGAGAGAATGGGGCGGGGGTGGGCTAGGTTTAGCTCTACACAGTAGCAGTAATGGCTACATTGTGACTCCCATCTATTTGAGTATTAAGGTCTTGCACTAAGGACCCTTTGAAGTTTGTATATAAATTCAGCTGGGGCCCTTGTTAAAAACGGCCCGTCTACGGTCACCGCTATATGACCTGTGAGCGCCTTGTGACTGACATGAATTATCTAAGCATTTTAAAGGGGTGACATTTGAAAGCAGTTAAACAGTAACTTGGACCAATTAAATGCACGTTAGGCAAATGAATATCTTTGCGCCCGGAGGGACAATGAATTTCCGTGGCTATTGAAACTTCTGAAGTGGCCGACCCCTACTGATCTCTTCTGAAATTAACATGTAATAATATGACCAGATGTGGCTCTAAAAAACATAATAACATGCAAACCTTAGAAATGTAATGTCATTATTGTTTTTTGATATAATCCCCATTTCCATTAAGATTATTTGTATGTAATTACATAATTAATTACCTAATTATACAATTATATGACCAGATGTGACTTCTATAAATACATTCACATGCAAACACATGTACATAAACACATAGTAGCCTATTTAACTGTAATTACTAAGTTATTACACAATTAAGTGTTACTGTTGTTTTCCTATACTGTAAATGTGATTATGTGTAATTACATAACTATTACATAGTTATTACAGAGTTACGACACAATTACATTATATGCTTTATTGACTGGTTCTAATCTGTGCTTCTAACAATTTCCTTAGTTTGTTTAGGTGTCAAATGTGTACAAATATGTATTATTCCCACAAAATGCGACCGTTTGCATGTTACCTTTCTTAATAATAATAAAACATCTCAAATATATATGAATTATTGATAGAACTCTATTTGTACTTTTGACAGAATTTCTCCCCGTAATTAAGAAATAATTAAGAAGAGGTTTAAATACCCATCACCTAATATTCCTCAAGCTAACACTGTGAATTCTGAACATGAATGCATGACTGGAAGAATGAGCGAATGAATGTATGAATGAGGAGAGATGGTGGATAAGAGGAGGTGGAGGGATGGAAACAACGGATGGGGGAGGCATTTAGAAAGTCATTGAATCAGGAAATTCCTCAAACTCTCCAGGAGGGAGGGGAAGGGGGCGTTTCAACGCCAAAGCCTCACGCCCCCTGGCTGGGCTTAGTGGAGGGCTCATTTGCCCACCCTTAGTCAGCAAGCACACAGGGGGCCCTTACAAAGAAAGGGTGCAGCTAACCCTGCCATTCCACCAAAGCAGGCCGGCTACAGGGGGCCCGAGATAGCATTAGCTAGCATTAGCCGTGGCTAAAGATAAACAAGCATAGGTCAGAGGTTACAGCGAACAACACATTATGAATCATTTTCAACACACCAAATGTGTAGCGATGAGGGAAGGACCCATGATAAATTGCTACATGATGAAAGTGCCGTGAGGTCCAGGCCCTGTTGAGGCTCAAGTGGCTCTTCCTGGTTGCTTTTTGAAATGGTCGGCCGGTTTTTGAAGTTGAGATGTCGACATTTCAAGTTTGAAGAGGCAGGATTGTCAACAATGGTGATCATCGGGTCGCTCCAATGAATCATTCTGTTCATCCTGTCAGCTCCATTCAAAGCGAGTTCCTAAAGTGTGAGTGTGTGCATGTGTGGGTGTCACACACCTTGTAACCTGAGTGGACACACCAGTGGTCTTCTTCTCACCTTACCTGAACAGCGCACACCTGGACTTCTCAACACTCTCCTTCTCTTTCATCTTCTGTCTGAGGTTTCTCACTCCCTTTTCAGCTCCCCGTTTGTGCTGGATGCCTCACCGTATCCAGTTCAACTACTTAACCTTTAGAAGTTGAAAGTTAGCATTATACTATTCTGCCACACCTCCAGAGTTCAGGCCTAGAAGTTGGTTGCATTTTCGGCTTCTCACCATCACAATGCAATACTCATTTAGTGATGTTGAGGCCTGGACTCTGGGGTGGTCAGTCCATTGTTCTGAGAACACCAGCAGCTCCTTTGTTTGATTTGCTAATTTTCTTTTTCTCTGCTTGACAGCTACACAACCTTACAGACCCATAGCATTGAGCTGTCTTCTCACAGTGTGGGTAAAAACTCCTGTGCAAGAGTGGGGCTTGATTTCCTCCTTGACTTCCTCCTTTTTTTAAGTTCTGTTTATTTTAAGGGTAGTTTTAGTGGTCCAGCATGACATGCATAGTTGTTGCTAGGGTTCCACTTTCTCTGTATCTTTTACTACCTAGATTTTCTTATTGTTTAATAAGATATCGCACCAGAACTATATCTTGAGAAATGCATAACTTGTACCTGAAGGTCAGCACAAATCAATTGCTGAGATGTAATGAAGTCATCCGGCACAGAGATGTGAAGTGGTGCCATGCTGATAGGAAACAGGGGTAACGATACATGAAACACAGCCATTTTATTTACCAACCAAAATCAACCTACACATGTTGGGGGAAAACGTCTCTTTGGGGGCTTGAATGTACCTCTTTGGTACTTTAAAAATTAAATTAAATGTGTTTTAGGCCAAGAAAATATCTCAAGACTATCATTAAATAATGTTTCAGAATAATAATAATAATAATAATAATAATAATAATAATTAATGTTATAGCATCAGCCAATGTGTTTGTAACCAGTTTATGCAATAGGTTTCTGTGATGCAGCTTTTACAGCCATAAAACCTTTTGTTTACTATGTGGTTCCCATCACCACCACTGTAAATAATTCTGCTCAGCACTTTTCCATGAAATATTATCATTAAAAACATACATTTTGTCCCTCAACATTAACATATAATGTAATAACTTATAACAATAACTTATTTTTAGACATTTTTCAAGAATTTGAAATTTTTCAAGAATTTGACATTTTTCAACTTGACATTTATCAAGTTATCTTTATACAGGAAGGTCATTTAGCATGTAAAAAAGTACCTGAAAAAACAAAATGGTTTGATAATATAGTGATATCACTCCACCTAATAATATTACAGTGAAACATCTGTAATTTTCCATATGTTCATTTGGAAGTTCTTTTGTTTATTTAAAATGATATTGTGGTAGCAGTATTTATTTCACAACATATGTGTGAAGTAAACCATTAGAATGTCTGTAATGACCTCATGCCATTAGCATGAATGCTAGGTAACCACATTTTGTATGTACATATATGCTAATTTTAAAAGCTCAACGCTGTGACTCATTGAAACCATAATGGTGACTTCTAAAGGTTAAAACCCTCATCCTACCATGTTCCACTAGCTGACATTCATTGTTCCACACTATGACTAAGTCCACTACAGTACCAAGGGCACTGGCCTCATTATAGAGATTAGTCAGGAGGAGGTCTGCACTTAAATCAATGAAATATTAGACGGCATCTAAGGTTTGCACGGGACATTAAGCGTGTGGTGTCCTTTCTCCCTGAGCGTGTCCCACAATGCCCAGTGTGGTCGTTAAGCGATTGTGTTTCCTCCAGCAGGTGAGCGACGCGCCTCCTCAGGACCTCCTTTGGCTCTTTCCTCCCTCCTTTTGTTGTCCGCGAGCTGTTTTCTGAAGGAAAGACACCAAAGAGGCGGAAGAGGGCAAAAAAACTTTTGCTTTTTCTTTTGAAGGGCCAGTGGTTTGCGCGCCATTGTCGTCGTCTGGCTTTGATGTCATAAGTCCTAAATGATGAGAAGCAGAGAGGGAATAGACTCCAGGACCAAGAAAATGGTGTCTGGTTTCTGAGGAGCTCCTGTAGGATCATGTGTGGGGCTGGACAATAGGGGTGTTGGGTTTCTCCTGCTTTCACCTGCTCCTTTTTCTCCTACAGGATAAAAGCAAAATCAAACAGGGATTATCGTTACAAAACATGTTTACAGTGGGGCCTGACTGATATTAATATTTTGTGACTGATACCCAAACTTTATACATGGACATATCAGTGAATTACCAAAATCAATAAGTCCATTCAACCTGAAGTGGATCCCACTGATTTTACTACACTTCCACATAATGTTGAGATGTAAACAAAGCCCCTTAGATTGGTTTGATGTAAAGAAGTTCATTGTAAAGAAACAGATTTTCTTTATAGTGGTGGTGATGGGAACCAGAGTTCTTGATATCAGAGCCAATTTGAAGGCAGACTTACTTCATAGCCTTTATACATCAAATCAGTTTGAGGGCACTGGGCATTGGTGAACTCCTATTCCCTAAAGGTCAGCTGATTTCTTCTTTACAGTAAAGTTACATGTACCTTTCAGCCATTAATTAATTCCTAAAAAAAGCCTATTTCAGGCCAAACCTTTGTCTACACACTATTATAAAGCAATATCCCAGGGACTGCATTCATAACCATTTCATGTAAGCTTTTAGAGGCATTCAACTCTTCAGTTGTCTGCACTGTAAAAAGTGTTTCATTGGTCCAATCTGTAGTAGTCTTTCAATCACAGTAATTTTTTGAGTTGAGTAAAACTTATTCAATTGCTTCTAACAAATTGCACTAATTTTTTAGGTGGCACTTTTCACAGTGTGGTTTCTATCACCACTACTGTGATGGATTATCACAGAACACCATTAGGAACTTCTACAACTCCATAGCGAGATGTCTAGCATGTTGCTTTGGCAAAAATGGGTCCAAAGCAGATGTTAATGATTGGCTAAAAGGAGTGATTGCATCTGGGCGTGCCAAAGGCCATAGTGTGAAGGACGTAGCTGAATCTGTAAGTGTATGGAAGCGTACGGTCATACGGGTCTACCAGCAGTGGGTAAAATCCCAGTCTATAGGAAATTTGGCCAAATTCTTTGATGCAGGAGTGTCTGAACATTGATATTGCCTACATTCAGAAACATGTCCAGTCGATGCCATATTGAATCACAGCTGTTATTGGTGCTTGTGGAGGTACTACATGTCATTAAGTGGTTGGTGTGGCTCAGCAGATAACACCACTACCGACCACGGAACTATCACCCCATGTGGGAGATGGGAGTCCGATTCCTGGTCTGGGTCACTATGCTGTGCTACACCAATAAGAGCCATTGGGCAAGACTCCTAACATTACACTGGCCTACTTGTAAGATGAATAACCTTGGAAGTCGCTCTGGATAAGAGCATCAGTTAAATACCATAAATGTAAATTAAATGTGTTTCAGTCACAGGTGAGCTTACGTTCATGTGTACCAGTGTATTATTAAAAACTCCATAGGGAATCCAGAACAACCAGAAAGTACAAATTAGAAAGGGATGTTAACTCCTCAAAGTTAAAGCAGTTGCAGAACACTAAGATGTCACTAGGCTAAAGTATCCCATGTAATTGGTAAGGTGCTGCTAAACCATTGTTAAGGTTTCCTAGGATGTTGCTAAAGTGTTGCTAGGCCATTGCTATGCTGTTCCAGGTGGTCGATAAGGTGTTGCTAACATACTTGTAAAAACGTTCAGCTACAAATGACTCTGATGACAATTACAAAAGAACAAGAGAGATCTACTGGGGCATTTGGGTTCTATGATCCTGCAAAGATTTGTAGCTCATTTTTATCTTGTTTTCTTATTTAGATTTAAGGCCAGAATTAAAAGCCCCTCATGGTATTCTATTGATATTGATATAATGTTGATATTATGATATAGATTAATATAAAATATTTCATTTTCATAGTTTCTTAGACCACAGCAGTGTAAAACAAAACAAGCTCAAAGCAGGTTTTACTAAAGGTCAATTTAACTGCTGAATTTATATCTCAAAGGAAGATGGTCTTAATGCAACCCTGAACACTTTACTGAGAGCTCATTCATATATAATATATTATATAATAATACATATATAATAAGCACGATGTCCAATAAAGTGAACACTTCACATGTGTGTTTGTGCATTTTTATGAAAACAGGAGAAATAATTTAATGCAGAAAACACTGTTTCTGTGCAACCACAGACTGTATAAATTAATGTGCAGATGTGCTGTTTGCCAGTATATGTAAAGGTCAGGATGGGAAGTGTATTTAATCTGCTAGAAGGGCACTGTCCACCCAGAAAACGAGCTGACACTGCAAACAGCACAGTTTCTGTTGACTGCAGCACAGTTCTGTGCTATAGTGCCGAATGCAAGCTATTTACATGAAGTCTGTTTTTGTGTCCATACACACTTTATAGAAGCAGAAGAAATGGCACATATGATTAAATCTGGGTTTATTCACTTATACACACATACTGACACAAGGAAAAGTGATGCACACTGATAGAGACAGGCCAGTGCTTAGGCTGAAGTTCATAAGAGGATCCTCTCTGACTGTTCATTTGGCTACCAGACACTGAAGTGCCTTATATATAGTATTGTGCCCAAGTCAGAGACCACCATTTAAGCTCAAGCATCTATATAACAGGAGTCTTTTCAGGAGACTCACTTCCAGTTTCTTAAAGAAATCTACAGGGATGTTTTTCCACACCTTCTAAGTTCAGTCTCAGAAGTTGGTTGCATTTTCTGCACATTAGAATAATCACAAGCACATTCAGTGATGTTGAGGTCTGGACTCTGGAGTGGTCAGTCCATCATTATGAGAACACCAGTGGTTTCTTTGTTTAATGTGTCTATTTCTTTTTCTCAATAGGGGCTTCTTGGCAGCTACACATCCTTTCAGACCCACATTATTGAGTTGTCTCACAGTGGAAGGATGGACAGAAACACCTGTAGATTTTTTTCAGATCTGAAGAAAGCGTTTATCTGATGGTGATCGGTTTTGGTGGTCTACCAGGTATTCTTTACCTTTGACTTTTGCTTTTGTTATGCTAGCTGATCATCTTTGATCTAATCTCCTCAGAAATATCGCCTGTTTTTGCATAGTACTATACCAGCCCAGACAATCAGAAGGCAGGTAGAAAAGACTGCATTGCATATCTCACAGTAGCTGACTGGATTGATTGCTAGCATTACACTGATGATGGTAACCACTTTCAGCCTTGTCTTCAGTGAGAGTAATGCATGGATAAAGGAGTTCAGGTTCATATTTTCTAGGCAGGATTTGTAGGATTATACTAATCTTTGGGACTAGCTTTTATATACTGATAGCCAAGTTAGCATTAGGTGTATGTCCCTTTGGGTGCATGTGAGAGCTCTGTAGTGGTCCTGTGAGGTTCCTGCCCAATAAAGAACAGTGAGAAAGGGGATAACAAAGTACGCAGTAAATCAGATGAACAATAAAATGTATCTATATGGTAACTGAAGCTGACAAAATACACAATTAGTGCAGTATATAATGACAATGAGTGTGAATATATATACTGGATGTTAAATAAAATGACTATTTTTGTGCTGTAGGTATCATGAGTATCATCATCACCATCAATGTAAAGAAAGTCTGTTTCTCTACATATATATCATGTTCTGATTAGACGATAACCAATTAAGCCAAATAAACAGTTAAACAGTAAACAATGGACTGATTGATAATATTGAATAAACCTAATTCATTTGCCTGTAACAAATCAAAGTCATTTTTCAGGTTAGACTAACATTTTTTTTGCCGATGAGTGTTTGTTGATCCTCACTGGTCAGTGTGTAAATGTATGCATTATATTATTTCTTCGGTGTGTTACTTCACTTTTCTACTATCTTTTGTCTTTCACAGCCAGTGAAATGACAACGTTCCCTTTGCTGCTTATAAGCCCCGAAGCCTGTGATTGCAAACTGTAGATTTCAGAGCAAAAACAGGTTTATATTTGCCACATTTCTAAAATTTCTAAATTCATATGGATTTCCTTCTGTTATTCAAGATAGGAACAGCGTTCCGGGCAGCCCAATTAAAGATTGCGGTACGGCGTTTAACACAAACACACAAACACACATACACACACACACACACACAAGCACCCAATACCACAAACCTCTGTCCACCTCATTAAGCTGTTTTCCTCAGAGTGCTACGGTAATGACCAGCAGTCACAGCTCTGACAATTACATGTGAATGGCTTCTTTGGCTTCTTTGGCAGACAATCATCACTCCAGTGGGAGAGCAAGAAGAAAGAGACAAGAGAGGTGAAAGCAAAAGGGAGCATGTTAACTGTTCAGTGCAGAAACAAACGGGCAGCTATTTCTGCCTTTCAGGCTCCTTTATTAGCATGATTTATCAGCGCTATGGGCAGATTTAGCTCGATATATAAAGGACATTATCTAACATAATTTAAATTAGTAGATTACTATGTACAATATTGTAAGATATGCAAATGACCTGGCTGCTCCAAAATGTTTATTTTATTTAACATCAAATAATATGGTATTGGAATGTACAGTTATTGTGTAGGCCCACATGTAGGACACCTTCCATTTAGGTGTCACTAACTTCTTCCGTGCATGCCAAGCAAGTCCTTCTAACAAAATGAACCTCAACAAATCCCATCCACTAGAATGTTTAAGTGGCTTTTATACTGTTAACTTACTATTCAAGGTTTAATCTAGGTTACTAGATCTAGGTTTTTAGGTTAAAACAGCGCATTGCACCACATCTAACAATAAAGGAAGCACTGTGCTTCTTTTACACGCAAAGCAGCACACAGAAATCTCCAGTTCCACATGCTGATCCATCCACAGCCAATGCAGAAACATCTTCTTCATGGCTATAACAGTATCCCTGTTTTCCGTGGTTAAGAGTGTGAAATAAAATATTCTGATGTTTAAAACGTCTTGATTCCTTAGTGCTCTAGTTATATACTGCGCAGGTTGGTTTGGCTCAGAATAAATGATTAAATGAATAAATCGGAATGAATAAATGTTTCGGAATATTTTTTGGCAATGCATTTATAACACTGTTTGAGTATTTATGAACAGCTTATAGCAGTAATCACAATATTAAAACATAAAATTTTAAGTTAAAAAATATTGAAATTATTGGGCTTTAAACTAAAGTGAAATTTGTTCCATTTGTAATGTTCTTATGAAGCATCTTTAACATGTAGTGAATGTTATTAGGCAAAGACATGGTAAGTTTATGTGGATGTAAGTTTAAAGTGGATGCAAGCACTTCATTAGTCACATGATGCCAAGTTTTAGATCTTTGTTTTTAGATCTCTGTGTTTAGATGTGTGTTTTAGATCTATAGTTTTCAGATGTCTGTTTTACTGTAAATATCTGTTTTTAGATCTCTGTTTTTTAGAGGTTTAGTTTTTAGATCTAGTTTTTACATCTGTATTTTTTAGATCTCTGATTCTAGATCTCTAAGTTTTATGTCTCTGTTTCGGATCTAGTGTTTAGAGCTATGTTATTAGATCTCTGTTTTTAGATGTAGTTTTCAGATCTTTATTTTTACAGTAGATCTTTGTTTCTAGATCTCTAGGTGTTAGGTCTGTGTTGTTAGATCTGTAGTTTTTATTTATGTGGGAAAAATTAGAGATGATAGACAAAATGACATACATTGTGTTAAACATCCATTATGTAGATTGGTAAATTTTCAGCTGCTTCTGTTTTTAGACTGGTATTATGTAGATTGGTAAAGTTTTCAGCTGCTTCTGTTTTTAGACTGGTATTATGTAGATTGGTAAAGTTTTCAGCTGCTTCTGTTTTTAGACCTCTATTTTTTAGATCTCTGTTTTTAGATCTGTGTTTAAATCTAGTTTTTGGATCTAGTTTTTAGATCTCTGTTTCATTTATGTGGGAAAAATAAGAGAGGAGAGACAAAATGACATACATTGTTTTAAACATCAAAAAAAAAAAAACATATTGAAAAAACAAAAAACATATTGAGTGACTTACCAGTGTGAGTAAATGAGACAAAACACATTGTTAGTTATATAAAAACAGATGTATAAAATCAAGCACATAGCCACACAATTTCCACAGTCTCCGTAAACAGACACTGGCAATAGAATGAGTGGTAGGGAGTATATGATGATACATCAGTAAAAATCAGTTTGGGGAATTTTTGCCATGCTAGATCTGTCCCGGTCAATTGTCAGTGCATTTATAGTAAAATGGGAGGATCTAAGAACAACAAGAGCTTAACTATGAAGCAGCATACCATGCAAACTGACATAGTGGGCACTGCACATACGAATCACTTCTGGAAGCAACACCATCACAAAAACTGTGCATTGGGAGTATTGGGTTTCCATGGCTGAGCAGCTGCATACAAACCTAAGATCACTAGGTGCAATACCAAGCATCGGCATGGATTGCGGCAAGGCATGCCACAAATGGTCTCCAAAGCAGTGAAAATATGTTCTCCTGAGCAATGAATCATGCCTTGCATGCAGTCTGATGGACGAATCTGGGTTTGGCAAATCCCATGAAAATACAACCTACCAGAAAAGTTTGGTGCAGGAGGGATAAAAGTCTGGGGCTGTTTCTCAGGCCAGTAAATTGCAGTGAAGGGTAATGTTAATAATACAAAAGACATCATTCACAATCATGTTCTTCAAACCTCGTGGTAACAGTTTTTAGAAGACCCTGAAAAAGCTGTGAAGCCCTAAAACAGCTCCAGCATCTTTGGCTTCTATGTTAAACCTCCATCTGACTTTTTGCAAGCAGTGCATTAGTATTATACTGTGAGTCCATATGTCGATATGTACATACTATACAGAGCGTATATATTTGTTTCCCTGAGATGTTTGTGTGGTTGTACTAAAACAGTCACTCATTTTTCCATGACCATTTTCCCACCTCTTTTTATCCTTTAGTATTAATCATGCTTTTTTTTGTTACTATGCCTGACTTACTAAGACTGACTTCTCTTCTGATTGGCTGACATGTGTTGCATCTTATCTTAGCAAACAGGTGTTTTACAAGCTTTAAATGTCTGTGTTAAGTCTAGAAAAGCCAAAAAATGCTTATGGGAATCTGTGTTAGTGTATCGCTAACCTACTATTCTAATCTATTCTAATAACAATTTTTGGAAGACCTGTTGCAGTCTGACTGTGTCCCTGTGCACCAAGCAAGTTGTATGGATTCCTGAGTTTGGTGTGGAGAAACTGTGACCTCAATCCTACTGAACACCTTGGGGATGAATTGGAACGTCGATTGTGAGCCAGACCTTCTCGTCCAACATTAGTGGTTGACCACACAAATGCTGTTTTGACTGAAAGGGCACAAATTCCAGCAAACATACTCCAAATGCTTCCCAGAAGAGTGGTGGCTGCAGGGCGGGGGCCAACTCCATATTAATGCCCATCATAACTTGATAGAAATGTGGAAACCAATGTAAATAATCTTTTTTTATATATTTGGGGATGCTAAAATGAATGAAATCAAAACTGACATGACTTAATCAAGATAGGATTATAAAAGATTGTGGAGTCAGGAGATGGAGTGGTGCTTGACTGTAGAGGTCTCATAAAGAATTCATTGAAATTCACTGATAACCTTGTTAAGCTTGACTCGGAATCAATACCAAGAAATGAGTGCATGTGCCAGAGAAAGAGTAAAAAAAGAGTTAGAGGAATTGATGGATTTGACTTCACTCCTCCTTCCAGTCCAGGCTCACGATGGTGAGCGATACGGAGCTGGATTGCATCGGAAGGACGACAGGACGGCCCAAAATCAAATAAGCTCTGTCTTCGCTGGCTGACAGTTTCATAGATCAGTGCAACAGCCCAGTACACAGTCAAAACTGTTCTCGCCCGGAGCCCAGCCAAGCAGCACAGCCTGAATTCCATTATGCAGGAGGAAGACAGAGCAATGATTCGCATGAATGTAGACTCATCTAAATGAACTTTTCTGCAGAAGGAGTTGCTGACTACTGGGAAATGTGCCAAAATAGCCAAAAAGGTCACTTTGATTTGATTAGTAACTTCTGGCCTGTTATATTTCCACAACAGTGTGGTCAAGCCCAACACCTGCCCTGTAGAGTGAGTTGAAAAGAGGCATCCAAACGAACATGCTAAATCAATAATGAGCTTAAAGACTAATAATAATAAGACGCCTGCTGAATTAGCATAACTAATGTGCTTATATTGTCTGAAATCGCATGATTCCTTATGCTATTTGATTGATATGTAACATTATCTGGAGTGGACATTTGGTGTGAGGCCCAAACCTTGCCTTTTGGCTCAGTATAAGTTCAATAATCTGTTTAAGCGATAGCAAAGAAAACAAAGACAAAAAGGTCTAATTCGCTGAGTATGCATAACCAGCATTGTCCCGTATCTCGATTCCTCTTGTTATGTGATTGATAAGTTGTCTGAAGTGGACGTTCAATGTGCGGCCTTAACCTTGCCCTTTGGGTCATTGTAAGCAAGCTTTGAATCAGAACAGGAAGAAGGGGGAAGAAACCTTGTGCTTTGTGTTTTCTTAAATAATACATTCGTGGCTGAAAATCGTTTTGGCCATATGTGCGCTGAGGGGCATCCTTGATTAAATTCCACTGTGATCTATCAACTTGTTAGACAGGCCTGTGACCTCTATTCACCCCACTACACCACATCATTCATCCACTGCAGCTTGAACCCAGAAAGGTACTGAGGTGAAGCCCCAAAACAGCTTTAACATCCTTGGCTTCTATGTTTATCTCCGTCTGGCATTAAATCTACATTAGTTACAATTGTACCTTACTGTCCGTCCATATGTCCATGTGTACATACTGTACATAGTGTAGATAACGTTTGTGTAGTTGTACTAAAAACAGTCATTTATTTTTCCATGACTACATTTTTCCCATCTCTTTTTATCCCTAAAAATGACTCATGCTGTTTTGGTTACTGTGTCTTTAAGACTGACATCTCTTCTGATTGTATGCGATTTTTTTAGCTCTTTTGAAAAGCAGATAGGTGTTTACAAGCTTTAAATGTCTGTTTTTAGTCTAGAAAAGACAAAAACAGATTTCTGTTTAGATTTTCTGTTTTTTGTTGCCGTTTTTAGATCTGTGGTTTTTAGATCTCTATTTTAAGATTGCTGTTTTTAGACTTTATTTTTAGATCTAATTTACACATCTCTGTTTTTAGATCAAGTTTTTAAATCTACTTCTCAGATCTGTTTTTAGATCTCTAATTTTAGATCTTTGTTTCTAGATCTCTAGGTTTTATGTCTGTTAGATCTAGTTTTCAGATCTCTGTTTTTAAATCTGTTTTAGATCAAGTTTTAAATCCAGTTTTCAGATCTGTTTTTTTTTCCAGATCTGTGTTCCTAGATCTCTAGAGTTTATGTCTCTGTTTTAGATCTGTAGTTTTAAGATCTCTATTTTAAGATCTAGTTTTTAGATCTCTGTTTTTAGAGCTAGTTTTCAGATCTCTCTTTTTAGATCTAGTTTTCAGATCTCTGTTTTTAATTATGTGAAAAAGAATGAGGGATGAGAGGCACTTGGAAAAGACTCACAGACATAACAGAAATAAAATTCTAAATGCCGAACATTGATTTGAACACTCATGGTTTTGATTTTTCTGTACTGTAATGAATCGTGACAACCTTCATTGACATGTACATAGCCCAAATTGTAATGAGTGACCTATGAGTGTGAGTAAATGGAACAGAACACATTGGGTGTTCACTGGGAGTTAAGGTGTTTCAACCAACCTATTGCTAACAGTTGTATAAAATCAAGCACATAGCCACACAGTCTCCGTAGACAAACACTGGCATTAGAATGGGTTGTACTGAGTAGATCAGTGAATGTGGCACTGTCATAGGTTGCCACTTTTGCTACAAGTCAGTTTGTACAGCTAGTACAGCTTGTTGCAGCTAGAACCCAGAAAGGCACTGAAGTGAAGCCCTAAAACAGCTCCAATGTCCATATGTCCATATGTACATACTGTACATAGTGTATACATAGTGCTTTTGGCTGGGTGCCACTGCCTGCCTGCATTGCTGATCAGTTTGTCTACCATGGAGCTTCTTCATATCCTGTGCTGTGAGGGGGCCCATCTGATGACACTGCTTCATTATTTAATGAATTTAATATCATTTTAAATCTCTATCCTTTTTCTTGTATGTCTTGCTATCTAGTGCTGACCTGAAGAGGATGGGTTCCCCTTTGGAGTCTTGGTTCCTCTCGAGGGTTCTTCCTCTTGCTCTGAGAGAGTTTTTCCTTGCCACTGTCACCCTTGGCTTGCTCACTAGGGACATGACCCCGGATTTTCTGTAAAGCTGTTTTGTGACAACAGTGAGACAGACTTATAATGTTTGTGTAGTTGTACCAAAAACAATCATTCATTTTTCCAAAATCATTTTAACACCACTTTTATCCCTAAGAATTAATCAGGCTGTCTTTGTTACTGTGCCTTTAAGGCTGACCTCTCTTCTGATTGGCTGCCATGTGTTGTACCTCATTCAAAAAACAGATGGGTGTTTTACTGTGTTTCATCTAGAAAGGCCAAAACAATGCTCATGGGAATCAGTGTTTGTGTAGTAGTCACCTACTATTCTAATAATATATAATATAATATAATTCTAATTTTTTTCTTTATTTTTGAGCAATTATTTGAGCCTGGATCTGAGATTCACAGTTCGCAGCTGGATGTTATAAATTGTGTAGTTTTGGCTGGGCATTAAATACTTTTCTCACTCACAATAGAAAGAATCCTTAGTTGAGATCTTTTCAATTGCCTTGCAAATTCAGCAATAAATCCACTAGAGGAAAAAGAAGTTGCATGGCCTAAATGTTGAAGTACCAATAATGAATGATCAATCTTTCAAGACCACGTAAAAAAAAGGAGATAGCAACAAAATACTACAAGAGTAGACATAGTTGGAGACTTTTTATATGCCCTATAATTATATAATAATAATATTATACAATTATATAATTGACCATTTCCACACATTCACATTTTTAATGGGGAAGTGTTAAATGGCAGTGGCTGAGACTACTGTCTGGAATCAGTGCTGCGTGTCTATTCAAGCTGAAACATCTCCAAATGCCTGCCCAACAACCTTGATAGAAATAGACAAGTACCACTCAGCACTATAGCTTGGTGAACAGATTACTTTAATGTAGAAATTTGATGTTGTGTCTCTTTGCTAGTTTTGGTGCTCAAGGTCGTTTCTAACTTTGCACACTTGTGCTGAGAAAGAAGAATTAAACCTGGTGGACTTTTTCTTCTCCAAAATGAAGCGCCAAACAAGCCAGTTACTTTAGTCTACTCCTTTACTGTGATGTGTGATGAATGGTCAAACTTCCGGCCCCTAAATCCACCCGTAAAGCTTCACTCCTGCTTCTTCTCCGCTTTACAAAACCTGTTACAGGTGGATTCCATGAGGTTCGCATGCAGATTTTCTTTGCAGAATATGTTCTACACTCTGAAGGGGGCTACATACTTTACAAAGCATGTTCTTCAAGGGTTCTTTAGTAAGGAGAGTGGATCTACCACTGTTTAGAACCATTAGCATTTCAACTATTTCAGAAATGGTTCTTTAGATTGATGGAGAGTTGTAATTGACGTGTCGTACTTGGTTCTATACAGAACCTGTTTGAAAATGCTTCCATATGCAGTGGTGTATGTTTGTGAACCCTTTGGAATTTTCTAAATTTTTATATTTAAATTTGACCCAAAACTTCATCAGATTTTCACCCTTCAGACTCACCCATCATATTTTCACCCAGTCCTAAAAGTGGATAAGGAGAATCGAATTAAACAAATTAAGAAATACATAAATATTTCATAATAATAAAATTCATTTAAAAATAAAAGTTTACATTTAAAACATTTACATTTATGTCTTATCCACAGCAACTTACAATCGTCCTTAGTGTTCCGTCGGAGAATGTTTCCCAGCTAGTACAAGACGGTTCAAGTCTATAACTCACCTTGAACTCAGATGCTGCCTGAACAAGGGCCAGAGCTGATACCTAGAAACAACAATACAGAGTTGAATACAGGAGAAGAACACTACCTGGCAACCACAAGCCAGCGCTCATACCTAGATGGCAGAAAGGTCATGCTCAGTGTAAGTGACAAAACAAAGCATTTCAATGTATACATCTATTAGCACAGACCCAGTTAAGTGCTTTACAAAGAGATGGGTCTTTGTAAAAGGGGTACAACACTTTAAAGCACCACCGTAGCACCAAGGGTTCTTCTACTGTTATGATGTCAAGCTTGTAACAATGGGAGGACCTTTTTGTTGCTATGTAGAACCATATACAACACATTCTCCATCAATCTGAAGAACCAATTCACCATGCAAAGAACCATTTAAGCATGAAATCATGCTCAGTACGTTTGGTCAAGTGTAGAAGTTGTTTTTGAGGCTCGGAGCAGCCCAGAGAACCGATTTCTGGTCCTAAGTAAGTTAGTGGTCTTGGGTTCACTTCCAGTGTGCAAGTTATCACTATTGGTTCATATAGCAACATAACTTCTTAGACTTATTCCATCACTTCCCGGCCCTTCTTAGGTCTCAAAATGGCAGGAAAAGGATTGTTATGGACAGGGAAGATCATGCAAGCCCACAATGGCATGTAGACAAAAAGCACTGTTCTTCAAGCGTTTATATTCAAGGAAAATGATACCTGGCAAATGGAAGAAGTGCCTACCATGTTGCAAACCTGCTGCACATAAAAGTGACATATGAAACTGCAAAAGTGATGTATGGAATTGTATAATCAATCCACGGTTCCAAAATGAAAGCAAAGCAGCTATAAAGAGCCCCTTCCCCCAAAAACAAGCTTGGAATTGGTTTGTGGAACAAGCATGAAAACACACTAAATAGAGCTATTGCCTTTACTAAAGGAACCTGGAGGACTCATCAATCTCCCAGATGTGCTTTCAAACGCTTTTCCGAAGGGATTTTCAGTCGCATGGAGCTCGGCATTGAGCACCGTGGACACCAAGTCTGCTGCAGCTGATACAATACTCCATACATAATTTCAGTTTTCAACTTTTGCACTATGCGCTTTGACCAAATCCATGGGAACCTCCAGACATGCCAGCTGCTCTCCTACTGACCTCAAGACTTCAGAGGCAGGTGACCCTCCACTGCCGCTCAGTTAGCTGGTGCGGGCAGGAAACCGATACTGTTGCTATTTACAGCCGGATGTGTTGACGCACTGACTATGATAAAGGTCTATTAGTTCCGCAAAAACCCAATAGAAATGAAAAGCTATGACTTCTTTAATATTAAAGCTTTTATTCTGGACGCAGCCCCTGCTGCCCCACGCTACACAGTCCAGTTCATTAGCCGCTTCCCTTTGAGATCTGGCCTGAATGTGTCTAAGGAGCTCTGAGATGATCTGCTTGATCAAACAGACAGATAACTGTCAAAGCGGGAGAGTTCAGAACACGGGAACAATACGGCTGAGCCTCTGCCTCCCCGCAGCACCGCGCCCTCCAGACTGACCTCTGACTCGTGGCTATAGGGCTGCGTCATTTTGAAAGCTGTTGCTCATGAAAGTAATGTTTCTGTGGGCCTCTCTGTCCCGCAGTATGGCTGTGCCTCGTCTCTCATGTTGTCTGTGTCCAGAGGTCAGTGGTGAGGCTCTGTGAGGTCAGTCACGGTGGTTGGAACTGTAATGAGCGTTAAATGCGCATTTCAGTAGGAGCTTCTCAACGTGAAGCTCTGTTCTCCTTCTCTTTCTCTCATTCTTCCTCATCCACTCTTGCTTATCTTCTCCTTCTCTCACTCTCTTCCCATCTTTTCTCACATTCTCTTTTTCATTCTATCTCTGCCTTTCTTTCTGGACTCTCTAACTTTCTCTAATGAGCCTCTCTCTGACTGTGCTCTGATAGAGTTAGAGAGAGTGAGCTTTCTCTAACTCTACCTGACCTCCCTCTCTTTCTATCTCTCTGTCTCTAACTCTGCCAGACCTCTCTCTCTTTTACTCTCTGTCTAACCCTATCAGACCTCTCTCTTTCATTCTCTCTACCTCTGTTTGTCTGTGTTCCCTGTTTCCCTACCTCTTTTTACTCTCTTCTTCTTCTCTTTCATTCTGTGCTCTCTCTATCTCCCTCTGTCTATCTCTCTCTCCCCATGCTCTTTCTGTCTAATACTGCCACACCTCTTTCTCTCTGTACTTGCTTCCTCCCTCCCTCCCTCTCTCTCTTTCTCTGTCAAACTTCTCCTTTTCTTTCTCTACACTTTCTCCTTCATTTACTCACTCTCTTCCTGTGTCAGACGTCACGCTCTCACTCAAACCTCCTGGTTTTATATATAATTCATGTTGGAGTGGATAGTGTATGCGGCTGTGCTGATGGAGAAGTGCTGGTCTGGGTGATGGTGCTTCAGTAATGTCTTGACAGGTTCAGAAGCTTTGATTAAGCGCTCACACAAACACACAGTGTAAGGTTTTCTCATTGTTGATAATCAGTCTTCATTTGTGTATCTTAAGTAAGGAGAGCAATTTATTCAGAGCTTATTTGGCTCAGGCTCCAGGCTAAAGGTAATTTACCTTCCGCAGAGGGTTCTACAGAGACAGCGGCTTAACCCAAACACATCTGTACCAAAACAAATAGAAACAGAACACACAGCTCTCTCATACACACAGAGGGTCTGGGTTAGGGGAGATGGTCAGGGATAGGGATAAGGACAATTAAGGTAAAATAAATAGATATTTAGGTTAATGTAGGTTATATACAGTGGGTTATGTACACAAATAGTTGCACCCAGAAAGAATCAACTGACAGGAATGAAACTTGGTGGGTAGGTTTGACATTGTGAGACATGCAAAAAAGTTTCACGCTAGGCCGCGCATGTGACGTAAGCAAGGACTGGCCTTATCACTGTACCTGAGTGACCCAACAGCCACGATTGCAGACATTCAGCGAGCAGTGATGCCCTCCATGAGTCATCCTGTTAGTGCCATCACCATTGGCAGACGGCTGCACGACGCAGGACTACATGCACACAGATGGTTACGACGACTGCCCTTAACACTATGTCAAAGTTTGCAGTCGTGCCAGGCTGTCATGGCACCACTCAGAATGGTAGCGGGTCATCTTCTGTGCTGAGTTCCACTTTTGTCTTGGTGGAGACGACCAACGATCACAGGACACCATAAGGAACCTCTAAAACTCCATGCCGAGATGTCTGGTATGTTGCGTTAGCAAACATGGCGGCCCGATGCCATACTGAAAGACACTACTTCTGTATGTGTAGCTCAATAAATATTGCCCATATCAGTCTAAATGTATCATCATTTATTGTTCCTGGTAACCTTTATCTTCCTTCCCAATAGCAGTGCAATCCCACACTTTCTTCTGGGTGCAGCTGTTCTTTTAATTGATGAGCATAATAACTAGAAAAATGCATTTCTTAAAACAAATGTAGAGTGATTGCACAGCTTAAGCTTGTTGCTAGGCAGTTCCTAAGGTGTATATATATATATTCAGTGCCAAGATAGCATCTTACTGAGAATTTAGATGTTATGACCCTTAAAGCCCTAGGAAAATCTGGAGTCCACATTACAGGCCAACACATGCACACACCCAAACACATACCAGATGACCAACAGACTGGTCATTATTTAAGAAAGAGAACTGTACAGTACTGTGCAAAAGTCAGAGACCTTCCTTTCCAGTCACAACAATCATTAAGTCCAAGTAAGTTCACTTTTAGCAATAGTATTTATTGTGTCCACTCTTTGCCTGTATCACAAAATCTGATTAAGCATTTAACGGAAATCTGCAATATTTACGGATCTACAATATAATCTGAGTGAATGTTTTTCCACACCTCTTAGATGTTGTTTCCGTTTTCCACTTGTCATGACTCAAGTAATTAGAGTCAGTGATGTTAAGGTCTGGACTATTGGGGTGGCTAGTTAATTTGTAGTTCCTGTTCTCAGTAAAGCTGGGCCTACACTACACATTTGTGTCCAGTAAATTTAACCACATTTTGCCCCTTATGACAGCATGCCAGATGTCTTGGCATGGAGTTAAAGAGGTTCCTTAACACAGGTGTCCTGTGATTATCCATCCCATGCAGCTTGAATATTCTCACACAGTTCCTGCAGATTGTGCGGTAGATGTGGCGATGGAGTGAAACCAGACCTTCTGCATGTGTGACAAGTGACAACAAACCATTCGTCTTGGTGCTGACCACGGTGCCTCCACACACAAGTTTGTTGACCGTCCCCACCAAGACAAAAGCGGGACTTGTCACTGAAGATGACCCGCTGCCATTCTGAGTCACTCTATGACAGTCTGAGTCTGAGTTTGATGATGAGTGGAATAATCATGTTCGTAATGTATGGATCCAGACTTCACACCAGTCTCATTTTTAAGGCAGCTGGCAGTTTGTAGTGAAAGAGTTCTGTGGTTCTCACTGTAATATCAGTGTTTCTCAACCACATTTTTAGCGTTTGCATTTCCATTATATATAATCTGGTCCAGTAGGTTTAATTTTGCTTGCATCGTGTGGTAACAGGGGGAGGTTTGGGAGTTTAAGCACTTATTTTTAGCCAAAACACATGTGTGTTAAACTGTCCCTCTGACTGATCGTCTGGTATGAAGAAATTCTCTGAAGGGCTTTGCAGGTGATTGTTAGGAATCCCAGTTTCCTTGCATCTTTGAATACATTTTTGAACTGTCTTCCATAAGAAATTAAGCAAATGAAAGGGCCATCTAAGAGTATGCATGTACTGTATGTCATATGAAAGTCTTCATGAATTGTGTGTGTGTATGTGTGTGTGTCCGAAGTTTATGTCACATTGTGGGAACCTAGTCATTACAGCAATGTTGTAAGGGTGTTTCATCCTTGTGGGGACCACAGACTTGGCCCCATGATGTAAATCATTAAATGTTAATGTCAGGATAAGGTTAAAGTTAGGGTATGGTTAAGTTGAGGGTTATTGTTAGGGTTAAGTTCAGGCTTAGGGTTAGTGTTAGGCTACTAGTAGTTCTTGTTAAGGTTGAGTAAGTTTACAGGAAGTCTATGTGATATCCTCACAAATGACAGAAACAAGCACATGTGCATATGTGTGTGTGTGTAGTAAATTTAGGGGTGGAGGTCAGACGTATATATAAGAGAGAAATAATTGTGTGTGTGTGTGTGTGTGTGTGTGTGTTTAGGATGTTATGTGTTATGTAGGTGTCACATAACAAAAGAGACAAGGACATGGAGAACAACAGGGAGAGAGAGAGAGAGAGAATGGCAGAGAGTAAAAACAGAAAGAGAAAGAGATGCAGAGAGACAGAAAGGCAGAGAAAGAAAGAGAGAAAGAGATAAAGAGAAAGGCAGAGAGAAAACCAGAGAGAGGTGGACAGAAAAAGAGAAAGAGAGGCAGAGAGTGAGGCAGACAGAAAGGAAGCAGAAGGTGGAAGCAGAGAGAAAAAAGAGAGAGAGAAAGAGAAACGTAGAAAGACAGACAAATAGAAGGAGAAAGAAACATAGAAGGAGAGACAGTGAGATAGAAAGGTGTAAAATGAGAGATAGGAGAAACAGATAGAGGTAGAGATAGACAGAGATAGAGAGAGAGAGAGAGAGAGAGAGGCAGGGAGAGNGAAAGACAGACAAATAGAAGGAGAAAGAAACATAGAAGGAGAGACAGTGAGATAGAAAGGTGTAAAATGAGAGATAGGAGAAACAGATAGAGGTAGAGATAGACAGAGATAGAGAGAGAGAGAGAGAGAGAGAGGCAGGGAGAGGCAGAAAAATAGAAACAAAGAGAGAAAGAGAAAGAGAGAGAGAGAAACAAAGTTAGAGGCAGAGGTAGAGAGAGAGAGTTTGAGAGGCAGAGAGAGATAAAGGCAGAGAGAGAAGAGAGAGAGGAGAAAGAAAGAGAGAGAGAGAGGGGTGGGGGTTGGGGGGCATTTATCAGGACTGGCCATCTGTATGTTAATTGCAGTACAATTGGTTAAACTTTTATCACACACACATGACTTCCTGACCAACACACACACACACACACACACACACACACACACACACACACACACACACACACACACACTCAGCCTGTATTCCTTCATTCTGCACCTGACCTCGGCCAGATGGCACCCCCACCCCTTAGTGGCAGTACCCTGTGTGGGCAGGGCATATTTAGACTGGCATGGTTTTGTTTGGGTGGCAGGCTCGCATGCTCTAAGGATTAGCTCTGCTCTGACAGGCCCCAATCGATTAAAGCCCCCGACCAGCACGCCAGCTTCTTCTTTAGCCCCCCGCCCCCCCCCCCTCTCCCTCTCTCTCTCCCTCTCTCTCTATCACATTTGTTTTTATCAAGGTTCTTGTAATATCACTGGTATACTGCAGTAAAGTGCAGTTCAGTTCCACAATGTAAAAAGATTCAGGTGGGATCCAAAGGAAGCAAATTATTCCAGAAGGTGAGACTGAGATAAACTCCCTGCTGAGCTTGTTGTTCTTCTAAAACAGGATAAGTGTCATATACAAGGCTCATACTTGCTTAAGACATGTGTACGGCCGAGCGTGAAACTTGAATCATCAGAATGTCAAACCTAGCCACCGTGTTTCATTCCTGTCAGCTGATTCCTTCTTCTCAACTAGTCGACATCAACAAGCAGTAAGGCTGACAAGTTGACTGCCTACCAGTCTTAACCCAAGACTGGCTTTATATAGTGAAACTTTCACACAACTGAATTGCTTGAAACTAAATTGTACTGGCACTGCATACTGTAAAGTCTCCTGCAACTTACTTGAAACTTGCTGAACTTTGTGAAAGAAAACATAAAACAGACACAAATCAAAGGATAAAATAATGTTTCTTACAGTAATGTTGCTTAATAACCTTTAACTTGCACATGCATCCATACAGTACTGTACTTTCACTTCTTATTTTTCTATCCTTTTTATATTGATATTTATTTTTTAAGACTGTCGAGAATGGAGGAACTGCAAAGTAAGAATTTCATTGTACAATGTAACTGCTTGTTATGCTGTGCATATGACAATAAAACTCTTGAATCTTGAATCTTGAATCTTTAGCTCAATTAGCTAGCAATTTGGAAAAGGGTGAAAAAAGGGGATGGAAAAGAGGGGTTTTCAAAAAAATGGTGACATATCACAATATAAGTCACATGATTCCGTTCCACTTGCTCTTATAGCTTGGTATATATATATATATATATATATGTAACAGTGAACGGCTAACGTTTCAGCTATGACACTTTACTCCACACACAACCGGCTTGAACAACACAACAGCGATTCTCTCATCAGTGGGCAACATGTGGCCGGTGACTGCAAACAACAGGCCTTTTCCAAGGTCCTTTCTGAAATGTCAAATCCAAAGCTTGTCTGAAAATTGACTGATCCGTTTGCATTCCCAGACACAAGGTGGACGTTGTCAGGGTGGCATGGAGGTTTCAGTCCTCATTAGATGGGTTGTTGCTCGTCCTGCCCAGTATCTCAGAGCTGCAAACAGCAGCCCCATAAAAAGATGGCCATAAACATAATTGTACTTAAAGCAAAAAGCAAGTTAAATCTCTCCATCTCTCCATCTACGTTTCTTCACATAACTGTACTGGATGGAAACACTAGTTATTTTTATCTGCCAAAATGTCCTAAATACACATAACATTCGCCAAACGGCTAATGGGCACTGAAGTCAATCTGGTTTAACCCTGGTCACACAGGGCTTTAATGAAGTTTATAGTTTGGTAACTATAGTTTATAGTTTGGAATTCACGTAACAATTCTGCAAACTTGTGTGTTAATACAACACTCTGGTAAATGTGTATGGTCATGTGGCTCAGCCAATCAGATTTTTGGATTTTTTTACACTCATCTATTAAAAAAGAACAGCTGGACCCAGAAGGAAGTGTGGGATTGCACTGCTATTGGGAAGGAAGATAAAGGTTACCAGGAACAATAAATGATGATACGTTTAGACTGATATGGGTAATATTTATAGAGCTACACATACAGAAGTAGTGTCTCTCAGTATCGCATTGGGCCGCCATGTTTGCTAATGCAACATGCTAGACATCTCGGCATGGAGTTGTAGAGGTTCCTAATGGTGTCCTATGATAATCCATCCCATGCAGCTTGAATATTCTCACACAGTTCCTGCAGATGGTGCGGTAGGGGTGGAGGTGGAGTGACACCAGGCCTTCTGGACATGTGACATGCAACAACAAACCGTTCATCTTGGCGCTGACCACAGTGCCTCCACACACTGATTCATTGGTCGTCTCCACCAAGACAAAAATGGCGTTGACGTGATGTTAAGGACAGTAGTTGTAATGGTCTGTGTGCATGTGCTGGCAGTAACAGGATGACTCATGGAGGACTGAGGACTGCTGAATGTCCGCAGTCATAGCTGTTGGGTCCATCAGGTACAGCGATAAGGCTCGTCCTTGTTAACATCACATGCACTGCTCGCAGTGTCAAACCTTTCCACCAAGTTTCATTCCGGTTGGTTGATTCCTTCTGGGTGCAACTATTCGTGCTATAAAAACTATTCTTTTGATGATAAGTGTATGAACTGGTTTATTCGGTATATATACAGCTGTTCTTTCATGGCTCGTGACGGGCAGATAAACATGCTGTTTCTGTCCACTTGGCGCTGACTGAGCAAAAACATTCCATGACATTCCAAAAATGCCGCTCTCACTCCTGCGTGTGCTGATCTGTGGAATGATCTCATCAAGAAGTGATTACAGCATTGTTTACTGGGTGTCACGAAGCAGAGTCATTCTGACCTGAAAGAGTTCTATATGCCGAATGCATAATCCTCTCACTGGGGGCATTTCCACTTACCTCTGTGCTATTGTAGAAAAGTCCTGCTGTGCTACGGCTAACCCAGGAAATCTTTAGCCTCTTATAATTGTTTTAAATAAAGTTTCATTCTTATTTTATATTTTATATATATTGTTATATCTATAAAATCCTCATGTGGAATAGCCACGTGCCCCCACTATGTCAACATGGTCATATTTCCCCTCATTTTGGGACACCTTACTGAGATGCAGTGTTATTAAGGATTACAACACCTGTATAAACCTTTTATAACAACAGATATAAACCTATATAGGTATTCATCCCTTACACACCACTTGTCGTAATACTCACGGTGGTGAAAAGTAGCCTTTATGGCAACTGATGCTTGTTGGGAAGCCCTTCTAAACACGTATGAAAGGCTTATGTAGGTGTTGATTAGTCTTATGAATCATCTATACCTGACTTTGGTATGTATAAATGTGTAAACATGTAATAAAGGCATTAATGATTAAGTTTTCATGTTGGGACCACTCTCTCTCTCTCTCTCTCTCTCTCTCTCTCTCTCTCTCTCTCTCTCTCTCTCTTTGTTTTTGTTTAATGTGTGTTTATCTTATGTATCTTATGTTATTTGACTCTTTGCTTGTAAGGATAAGTGTTTCCACCTGTGTGTGTGTGTGTGTGTATCTGGTGTGTGTATGTGTGTATCTGGTGTGCATGTGTGTGTATCTGGTGTGTTTATGTGTGTATCTGGTGTGTGTATGTGTGTATCTGGTGTGCATATGTGTGTATCTGGTGTGTGTATGTGTGTATATGGTGTGCGTGTGTATCTGGTGTGTGTGTGTATCTGGTGTGTGTGTGTGTGTGTATCTGGTGTGTGTGTGTGTGTGTGTATCTGGTGTGTGTGTGTGTGTGTATCTGGTGTGTGTATGTGTGTATCTGGTGCGTGTGTGTATCTGGTGTGTGTATGTGTGTGTCTGGTGTGTGTTGAGCTGAATTGCTGTAGACGTGGTGGTGTGTTATTGTCTCTTTGTTTTTGTTTTTCTCCATAACCAGGCGAGATAAGCCATCGGCCAGATGGTCCAGAGGGGTCTCCTGTGGTTACCTCATCCCAGGATCAAACACACACACGCATACACCGAATGACTGAGATCTCAGACTGTTATGTAATCTTTCCATAGGCCAGACTGTCTATACTTAACCAGCAACTACCAGAGGTCACACTCTCTCTGTCTCTCTCTGTCTCTCTCTCTCTCTCTCTCTCTCCCTCACTCTCTCTCTCTCTCTCTCTAAACATAAACAAAACAGGATGAAAACAATAGAAATAGCACTGACAACAATAGTAAACATCACTAATTATTAAATCTATCTCTGTCACTCTGTTTTGCTTTTTTGTCTTTCTCTTTTGTCTTCTCTTCTCTCATCTTCTCCTCTCCTCTCTTGTCTTCTTTTCTTTTTTCTCTCATCTTTTCTTCTCTTCTCCTTTCTTCTCTTCTCTCTTTCTTTTCCGAACAACATAAAAAAAGCTAGATGAAAAAGCAGTCTCTCTGTACCTCTCTCTCTCTCTCTCTCTCTCTCTCTCGCTCTCTCTCTCTCTTTCTCTCTCTGTCTCTCTGTATGCAGGTTCTGTAAGGCTGATATTTGGCTGTGGTTATTCTGGCTGCTCTCAGCTTGATTTTAAGGCCATGTGCTCCGAGTTGGTAAACACAAACTGGCCCCCACAATCCGAGCAGGATATTAGATGCCCCGGTCACGACGGCACTCCGCACAAAAGGCAGAACACACACGCGCACGCACACGTATACACACATATACACAAGCAGAATTATACACACTCACACTCCAACTCCGCCACGCTGCAGCTGCTCCAGTTTCCATGGCGACCTGCCGAACAATGAGGCAAGAAACTGCGAGGGCGCGTCTGTGTGTGCTTCAATATCGCCTCACTGTGAGAGAGAGAGAGAGAGAGTGTGTGTGTGTGTGTGTGTGTGTGTGTGTGTGTGTGTGTGTACCTAGAAGTGTATCTGTGTGTGTCCTACACTTTTACATCCACTTTGTGTTGCTTGTGTGTGTGTGAGAGGGAGAGAACACAAAGAGCGACACACTCCTTCTCCTCTTTTCAGAAAGTGGCCCGTCAACTCCAGCAGATAGAATGGAGAGAGGGAGACCACTGCTAAGAATATCAGTGAGCAAGGGAGAAAGAGGGAAAGATAAGGCAGGAAAAGCACCTCATAAACAAACACACAAAGCATTTCGGCTTTTCATGCCTTATCAAATTGCCTCCACTGTCGACTAATGGTGCGACAGTGATATCAGGCCAGTGTTCTATAAGGATGCTTTTTCTGAAGGAAGAACTCAAACACACTAACCAGTCTCTTTATTAGAAACACTTACATCCACCCTGCCAGTGTGCTGTCCATCTGTAGCAGAATTTGTGTTAGTCATCCTTTATCCCTTTATCAGTGGTCACTTTCTGACCACAGAGGTGCATATTGGGTGGTGGACCATTTTCAAGCTTGCATTCACACTGGCAGGTAAAAAACACAGCAATATCTCTGTATCCCCAGCAATACGTCTGTGGGATGGAGTGTAGCTGATGAATTGCTCATCAACAGTAGAGCGACAGTCTGTAACTGTACACTTATATAGTGAGTCTACAGGAAAGACAGAGCTAATAAAGTGTCCAGTGAGTGTATATGCAACACAGGTGTGTCCAATAAAGTGGTCATTGAGTGATAATACAAGGTAGGGGTTTCTAATAACGTGGTCAGTGAGTGCGAGTACAATCTAGGTGTTTCCAATAAAGTGGCCAGTGATTTAAAGTGCAATGTGGGCATTTCTAATAAAGTGGCCAGTGAATGGAAGCATGAGATGAGTGTTTCTAATGCAGTGGCCAGTGAGTGGAAGTATGAGTTGGATGTTTCTAATAAAGTGGCCTCTGAGTGAAAAAAGAAGGTAGGTGTTTCCAATAAAATGGCCAGTGAGTGGACATAGAAAGTGGGTCTCTCTAATAAAGTGGCCAGTGAGTGGACATACAAGGTTGGGGTTTCTAATAACCTGTCTTGTGGGCGGGAGCATGAGGTGGGCTGCTTCTAATAATATGGCCAGTGGGTTGAACATACAAGGTTGGTGTTTCCAATAAAGTGGCCAGTGAGCTGCTAATGTCTTTATACAGTGACACAGTGACCTACAAATCTTATTTGCCGTTCAACAGAACATTAAGTGGAGTCTGAAGGAGACTGGAAGGAGGTTTGGCAGAGCTCCAAGCATGTCTGAAATGTCGTACAGTGTGTTTCTGGTCCTGCAAGACTTCATGCACCAAATACCTGGCAGGCTTCACTAGGAGAGTTCTGCCCAATAACAATGACTCTGTCAGAGACGGCCTTTTGTTTTCAAAGCCTATTTATTTTTCAAAATGAGGTATTTCAAAGTGCTATGAGTTGCAGCACTAAAATGTACATTTAGAAAAAGAGAGGAAATAAAAAACAAGAGACATTCCCATTGACCCAGTTCTATGAACCCGATAGAAAACAAAAGGAGCAAGGTAAATGAGGATAGGGTGAGATTTCTGTACAAAAAGAAATGAACGTAAATAGAGAAAAGAGATAAAACAAGATAGTGATATCTACTCAACTCATTTTCATACGAAAATATAAGTATCAAATTTAGTATGTATCAGAAGCACACTAAAGCATACGTGTAGGAATTAGTAAGTATCATGTGACGACAAAGAAGGGTAATAAGGAACGAAAAGAAAACAATATATCATTATATTACAAAGTTCCTCACAAATCGAGGCCATACAGTACTTATTAAAGGTATATAAACTTCCAGTCTAGTTATTGGCAGCTTTTATGACATTTGCTTTCTTATAAAAACCCAGGTTCTGTATACAAAAGAAGGCAGACAGAGTGTGTGTGTTTTCTTTCTTGCTAACTATTTACAAAAGTGACTGACACCAAGGTGCGCAGAGGTACATCCAGGGGCTTCAGCACCAGTGAGAGAGGTGTGAGGGAGTCAAGCCACCAGGGAGCTGACTCGTGTCCATTGCTTTAGATGCATTCATATTTGTGTCGTTTTCGCAGTAAGACAGTGAAGGCAAAGTGTGTGGTCTTATTGAGCAGTCCTGGTAGACTTCCATGTTCCAGAAGGGCGGCTGCATGAAAGTCAGAGGGAGAAAAGGTTTGTCGGTCAACGCTGAACCAAAAAACACAAAGGAACAAAAAACACGGGATAGGGTAAGGGATTTTCACTCCCCTATCCCCCTCTCCCTTCCCTGCTGTGTTGAATTTTGCTGTTGTATTTTTTTTGCTCGTCCTTGATGTGACTGGAGTGACAAAGTAAACCCTAAACATTCTTGACGTCAAAAAATGTGCAAAAAAAGTGGCGGCAGTGAGTGTCCGTAAGGCAGTGGCTCTTCCTCTCGGACCTGGAGTACCCCTGTTTCGCACGTTTCCGTCTTTGCCGTGCTCTAATACAACCTGGTCCTACTAATCAGCTTTAAAAACAAGCCCTTCCTGAGTTGAAGTGGGTGTGTCCAGAACCATTGGCCTGCAACGTTTCAAGCATTTCCTGCCCGAACACTCATCAGGTGATTACAAAGCCCACTATGAGCGGGATCTGTCGTGCTGGGACTGGCAATACTTGAAACTGTCCATGGCAGTAGGTTGCAAACCAGTGTATTTAACCAGAGGAAGCGCTAAAACGTGCGAGGCAAGGCTACGCCAGGACCAGAGTTGGAAACCACCGCCGTTAAGAGTTTGTTTTTTTTGGGCTGCTAGCCATCAGCCACGAGCCGTGCGACCGTTTAGCCTGCAGCTGCGAGCCGTGTTAGTGGTAGCATCAGCGGTTAGCGAGTCCTGGCCTGCTCCAGCCTGCGCAGGAGCTGTTGCCGTCTTGCCTGGAGCCTGTCCTTCTCCTGCCGGAGCCTCAGCTCCTGGGTCTCCAACGATCCCACGTACTCGGCGGCTTTCTTCAGGATCAGCACCTTGGCTGCTTTGTCATTGTGCGCCAGCTCTGGCACCTGGTCTCGTAGGGTCAAGAAGCTGGAGCGCAGGTCGTTACGCCGCTGGCGCTCCAGGATGTTGTGATTCCTCCGCCGTTCGCTGTCCTCTGAGTCGGAGCCACGGGAGCTGCTGCCGCTGCCGCCATCGCTTCTCCTGTGCCGCTGGCTGCCGCTGGGAGAGTGCGGGGACGCCGTGTGGAACTTAGCGCTCCGGAACGTGTTAGCGCTGCTTTCGGTTCTGTGTTTTTTGCTGGGAGGTGCAGAGGGCGTCTCCGTCTGCTCGGAGTAGGGCGATGGAGCTGCGTAGTTGTGTTGCTGCTGGTGGATGGAGGCGGCCGCTGTCCGCTTCAGGATGAGCTCCTGGGGGGCTTTGCTCACACCTGAGCCCAGTCGGCCTGTTGCTGAAGCCTGAGAGTTGGGGCCTGCAGAGAGGCTGCTGAGAGACTTGCTGGTGGCAGATCGACGCTTCTCCACAGTGACGACATCAATCTCCTCCTCATCCTCCCCTTCCTCATCATCTTCGTCTTCGTCGTCCACATCCTCGTCTTCATCTGTGGAGAAGCAAAGAAGAATTATAGGGTGCTGTAGCTGGATGGAACGGTGGATTACAGCGTCAAGCTCCACAAACAAGATCAAAGGTTCAGTTTTAAACAGGAACACTGCTGTTATACCACCGGATGGTGGTTTCATTGGCCTGCCATTGTAAGTTACTCTCAATAGGAGTATGAACTAAACTTCTAGCTATCAGCTAAGCTTAAAGCGTATTACCAACCACTCTGTTTGTCAGCAACTACCACGACACTGAGGTTATACAATCATGAGAAAGTCTGGACACTCTGCCAAATGTCTGCAGGCGTGATAAACAGCCTGTGTAAGACCTAGACTTTTAGGTGAACAGGTAGGTACATGATGTGTACCTGAGAAGATATGCTCACTCATTTCTCTTTGGGTGTGAGCAGCAAAATCTTTTGCGGAGGCTGCTGGGATTGCTCAATGACATTCTTTCACAGGAAGGCTCTCAGTGTCAGTTGCCACTGACTCTGCACAACCTGCAAAACACCGGCGGATTCTTTCCCGACTGGACCACCTAGTGTGATACCATAGACACCTTCGACTTTAGCATAGAAAAGGATGTGTGTCTGTTTGTTTGTGTGTGTACGCATTCTGCAAAGGCACCAGCCTTGTCCAGGTGGTAAGATACTTCAAGCCCCAGGAGGCAACCCGGCATCAGTGCGACGCCTCAGGGCCATATTTATGATATAATGAAGGTGATTATCAGCTAAGCCACTTGTGAAGTGTGCTTGGCATTTACTGGATCTCACTTCAAACGCGCTCCACAGGAACTCGTCTGTGTGTGGTAGGGAGAGACGGGACAGGGAAGCTTTATGGAAAGGAGAGGGGGTCGCACTGACACCCTTTTTTTACCTCCCCACCTTCTCCTAGAGTTTTATTTTGGGTCGTAGGGATGGGTGGGGGGGGGGGTGAGAAAAAGAACCCAGACCGCGAGTGCCGGAAGAGTGTTGTAATGGCCAGGCCTGATTATTGGCGGGCTTGGGCCGAGCAGTAGTGATGAGATCGCGCCTTAAGCCGCTGCCCTGGAGCTGCGCCAGACGGACAGCTGAAGGAAGACTGCGCTCCTTCAAAGCCCTCGCGCTGTAAAGAGAGACGGCTGGTGCGTTTTTTTCTTCTCCTCTTCTTCGCTATTATTATTCTACTCCTTTCAGTGAGCCCTCTCAGCCTGCCAAGTCAAGCCCAGAGCAGCAGGCTCACACAAATACACACACAAAGGTGGTATTCCTGTCATTGTGGGATGTTTCCAATGACTTCTGGACTACTACAGCCACATGCCGCTGTACTACACCAACCCCTTGAGCTCAAAAACTTTTTCGTTATTTAATTTTTTCAAACACAAAGAATATGAGGACAATTAGGCCAATTTCTCAGCCAAACGTACAATGTTGTTTTTCTTGTCTGGGCACCTTCGGGTCCCCACAAAGAGATAAAAACACACATCAACACACATACATAACCAACTCTATGCACGCGCGCCCTCCGTGCCAGCTCTTACACTCTTCCCCACGTGCGACTGTGGTTCTTGATTTGCATATGAAAACTGAGCTTAATGAAGCTCCAATACCATGGCTCCATCCCAAATGGCTTCTCGGGGCCTACATAGTGCACAACATAAGTCATGGAAAGAATAGGCTTCTAAGCCCAGCACGTCCTCCCGGGTGTTTATAACCCCTACAGGGATCTCAGAGTCCATCATACAAACTGGGCACTACTTAGGCAGACGTGTGCACTTAAAACACATGCATGCGTTTTGGAACACAGCCCTGCTCTTTCAAAACTGCAGCCAGAAGCTGAGAACAAAGACTCAGTCTGAACTCTTGGTTTCGCCATTTCATCTTCACCTGCATCCCTTTCTGTTGGGATTTCTGGGGAAAGCCCTAAAACGAATCCCAAAAATCTCCTTGTTTAAGCCCGCAGTCATCAAATCCTCACACAAAAGGCGCCGTGCCAACATTGCTCCAAGTTTTTCATGGTGCGTGATAGTGTGTATTAGCGCCCCCTACCGGATATACTCTGCTATTGAGCTAGTCTTGCTGCTACAATGAGCTCAGCATCGTTGTTTGGTTGTAGAGTCTTCCTGCATGACCTACACGTGTGGTATCATCAGTTACAGATGATAAATCACAACTTAGACCATGCACTAGCAAAGGTGCTGACACTTCATTAGCACCATGCCCAAGACTATCTTGCCAGACAAAACAAGAACTAAAGGCAAGCAGGCTAATGCTGTGCACTGAATACCGTGAAGTGGTTTTACGAGGCTTACCTGAGTCGCTGGCGGACTCCTCCTGCTCGGGCCGGGGCGTCCTGCCTTTGAGCACCGGGAAGGGGAAGACCACGGCGGGATCCACGCACTCTGCCACGGCTCTGCTAGGCTCGGGCTCTCGCTGAGGCACCGGCGCCTTCACCGCGCTGCTGCTGCTGCTGCTGCTCGCCCCGGCAGGCGCAACCACGGCTTTCCGCGCAAGCTTCTCGCTTACGGCTCGCTCGAGCTTCTCGCGCGCAGAGAAGCCGCTCCACATGCAGTCACGGAGGATGATAGAGTCTCCCGGGGAGCCCTCCGCGCCAAACAGGTCTCCCTCCGTGTCGGCCGCCCCCCACATGTCCTGCTCGGGCGGCAGCAGCAGGAGCTCGGACGCCCAGTCCAGCGGGTCTGCCAGCCCTAACCCCAGCCCCATGCCTAGCCCCAGCGGGGGGCAGTCCGCAGCGTCCCCGCGGCCGGGCAACGCAGCCCGGCTGGGCGAGAGAGGAGGCGTGGGCAGCAGCTCGAACTTCTTCCAGATGTCCTCGCCCGGGGGAGCCGAGTCAGGACCGCACAGGTAGAAGTCATCCTCGTCCGGGTAGAAGCACGGCTGCAAGGAGTCGAAGTCCAAATCGGAGTTTTTCATTATGGCTGGCATTCTCTCCTCAAAGCTACACACCGGGACAAAAAGGAAGAGTCAGGTCATAAACGTGGACAGGCTGGCTGCGCTCAGGACGCAGAGAAGGTTCCCAGCATCATTGCATTAAAAGTATAAGACTATAACTGACTCATTTGGTCCCTGTAAGCCCATACTGACCATACTAGTCATACTCAAATCCAACTAGCCATTTCTCGTTGTTAATTCAGCCAGTGGCTGCGTCTCCGTATACAGCCCAAAACAGCACACCATCAAGGGTGCAATTACTTTGGTGAACATACTATTCAGTACAGCAGTATGCGGATTGAGAGACAGCCGCTGTCTCAGTAAGCCTACTGATGCCAGTCAATACAAACCCATTCAAAATATCACAGGGCGCCAGCTTTCCCCCAACATAGCTTCACAGATACCAGCCCAAACTTCCAATCGCTGGTGTCCCCTCAGCGTATTAGCGCGCAAAGCAAACCGCTAAGAGCGCGAACCCCTAAAGCTCCAGCTGCTGAGATTTCCCTCACCTCGCTGTCTCTGGAGGTGTGTATGCTCGTCTCGTCTCCTCTGTCTGTAACACGGCGCTCCGTTGTTGGAGTGCGCATCTATCGCTGCTCCAGAGGCGAGTGAGGCGAGCCAGCCCGTTCTGTTCTCTCAAATGGCCTGCAAGCCAAAGCTTTTTGGGGGACGATATAGAGTCTCCGCCCCCGTGGGCGGAGCGGCGTTGGACACGCCCCTCCCCTCTTTCATTCTCTCTCTCTCTCCCTCTCACACAGACATCCCAGCCTCTGCGCTTTTTTTTGTGGAGGGGCGCTTTGAAACGAACTCAGCTTCCAGCCAGCCAGTGTCACACGGTTTGATTTATGGCTGCTGCAAAGGCTTTAGGCTCAGATGTGACCAGTAAAGCACAGCTGAAAGTTTGGTTTTACCAGTAGTGAGTAGCAGCGTTTATTCCCTGCTAAAAGGTTCCAGTCTAAAGTGTGTGTGTGTGTGTGTGTGTGTGGGTGTGTGTGTGTATGTGTGTTTGTGTGTGTGTGTGTGAGATAGGATCCCCACTCTGAACAAATGAGGTAATCTCCAGCGCGCCACTGAAGTCAATGGTAGTGGCTCACCGGCGCCCCCTCGTGGACAAGAGGCGCATTTCTCTTCATTGTCTGTCAGTTTTAGTCACCAGTTGTGCCAGTTTACGGGAAATACCACCGATTTGTCAGATGCTGGTAAATAATTCAGTGGTCGAGATACAAATGAAGTAGTTTAGAGAGTTGTTTGAATGTGAAATACTGCATTGTAGAGACATTCAGCAACTCGGATCTCTTTAAAGTGACAGGGACCAGGGATCTACAACACACCTATATCCAACCTACTGGGCCTTTTTATATCATGTCAGAACAAAACTTTTGCCCATTTTATGTCATTTTGTGGGGTTTTTTTTGTTTTTTGTTTTTTTACAGTATTTCAAAAGTCCACTGAAATGTCACAATGAATGGGACAATAGAATATGTTCAAAAGGACTTGGAAATAAATCTAGTTCCATTAACATTGTCAAAATTAAGAACAATTTTCCTTCCTATTTACAGTTTTGGAGAAGTGAGGTTTTGTTCCAACAGCAGACAAATGTTGATATTAGTAAAATAGTGGTACATCATTTTGCTGATTATCTCAAAACTAGCATACCATCTCTTGCATCAAGCAATGTATTCACAACCATTAGAGGCATTAAAAGCCTCAGATGTCTGATTTGTATCAGCACTATTGTGATAAATTAGACTGGTAAGTTTCCATTGAATATAGCATTTCAGAATCAGTGTTTACATCTTTGCAAAATAATTATGCAGAATCTTTTGGTAACATTTGACATTAAGTGTTGACTAACTAACATCAAGTAACACACTAGGTCACATGAAGTAATACATTAACAATGCTTATAATGCTTAACTAATGTTAAGTAAACATGTAACAAATAAATATTTACATGTTAAGTAAATATGCAACAGCTGTTACATGTTTACTTTACTTTAGTTAACCATTCCTAATGTGTTGCTACATGTTAACTAATGCTACATGTTAGTTAGTCAAACTTAATGTAAAGTCCTTTGAATTGCTGAAGCTGCAACAGTCATTCTGTTCTGTTCTGTGACATTTCCTCCATTCTCCTCACCTCTTCTAGGAATTCTTCAGGAACTACATACGGCCAGCGTGTCAAAATAGTACACCACCATTAGTGCTGCATTTATAAGTATGATACCAGTAGTATAGTAGTATAGTCATTTTGGACACAGCCCTCCTCTCTGACCTGGATTCTAACTAGAATGATTCAGTCTTAATCATTGTTCACCTCCCTCACACTGTACTGAGTTCTTCACATATCCATACTAACATGCTGTCATGATAGGCTTCTAACAGCACTCATTAGTTTCCGCAGGTGATAGGATGCGAACAGCAGTCATCATTAAAACTACTGTCCAATAACAGATTCATTTCTTTTACTGTATTCCAAACCCACCAGTGTGTACTGTGGGTCAGTTCCTTAATCTTGTCTGATGTTGTCTGATATAGAACCAGAGGAGACCCCTTTAGAGTCCTGGTTCCACTCAAGGTTTCTTCCTCTTGCTCTTAAGGAGTTTGTCCTTCTGTATGGAGTGATAAGAATTCTGTAAGGTGACGTTAGGACGACATCCATTGTAAAAAGCATGATGTAAATAATGTTGAAGTTAGAGGTCAGTTCCAACTTCTCCTTGTGAGTGTGTACCCAATATTACTCAGTATCAAAATAAAGATGCCAAATAGGGTTAGTAGGTGGGATGCTATAAAACAAACCTGTTTGGTTCAGCAAATAAACAGTAACTGCAAACCTAAAACGTGTGTTCTCTGTAGACGATCAACAAGTCAATGGAGCACGTCATTTTGCCGGGGGCACCCAGATTCTAGCAGTTAAAGCTGTGCGGCAAGCCAAGGAGCATTAATTGCAGCTGAGCTGTTGTTCATTCGCCACATCAGCTATTGTATGTTTGAAACATATGGTGGGGTGAAGATTCAGTTCAGCTCTGTGGATCTGGCGGAAAGTCCAAGTCAAGTTTATAGAGGGGCCGAATACTTTGCCATGTGTTCATTCTGCATTGCATAATATCCTATCACTCCCCTAGTCACCCCTACAAAGTAGGCTATGAGAGAATCGGAGAGTTTCCAGTGGGATCTCATAGCCTTCTAACGTTTCTTTATGCTCACACCGAGCTGGAAACTGGGAGATATGGGAATAAAGGAGAGAGAGAGAGAGAGTCAGAGAGCGATAAAGACATAGAGAGAGTGAGAGGATGGGTTGGGAATTGAATCACTCCCCTAGAGCCCTGTCTTTGTGACCCCAGCTCAGGAAGAACTTCCTGTGTGAAAGTGAGGGGGAGTGGGAAACCGAGCTGTTTGGGTCGAGCGTGTCTGGTTCTGAGCATGCGTGTGCTTGTTTTCCTGTGGGTTCGATCCAGTGCACCTCATTGGTCTGGTTCATTTAAATGCACATATGCTGGAAATGCCACTTTTTGTGTCAGTGGTGCTGTCAGACCCGTCAAATGCTTACTGGAGTGACGGAGTCTATACTGAGTCATATATGTCTTAAACACACAAACAAAGCACTATGATTTCTCAGACATGTCCACGTCAAGACATCCTCCAGGATCCATATAGAACTATACAGCTGGATTTATCTGCCTCAGAGGAGATGCTATGAATGTATTGAACAGTTTTGCATGAGTAAAACATGTTACTTCAGCTCCATTGCTATCGATTACCTTAGCTTTCTAGCAAGAATTGTGCTGACTTAACACATTTGATTAGTTTGCAGTCAATTGACATATTTGAATCATGTAAACTATCTTCTGTACACTCACAGATGAAGCAAATAATGTTTATTATCTTGTAACAATGGTGCATGTCAAGATCTGGGATACATTAGACGGGAAAGCGAATGTTCAGTTCTCATAGTCGACGCACTGGGGGAGGAAGAAACGGATGAAGTCCTGAGCGGCTTTGATAAGGGCCATATCATAATGGCCGGGTGACAGGGTCACATAATTTCTGAAACAGCAAAGCTTGTAAGGTGCTCCAGGTCAGCATTGGAGAGTACCTACAGACAGTAGTGAGATGAGGCACATACCACAAATCGCCGACAAGGTGTTGGGTATGCAACAGAAGAGCTCCTGTGGCAGAGGTTACAGAAAAATTTAATGGTGGTTATGGTAGGAACACACAATGCATCACACCTAGCTGCAGACTGGTCAGAGCACCCATGCCAACCACAAAAGTGCCTACACATTAGACCATGGATCAATGGAAGAAGGTCACAAGGTCTGATGAATCTCTTTGCCATTTATGTTACATGGACAGCCAAGTACTTGTGTGCTGTTGAATTGGGGAAGTGATGATACTAGGATGCATTGTGAGAAGAAGACAAGCCAACAGAGGGTGATACTCTAAAGCAATGCTCTGCTGGGAACCCTGGGGTTGGACATTCATGTGGACATCAATTTGGCACAGCCCACCTACCTAAACCGAGCCACCAAAGAGCATGGACTCTACAAGACCTCTGAAGATGCCCTGCAGTACCTGGCACCGAGAAGTTAGCAACAGATCCTTTAAGCCCTGTGAGTTTTGAGGTGGAGCCACTACAGATCGGACTTCTTGTTCCAGCACATCCCACAGTGGCTCAATGGGATTGTGATCTGGGGATTATGAAGGCCAGGGCAACACCTTGAACTTTTCCCTCCAAACCATAGCCCAACAGTGTGGCTAGTTATTAATAGGAATTAATAGGTTTTTTTAAGGCCAATAGATTCAGTGAACCAGTTATAGTTCATTTTGTTGCTTGTAATTTTAAACTTTTTACTTTATAAGATGGCAGTTGTTGTTGGGTTAGACGGTTAAAGTGGGGGTCAGAGTGTCGTTTTGGGGGCATACAGGCAGTCACAACATGCATTTCAGCTTTGAGGGGTCAGAGCTAACTGTGGTATCATTCACTATACATATAATATCTATAAGGTGCTATGAACACATTCATGAGCAATACATTAAAGTTTATAGTCAAGCTTATTATCCATTATGAATTGCCAATATGATGTTCATAATAAGTTATATTGTCAGTGCAAAAGATATTATAACAGAACTTTTCTTGAGTCTACAATTAGTGTATTTGTACAAACATACTTAATTCATAGCCCACAAATGCAAATGCAAAGTTATAATAAGTTATCATGGTTTGGTTGTAATGTCAGAACTACTCATGATATAATCACTTTGTAATTATAACACTATTAGCAATGTAGTGTTATAATTTAAGGCCTCTACTGTTAGATAGATAGATAGAATGATGTTCATGCTTTATTGATGAGCATTTGGTCTATAAGCTGGATTTTGTTTTTCATCCAGCTGTCATAAACTTAGCTCTAGCTTTTGAGACCATAGGAATAACAGCAACACGAGGAATCAAAGTAAGAATGGAGTAAGTAGTCATGTGGGGCTGCTGTTTTTCTGTACTGTTGGAGCGGTAGGTGGAGCAGCATCACGGATGGTTAAGCAATTGGGCCAGTTTGGATAAAACATTCATATTTAGAGAAATGACAAAAGCAAAACCTGAAGGCCTCAATGACAACATGCTGCGAGACAATGGAGGCACACAGGCGAGCACATCAATAATACACACGATCGGAAGTCAATCCAGGGCGCCTGCACTGGTATGCCGTGTGTGTGTGTGTGTGTGTGTGTGTGTGTGACTCTGCTGTACAAAAAAACACGTACATGTTAAATAATTCAGATATACAGAGACATTCTGCTTTGTCAGGATGGCATCTGAAAGCAGGAATACAAGTCTGTTTGGCGTACACTTACAGCTTACAACACACACACACACACACACACACATATACATATCACATACTTCAGACCACAGTGTGAAGGAAGTACATGAATCTGCAGGTGTATGGAAGCGTACGGTCATACGGGTCTACTGGCAGTGGCAAAAATCCCAGTCTACAGGAAACTCTTCTCAGAATTGTACCAGGGAAGGTATCCACCAAATCTGGCACGACTGTGCAATTCTTTAATGCAAGAGTGTCTGAACATTGATGTGGCCTACATCCAGAAACTTGTCCAGTCCATGCCAAATCCAATCACAGCTGTTATTCGTGCTCGTGGAGGTATTACACACTATCAGGTATATTTTAGTCACAGGTGACTTATGGTCTGATATATACCTCCTTCTAGTTGGACTTACCATGTACGTGCACTTTGTAGTTTTTCAATGGTCAGGACCTTGTGGTCTCTGACTTTACATCTACTAGGTGGAGCAACAAGGTAGGAGTGGACAGTGAGTAGACACAGTGTTTAAACACTCCAGAAATACTGCCACTAATACCGAGGCAACACACACTAACACACCACCACCACGTCAGTGTCACTGCAGGGTAATAAAGTATACAGAGAAACAGATGGACTAGAGTCTGGAACTGTAGAACTACAGAGTGATACTATATGGTCAGTGGAGCTGATAAAATGGATGATGAGTGTAGATGCACCTAGGAGATGCACCTAATGAAGTGCTTGGTAAGTGTAAATAAGTCTCTAATTTTTACACAATACATTATGTAATATTCATATGAATGCCTCTTTGTTCCTCTATTTGTGCGTCACACATATCCTCACATAAAATCCAGCAGGTAGACTATCTGGAGGACACGTTACTGTTGGTGCTTTAATCATCACTGCTGTCATTCAGAGCAGATTCCACAGTGGCACGTCTCCCTAACAAACGCCCCCTAACACCAGCTTCCTTTCTGTTCAATTAGTCACCTTTAACCCCCCCATCACCTCCCCCCTTTTACTTCCATCCCCACTAAAAGCCTGTTTCCTTTAACCCCAAAGCAGCACCTCAGCCCTAAACTCTTTCTTTACATCTTCATAGATCTTTTCACTCTCCAGAAAGAGTCTTGTTAAAGCTTCTAGACACCGGTTCAATATTTCATTCCTTTTCTCTGAGCTGTTGAGTGAATACACCTTTAAAACCAGTTCCTGTCACCACCACTGTGAACAATTCTGACTATGTAAGTGATCTCTACAATGGTGAAGCCACGGAGTAGCTTTCTTTACATCTCTGCATAATTACATTATAGCAAATGTAAATGTAGCAAATGTATTTTTTTTTAATGCTAACTTGTCACGTTTAAGTGTTCAATCAACTTAAGTGTTCAATCACATTTATGTGATCATTCAACTTAACAATAACACTCATCATCAGAGGAGTAGTTGCATGAATAGCTGCACCCAGAAGGAATCAACCGACATGAATGAAGCTTGGTGGGTAGGTCTGACATTGTGAGACATGGGAAGGGAATGTTTCCAGCTTTACGCTCGGCCACGTATGTGATGTAAGCAAGGACGAGCTTTATCTCTGTACCTGACTGACCCAACAGCCACGGTTATGGACATTCAGCGAACAGTGATGTCCTCCATGAGTCATCCTGTTAGTGCCAGCTCCATTGGCAGATGGCTGCATGACCCAGGACTACATGCATACAGACCGCTACGACAGCAGCCCTTAACACCACGTCAACGTCGCCAAAGACTGCAATGGTGTCATGCCAGACTGTCACGGAGTGACTTAGAATGACTCAGTGAAGAGTCCGCTTTTGTTTTGGTGAAGACAACCAACAAATCTGTGTGTGGAGGAACCAGAGTCAGCACCAAGATGAACGGTTTGTTGTCATGTGTCACACGTCCAGAAGGCCTGGTGTCACTCCACCTCCACCCCTACCACACAATCTGCAGGAACTGTGTGAGGATATTCAAGCTGCATGGGATGGATTATCACAGGACACCATTAGGAACCTCTACAACTCCATGCCGAGACGTCTGGC
>CM067481.1:7432484-7453993 GCA_034552555.1 Semaprochilodus insignis
CCCCTTTCTTTCTCCCCTTTTTCTTTCTATGTCTCTCTGATTCTCCAATTTTCTTTTCTCTCGCTTCTCTTTTTCTCTCCCCCTTTCTCTTACTATTGCTCTCGATCTCTATGTTTTTCTTTGTCTCTTCCCCTCTCTCTCTCCCTCTCTCTTTCTCTCTCTATTTTTTCTTTCTCTTTCTCTCTCGCCCTCTTTGTGTCTCTGTTCCTCCCTTCCTCTGTGACTCCCCCCTCCTTCTCTCTCTCCCTCCCTCCATTTGAATATCTCTCTTTCGCTCTCTTGCCTTTCTCTCTCCATCTCTATTTCTCTCCCCTTCTGTCTATCTCCTCTGCAACAATACCTGTCACTTTATTTGACTCTTTTTTCTTTCTTTTCGCTCTCTCTTTCTACTGTTTTGTTTTGTATAGTTATTTTAATTTTCATTCATTCATTCATTCATTCATTCATTTATCACCTGTTTTCTTTTCTTAAACTATTGTTAAACATAGTTAACTTGTTCCGGTTCTCTTTCTTTCTTTCATACATTCATTCAATCATTCATTCATCACCTGTTTTCTTTTCTTAAATTACTGTTCAAAACAGTTTTCTTTACATCATTTACTCGTTCACTTACTCATTCATCCATTCATTCATTATCAACTATTATTTTCTCAAACTATTGTTCAAAATAGTTAAATTATTGGGGTTCTCTATTCATTCATTCATTCATTCATTCATTCATTCATTCATTCAATTGTTCACTTCCTTGTATATGAATAACCTCAATATTGTATGCATATGTGGGTCACTTTCCTGGGAAACTAATACAGTAAATGAATACAGTAAATGGTGTATGGAGCCTCCCTGATATCCAGGATTGGTATGCCTCTGTTGGTATTTCCACAGATCACGCTACCTCACTCTTGGAATACCCTGTGCGCGCTGCGGGTAGGAACTTGACAAGTGTGTGATAAAGCATAAGAAAGCTCATTAATTTTGCTGTACGGTGTTTGGTGAACTATAATTGGTATTTCATGCTTTTGCGTGAAGTCAGTTAGTGATTTATCATGACAGTGCAGGGAGGCAGAGGCTTGCAATAACAGCGGGGTTCATTCTAGATGAGATGTTGATGGTCCTCCAGCAGTTTTATGTGGATGGAGCAGAAATATTTGTGGAGGAGGTGTGAAGTCAGGCAGGTTTTCCTTCATCCTCCGCTCAAGCATGAGCATGAACATATAGGCTTGGCTTAATTCCTCTGCTGTGAGTAAGACTCATTCTAAAGTGATTCTGATTCTTCAGTTCCAAATTCCTAAAGAGGAATGCTTGCTCATGACCTATTTTACATGCTTCAACCCTGAGAAGTCATTGTTATTGCAGAGCATAATTTTATATTAAAGAGGACACATTTTGAATAACTCGTTTATTACTTTATGTGCCTACCAATCTACAAACTGTGAATTAAGATAACCCAGTGGGCTGCCTAGAACAAAACATGGGATTCAACAAGCTGTTCAGATCTGGCTCCGCTTTCTACGCCAAGTGGGCGTGGTAATACCACCCCTATCTGAGTTTCCTTGCTCATGGCTTCAGAGCTACCTTTTCAAAGGGGTGCTATTTTTTCCTCACTAGCACCAGAGTCATTAGCACTAGCTTTACAGTCTCTTCTTTGAATATCCCTAGTCCACCTTAAATGGTACAGCAGTTAGATTCTGGTGTCTTATGTTTGCCGTCCTGCTACTTGTTTGATTATGCCATTGCTGCACCATATAAGATAGAACCAGAGTCCTATTCTGACAGGCTTAGCTTTACATGGGGACTTGGGGTAGTGTAGTTATTACTGGCATTCCGGAAGGAATGTGGTCAGAAAAAAATCTTGAATGATCATCCTCATCGATCACTTAAATGTTCAAATCGTAGAAAATCAACAGTAGATCTGAGGGATATGTTTAATAGTGAAAGTAAGAGCATTTCCACACACACAATGCAACAACGGCTTCAATTTGCTAGGGAGCATAAAGATTGGACTCTGGAGCAATGGAAGAAGCTCATGCGGTCTGATGAGTCCAGATTTACCCTGTTCCAGAGTAATGGGCGCATCAGAGTAAGAAGAGAGGCGGCTGAAGTGATGCAGCCCATCATACCTAGTGCCTACCGTACAAGCCTGTAGGGGCTGTGCTATGATCTGGGGTTGCTGCAGTTGGTCAGGTCTGGGTTCAGCAATGTTATGTGCCCAAAGAATATATTCCAAGATGACAATGCCAGGATTCATCGGGCTCAAATTGTGAAAGAGTGGTGCAGGGAGACATCATTTTCACACACGGATTGGCCACCATAGAGTCCAGACCTGAACCCCATTGAGAATCTTTGGGAAGTGCTGGAGAAGACTTTGCGCAGTGGTCCAAATCTCCCACCATCAATACAAGATCTTGGGGGAAAATGAATAGAACTCTGGACAGAAATAAATGTTGTGACATTGCAGAAGCTTGTGGAAACAATGCCACAGCGAATGCGTGCTGTGATCAAAGCTAAAGGCGGTCCAACGAAATATTAGAGTGTGTAACCTTCTTTTTGGCCAGGCAGTGCATATTAATGGAGCTGGAATGTTCTAGAAAGTTCCTGATGTATTTTTCGGCATTTGTTGACATTGTAGCCAACTATAACAGTCCGGTGCAGATCCAAGGCCGTCAGTACTGAACGTAATTGAATATAAGTCTCATTTCTCAAATACCTACATAAATCATAGTGTAGTAGTGTACAGTTGTAGAGTATACAGTTATGACACGTGCAACACATCCTCTACAAAGAACATACTTTGGCACATTTTAATGTACAGTGTGCTGTTTACTTGCTGAATTAATATACTGGGGGAAAGCAAAACATAAAATGCGCCCTCTGTAAAAGGTATTAACGTGTAACTTATACTCACCTCGAAAGACATTAGAACATGTCATTTGACCAGGGGTGCCAAAGCATTTCCATACAACTGTAGTTATATTTAAATAGCAAAACACTATTAATAACTCTCGACATAAAGTACCCTGGCTATACCTGTTGCAAGTGACTTGAATGAAAGCCTGTCCGCATATGAAATACAACACCAGACATAAACAAAGAGTGGGTTTGCATAGGCCAGTGTAATGTATTGATTATATCAAGACTTGCAAATGATTTCTAAGATATATTACAAAAGCTGTTGTATGGTCATGGCTAGCCTCATTTATTATTTAAGCGCATGACCTCCAAGGTGAATGCTATTTGCATGGGTCCTACCCAAGAGTCAGTCAATAGAGTTTATTGATCATCTTTGATCTGCCTGAAACTCGATCTGGTGATTAACATGCTAATGTATTTTCAATATGCATTACTGTTCAAGCAAGCAAATAAATGTATAGGGGTATGCTTCACACTTTGGTCCCTGTTTATGGTTAAAAGCTCTAATTAAGCAGATCCATAATGTGTTACAGCTTACAAATACACAATATGTATGTGGACATCCCCTCTCATAATTGAGCTTAGTTGTTTCAGTCACATCCATTAGTAACAGATATCAAATTAAACACATAGCCATACAGTATTCTCGGTTGCACCACTCTCTGCAGAGTTCCAAATGGCTTCTGGAAGCAACATCAGCACAAGAAATGTGTTGAGGGCTTCATGATATGGGTCTCCTCTAGCCTAAGATCACTTTGTGCGGTGCTAGGGGTAGGCGGGACTCTAAGGCATTGGAAACTCAGGGGTGTTCTGTCAGTCAGATGGACTAATGCAAAAGGATCACTACCTGCCTTGCATAGTGCCAAGAGTAAAGTTTGGAGGAGGGGGGATAATGGCCTGGGGCTGCATTTCAGGGATTGAGCCCTTAAGTTCCGGTAAGGGTAATGTTAATGCTATAGCTTCCAGCATGTGCACAATGCAAGCTCATGAGTTTGGTGTGGATAAAGCGCAGTGGCCTGAACAGAGCCCTAACCTCAACCCCAGAGAGCACCTTTGGGATGAACTGGAATGCCGATTGTGAGCCAGGCCATCTTGTCCTACATCAGTGCCTGACCTCGTAAAAGCTCTTTTGGCTGAATGAACCAGAAGAGTTGAGGCTGTTGTAGCCACAAAGAGAGAGTCAACATCATATCAATGTTCATAGTTTTGGAATAGGGTCTGACGGTCAGGCGTCCACATATTTTGAGCACATTTCCCTTGGAAAATTGTACCTTGACAGCTCATTTAAAGCATGCTGTTAAAGTTTAAGGACATAGTTGTACTTTTGAGGGTATGTTTACTTCATTTGTGCCATGGGGGAAACCTGCTCTTTCTTTTTTTTGGAATGAATAGGCATGATAGGATTACCAGTGATCCCTGAAGATGCCCCAATAAGGCACCACCCACCTCCAACCACCGGTTACATATATATACTCAAATAACCCTTTTACTCCAAATTTATGGCTTAAAATGTAGACCTCCTGCTTGCATGTTTTGACCCCATCAGAAAAAGCACTTCAGAAACCTGTGAGAACCTTCTCGTTCTCTTATCTCTCAGGCCCGTCAGCAGCCCTATCTGGCTCTGTCAGCTCACCCAGCAGATCCGAGAGACCGAAGCCATTGCGTAAACCTGTCAGTCATGTTGGAAGGCCACGTTTGTTTGTCTGCTCTGACAGAGTGAGTTAGAGGTCTGCTGATATACATCCATGTTAACAGGGCCTGCAAGACCCGGGCGGAAAGCTTCAGAGACCAAACGTAAACTGTGCGTGTGTAAATTTGACCTTGCTTAGGCAGTTTAACTGCCCTATTGTTACTGCTTAAAAAACCACAACCTGCACCGAGCTCGCCAGCCATGAATCTCCCTCGTCAACTGTGCTGATAGATAGTGGTTTGCGTTCGGGATGGTATCTAAGTTTGACTGTTTGCTGTCTTAACGAAACTTCTTATCTCTGAAACGGATTCAGAATCTCTTTACCATTTTACTCAATAGTAGATTAGAAAGCAGTATTATAAGAATTTATGTTTTATTCAATGTTCTAAGTTTCAAGAACTTCAAAAATGATAAATAATAATATACTGGGACAATTCCTATAAAAAGTTGATTTTTACTTTTATGGATCGTTTGAATACAGTAGCTACTGTTTGCATTGTGTGGAAATTTCATGATGAATGGACCAAAAGAAATGGCCCAAAATTGCTTGGAAAAAAGTCTGGTTCCTCTGACTTCCATTAAAATTAAATTAGCTTTTTGCCCTCTCCTGTAAAGTTGCCATTTTGGAGCTTCCTGTTTTTCTTTGCTCATTGGTGATATGTATCTTAATGTATCTTCCACTGACATTTCTGGGTAATTCAATGGCTGAGAGGTAAATAAAGTTGAGGTGAATGGTGAGGTATGTTTCATTTAAAGAAATACTTACCAAATCAGTGGTGATGATGGGAACCAGATTTTTTAATGTCTTCAACACAAATACAGCTGTTTTACTGACTATCCAAATCCACCAGTGCACCTAGATATGCATTTTTAGTATTTATATGGTTATAAGTTTATAAGTTTTTGTAAGTAATGTTGATTATGATGAGACAGTTGTAAAGCTGAAAATAATACATTTTCTTTGGGGCCTGTTTTGCCGTACAGTGTACCACAAAACTGTGAATGAATTAAAAACAAATCAATACATATTAAGCCATACGCTTAACTGTATCACAATACGATATCCATATGCAGAAGCACATCATGTAATAAAGGAGCTTTTAAGGGTATTAAAGTCTTCAGATGTCTGGTTCCTATCAACACCACTGTGAACAATTCTGATTTGGCCAGTTTCTCTAAAATGAAGCATTGCACAGCAAACTCCTGCTATGACTTTCAATACATCTCAGTTCATTCATTTCGGAGTGATTGTGAAAGTATTATTATTAATAAGTCATATTAACTCAAAGTGAACAGCAGAACAGAGACGAGATTGTGATTTGAATGAATGAATGTATTATGTTGAATGAATGAGATGAATGCTAGAGGTGTAGATTGTCACAGTCGCAATGTTATTTGTAGTAACTTATGGCAACTTATTCCAGATATTGTACCAAATGTGCTTTAATAATAGCAAAGGCGTACTCTAAAAACAGTAGTAGCCTTCTGCCATAAAACTGCTGCAAATATCAAATTAATTTCAGCCAGATTAGGTTATATGTGGTTTTGCTCCAGTCAGTCTGTAAAGCATTTCACAGCTCATTTTGTTTGCTGAATATTGTCCTGTTCATTTCTGGTTAATTCTGGTTAATCCATTTTGTTTCATTGTCACAGCTGCCAACTGAAAATCTAGTTTAAGTACAAAAACTGGTTGTTGTCGCCACAAAGAGAGAGCACAGACAATATCAATGTTTATAGTTTTGGAATAGGGTGTAATGGTCAGGCGTCCACATACTTTTGGCACATTTCCCCCTTGGAAAAATGTACCTTTACAGCTCATTTAAAGCATGCTGTTAAAGTTTAAGGACATAGTTGTACTTTTGAAGGTATGTTAACTTGGTTTGTGCCTTGGGGGAAACCTGCTCTTTCTTTTTTTGCAATGAATAGGCGTGATAGGGTTACCAGTGATCCCTGAAGATGCCCCAATAAAGCACCACCAACCTTCAACCACCTGTTACATATATACACTCAAATAACCCTTTTACTCTAAATTTATGGCTTAAAAAGTAGACCTCCTGCTTCCATGTTTTGACCTCATCAGAAACCTGTGAGAACCTTCTCGTTCTCTTATCTCTCAGGCCCATCAGCAGCCCTGACAATCTAGTTTAGGGACAAAAACTGGTTCGGAATTTGATGTATGTTAAGTATACAGGTTAAATATGATCTTATAGAAGTCTTAAAGCTGCCTTATATTATATTATATTATATTATATTATATTATATTATGGATTAGGAATGATTTTTATATTTTGATGGTAATATAACAAGACTGTTTTCCAGTAAATGGTCATGCAGCTGGCCTTACTGAACACTATGAAAACATAACATTCATAACATCATATGACTACATCAGTATGTCATGTTATACCTTAATTATAATCCAGTATCATAGCCATTTGACTAATAGGACTAGCTGCTAAGGTGGCACTCTTGTTCACACTCTGGTTCAAACAAGGATGGCACGGCCGAAGCCTGTGGTTTGATCATGCTGCCGTTGGTTTCGGACAGCGGTGTGACTCGATAAGAGTTACGAAAGACCTGCCAAGAGTGAAAAATTGCATTCTTTTGATGCTGGAGTTCAGGAGATTGTGTTTAGGGTGATAAGGATGGTACAGAGATAAGATGACCGCAAACGTGTCACCTTGTTCCTGAGTATGTGATCTTTGAAGCCAGCTTTCCTCTTCAACGAACAGCCTCTCTTTTGCAGATCAAGATTAATTCTTTGTGACTGTTTTATCTCTTTTTGTAGCATCTTGAAGAAGATGCCTGCACTGTTTAGGTTCAAACTCTAAGGGTCCGTACGAGGGGCTACATGTCAGTCTCAGCCTTTAGAGTTTTCATTGAGGTTAGAGACTAATTTACTGAAAATAACACTCGGGAAATTTAGTTCTTCATTAGCTTGTGAACAGAAAAGGAGATGTTTTACTTTAACCTGTATTTAAAGTGAGGTTAGTGTGATCTTGTCTTCTGTTCACATTGTCCACGTTTTTTGTCATGTACAGACATCAAACCAGACAGGAAGAAAACGTCAGAAGTGCCGACTGGAACACGTCTATCCAGAATGTAAATTGAAGGTAAATGTAAATAATTGCATAAGTATGTAATTAATTATGCAATTAATTACATTTAAAGGCCCCAGCAAAACGACGGTAATGACTCTGGACTTCTGAGGGTTCAGAATAATGAATGGAAGCGAAGGCTCTGTAGTTGTTCTCAAACGGCAGGAAACAGACCCTGTAATGACGTTTAATTACTGAAAGGCTGAACTGTTGATTTAAGGAGCCAATAAGGCAACATTCTGTTTTCATTTCCTCAACAGAGGCTGTGTCCCAGGCACCTCCGAATGAACCCAGGGACCTGAGCTCCGAGGTCAGGATGGACTCGCTCCGCGGCACTCTTTCTCTCTCTTCCGTCCTTCATACTCCCCCCATCTCCACACCCCTCCTCGCCATTTCGTTTTTATCTCTGTCTCCCTCTCTCTGTTTGTTTGGATCTGTGGGGGTCATTAGGTGACTAAACATTTGCCGCACCACAAAGACGGGATGGTTAATATGTTTCAGCACCCCCATTAGTCAGTGTGTGTGTGTGTGTGTGTGTGTGTGTGTGTGCGTGCATGTGTGTGTTAGTGTGGCCCTTCCCTTTTGCATTTCAGAACTGACAGCCACATCAACAACATCAACCTTTTCAGAAAGAGAAAGAAAGAAAGAAAGAAAGAAAGAAAGAGAGAGAGAGACGGGGGAGGGAACAGGGAGAAAGAGAAGGACAGAAAGAGGAAAGAGAGAATAAGAGAAAGGAATAGATGGAGGGAGAGAGAGAAAGAAAAAGGATGGGAGAGTTAGAGAAAAAGAGAAGGAAGAGAGCAAATGAAAGTGATACAGAGAATGAGAGGCAGACGTATAGAAGAGAGGCAGATATAATAAAAGTATATATACTATACTAAATATATAATGCAAAGTAAAGACAGAATGACAGAAAGAGGAGAGAGAAAGATAGACAAGGAGAAAGAATGAAGGAGAGAGACAGAGAGAAGGAAAGAGTGAAGGAGAGAGAAGAGGACAAAAGAGAGATTGAAAGTGATTATAGAAGAGAAAATAAGAGAAAGAAGAACAAAATGAAAGGAGAGAGAGAATGAGAAAGAGAAATAGAGAGAAAAGAGAGACAGAAAGATAACATTTGAATCAAAGAGAAAGAGGAGAGAGAGGAGCAAAAGATAGAATGACAAAGAAACAGAGAGATAAAGTAGTTAGAGAGAGTGAAGAAGTGAAACAAAGGGTTAGAAAGAGAGAATGAGAGAGATAAGGACAGAAAGAGAATGGAATGAGAAAGAAAAAGAGACTGAGTGAATTAAAGACAGAGAGAGAGAGACAGTGAAAGATGGAATAAGAAAGAACTACAGAAATATTGGAGATACAAAGCAAAGGACAGACAGGACAAAGGGGTAGAAATAGAGAGAAAGAAAGGGAAGGAGGGAAAGAAACTAATGGAAGAGGAGTGAGATGGTGAAAAGAAAGGGTGAGACAGATGGGAGGATAGAGAGAGAGAGGATTTTAAAGTATTGTTTTTTTAAATGGGGTTAAAGATGTTGAACGTGTGCTGCTGACGCTGCTCTGTGCACAATAGTGCACCACTCAACATTAGAGCTGAGCACAGAAGAAGGTGAGCAGATCGACAGCTGGCATCTCATGGGCTGAAATTCACACTGAGGAAGACGGTCTATAGTACGTAGGATAACAGATCAACACTATCCGTCTGTTAGCTTAGCTAACGTTACTAGCCTGCGCTAACTTATTATACGTCATATCTCTGTAACAGCGAGCCAAATGGCTCAAACCAACAGTAATGAATTCACTGAGAGATACTGACCAGTGAGTCTAAACTACTGTAAATGAGTAGAGTGTAAAATGAGCTTGAGCTTGATGTTTATCAGCACATTCACTGCGACACATTCTATGTGCAATAGCTGCTCTTTGTACTGTGTGGTGCACAGTACAAGTTTTTCACAAACAGCTCAGCTTTTCACAAACAGCTAATTTACTGTAATTTACCCAGTCAATAATGTACCCATAAGTGATCTACAAATTCAGTTCAATTCAATTCTCCATCTTAGGATCTATCTTAAAACACAATTCCACAAATTGCTCACAAGTTATGCCTAATTCCAGCATTCAAAGTGGTTTGGTTTGGAGAAACTGACAGACTCTGATTTCTTTACAGTGGCAGTGATGGGAACCAGGCATCACAATATCTACAACCAAACATATAACCTTTTTATTTACTGTCCAAGCCCACAGTCAGCCTACACCTGCCTTCTGGGGTTTTAGATGCAATATTGATCAAAATAATTAATAGAAACATAATGGAAAATATGAAAAAAATATTTTGGGGAACTATTTTGCCTGCACGTTTTTCCTCCGCCATGAACAGATGGAAAATAAAGGATTAACAGGACCTCACAGAAACGGTAGTAAAACAAGGCCTCAGCCATCGGGCGGTGCATCCACACCTGCTTACCGTGAGGACTCAGTAAGTGTCTCTAGAACAGAGCATTTACACCAAACCACTCTGAACGGCTCTGTTTACATCTAAACCATTTAATCATTGAGAAGTTTTGAAAAGAATGGTGGAATTCCCCTTTAAGAGAGAGAGAAAGAGAGAGAGAGAGAGAGAGAGAGAAAACAGTCCGGACACAGATGTAAAGTGCTTCCTGCTAACGTGCCCAATCTTGCCCCCATCGTATCCTTATCAGTAATGGGAAAGAAGGGGAAGCAGAGGGAAAGAAAGGGAGAAGTGAGGAGTGGAGGAGAGAATTAGCACGTAACACTTTATCGAAGCACAACTAAAAAACACTGACAGTATGGTGTGGTCAATGATGGTGGTCATATGCTGTCATGAGAGTCATGGCAGACATTGTTCAGTAGGGTAACAGTGTCATGAAAACAGTGGTGGACGAAGTACACAAAGCATGTAGTTGTGTTGAAGTAGAGATCCCCAAGGTCAAATTTTTCTTCCTCCCTTTAGACCTCCACTGGAGTAAAAGTACTAAAGTATTTACCTTCAAATGTACTTAAGTATGGAGAGTAACAGGAGCATGATTTATTATGGCTCTAATGTCCTATTATCATTTCTGGAACAAGACTCTTAATCAGCTCAGTTTAAGTGAAGAGACTCTAGTGTCTCTCTCAAATGCTTCACCTGACTGATCCAACAGCCACGACTGCGGACATTGAGTGAGCAGTTATGTCCTCCCTGAGTCATCCTGTTAGTGCAAGCACCACTGGCAGACAGCTACACGACGCAGGACTACATGCATGCAAACCGTTATGACGACTGCTCTTAACACCACGTCAACATCACCAAATACTGTAATGGTGTCGTGTCAGACTGTATTGGAGTGACTCAGAATGGCAGTGGGTCATCTTCAGTGACGACCAACGAATCCGTGTGTGGAGGCACCGTGGTCAGCACCAAGATGAATGGTTTGTTGTCGTGTCACATGTCCAGAAGACCTGGTGTTACTCCACCTCCACCCCTACCACACAATCTGCAGGAACTGTGTGAGGATATTCAAGCTGCATGGGATGGATTATCACAGGACACCATTACCATGAGTCCAACACCAGCACATCCGCCCACACACCTCCAGACTTTGTAGACTTTATAGTGTGTGTGTGTGTGTGTGTGTGTGTGTGTGTGTGTGTGTGTGTGTGTGTGCCTGTTGGTTTTCATGCATATTTAAGACAAAAATGTTCTGAATTTGTAGAACACCAGAGAAGAACCCACAAAGTGAGTACCAACAAAATGCCCTGACTTTAAAACGTGCTTTCACAAAAGAGACCACACTTCCTCTATTTATTTATGCAGCATTTTGAAATGTTCTCTGATGTTCTACATAGAAGGTATGTGACTTTGGTTGGAGTGAAAAATGCTCAGATGCGGCTTTACACGCCCATTAACATCCTAAGACTTGGCACTAGAATGAAACGAGCTGTTTCCCCTTTCATTGTTGAGCTCATGAATAGTTAGATGAGCTCTGCTCTAATTGGCTGGTTTACAGTGAGACTCCATGATGATCAAATAAAATGAACCTCTGTGTAAATAAGCTCGGCCCTCATACAGTTTAGTTAGCTAGTCTTGCTAGTAGCTAACGGTACCAACACTAGCTACTTGCTTTATAAATGAATTCAATTAAAGTTGTTCCTCAATATGAAACTCTCAGTTTAAGATGATCTGCTTCAACCGGCAAACACAGTCACACAGCATGGCTGCTACTTACAGGCTGCTGTTGAGATTGTGATGCTAATAAAGGTGGAACTGCTTCTCTCTTCAGTCTTCAGTGAAGCTGCTTCAAATTGTTCAAGACTTTGGGAAACTGCCCGGAGTGAAATGTGCAGAGCAACCTAACTACTTTATTAATTAAACAGCATATTGTTCAGCATATTGTTAAAGATGTGGGAGGTGATGTTGGCTTCCTTTTCAGTTTCAGCTTCGTTTAAGAATAAACAAAGTAACAAAAAAGTGTTGACATCCACTTCACAGTCTGGAACAACAGATTTTTCCACATAATCCATCGTTTTCATTCATGTAAATTTTGGGGGTGTAAATATTAATAATTCAAGACAAGACCGTTTAGGACGTTGGAATCAACTAGCTTTATGCTCATTCAACTACGCTAACGTAACTACATTCATTGGCACCTTGTCCAAACAACCTTTAGGTACAAGATATTTGCTTTTCAGCATCAGGAAAATAGCAGTAATCCTATTTAACATACAATAACAAAATATAAACTCATCCTCAAAAGAACAGCTGCACCCAGAAGGAAGTGTGGGATTGCAGTGCTATTGGGAAGGAAGATAAAGGTTACCAGGAACAAAATGAATAAATGATGATAAATATGGGCAATATTTATTAAGCTACACATACAGAAGTAGGGTCTCTCGGTATGGCGTCGGGCCGCCAATCCTTTCCACTGGCACTAACAGGGTGACTCATGGAGGGCATTACTGCTCGCTGAATGTCATGGCTGTTGGGTCAGTCAGGTACAGTGATAAGGCTCATCCATGCTTATGTCATATGCATGGCTGAGCGTGAAATTTGATTCATTCGCATGTCTCACGATGTTACATGTACCCTCCAAGTTTCATTCCTGTCGGCTGGTTCCTTCTGGGTGCAACTACTTGTACAATTACTCTTTTGACACTGAGTGTATAATTAGAAATATACTCTTTGCCTTCATTATAGCATCCATTCTTTCCAGGAGACGCACTAGCAGAATTTCAAAGAAATGGTCAGGAATATTTTTCCATGTTTTCCAGTGTTTCTGTAACCTGGGTGATCTAATCTTGGGTAACGCTTTCATAAGCATTTCCTTGACCAATCATTAAGCTGACGTTTCTTGCCCTGCCCACACAAAACAATTTCAGAGCCAGAGAAACTTGGCGGGGGAAGCTGCCCTGTTACCCATTCATTCATTTATACATTCGCCAAAACATTGTCCATTTCTCTGTTATTTAATTGGTATCTTATACCAATATCAGAATAGGCCTAAAATATGAGAGCATCAGTTTGGTTACCTGGGCTCTGAATGAGGGGTGAAGCTTGATTTGTTTGACGTTCCATTTGTTTGTTTTCTTTGCCGTCCCAGGAACTCTCAAAAGTCTTCGCCAAAGGCATCTATAGTTTTCATGTCTGGCTTGTTGTCCAGCTTTCACGTGAATAAAGAATCATTAATAATGTGTTTATTGATCTTAAAAACTGACAGTTGTTATTAACATACATTCTTAAGAAAAATAAGGAACCAATTTATCATGCAAAGAACATATGGAATTGGTTCTGTATGGTTCTAAATAGAGCAATAGCCTTTACTAAAGAACCCTTAAAGAACCATAGAGTTATTCCATATCTAAAGTTCAGTTAACTCAAGTTTTAGAGAACAGAAACGTTTGTGGGTTTTTCAGAACTGAAGCAAGAGTGGAGCTTGATGTTCTCCTCTCTTTCTCAAAGATGAAAGCTTTAAATGCTGTTTATCTGATGGGGACAGCTTTGGTGGTCTACCAGGACTTGCATGGTTGCCAGTCAGAATTGGACATGAAATCAAGGGTGCATGTGGAAGATCATACTGAACCAAGTGAAAAGTTGATGATTGACAGTCTTACTGTGCTCTCATTAGCGCTGTAGTTGAGTTTGTGTTGAAAGTGTTAAAGATTAATAGCATGCACTGAAGCTTTTGTTTGCCTCTGTTTGACTCTCATTAGGATAAACAGCATGCAAATGAACAAAAACAATCTGCTGGATGCCTGTACACAAAGCTGTGCACATGAATAAGTAAGGTGGGGTGGGGTGGGGGGTCACCCCCGCCTATTGTTTTCATTGCAGATAATGTTAATAGTGACATAGTACATACGGCAACACTTTGCTTAACTGCTACATGACATTGACATAAGCATGCCATACAGCCTGTAATAGCAGATGTTATATGCCACCATGACATTCATATACAGTGTTGTGTATTATCATTGGTAAACAGAGTATACAGAAACAGTAAGTATGTCATATACGTTGCCATGACACCTGAACCTGAATCATCTGTCTTTGCAATCTTATAACAGCATATGGCATAAGCCATGACATGTCTAAGGCACGCTTATGTCAGTATTGTGTATCAGGCCTTAAAGTAACATGTTACCAAAATATGTTCTACAGGCTTCAGTGAATTTACAGTGTGAAGGCTGTACATGACGTACATGATTTACTGCCTCTAGAAGTTATATGACACTGTATATGGACCATTATGCCTCAGGTCAAACCCACAGTGAGACGAAAACTGTTCAGTAAACCAATTAAACAAGGATTATATTATGATCTACTGAAACCCAAGACATTAATTAAGATAACAATAAGCTAAATATAAACAGAATAACAGAAATATAAAATACTTTTTATTTGGAGGTGTCTTTCCTAAATCCAAACCCCTAAATTTACACTTGTGAAAATAATACTTCCAGTTTTTTCAGTGCTGTTAAATTGAAGTTAAAAGCTTTAGATTTGTCATGACATTAACATTTAAATTAACAAAATGTCTATTATTAAAAAAAGCTGTCCCGCGTTTTCAAGTCTCTCCTGAAATGCTAAGAGTTTTAGCCTGTAGGCTGAGCCTTTATTTAGCCACACCCCTACATTTTAGAGCAGGAAGTGAGACTCTATTAATGACTCTCATGGCTGCAAAGTTGCAAAGTCTGAACTCGACTTCAGCTCAAAATGAAATTACATGCGCACTATTGAAGCAGTCACTACTGGAATCTTTGGATAAGCTTCGGAAGCATTATTATTGGTCTGGTAGTGACAAAATGGAGCCCTCAATCGTTTGCTGTAATAAATTGGTACCACTTTAAATTAAAAAAATTACATTAAGTTCTGCATTACTTAACATCAAGCAGTACATTAACAACAGTTAACTAATGTTAAGTACATGTGCAAGCGTGATTGTTACATGCTTGCTTATCATGTAAATATGTAGATGTTACAAGTTTACTTAACATTAGTTAAGCATTGTAGCCACTGGTAATGTATTACCTCATATTTACACATGGATAATAAACTCTTAAATGGCTTTTGAACTCCGATATTGAGCCAGTTCAGCAGAATGATCTACACTGATCATCAAAAGAGTAGTTTGCACAAATAGCTGCACCCACAAGGAATCAACCAATAGGAATGAAACTTGTGGGAAGGTTTGACATTGTGAGACATGCAAATGATTCATACTTGGCCAAGCATGTGACGTAAACAAGGACGGGCCTTATTGCTGTACCTGACTGACCCAACAGCCACGACCGCAGAGATTCAGCGAGCAGTGATGCCCTCCGTGAGTCATCCTGTTACTGCCAGCCCCATTGGCAGACGGCTGCACGACGCAGGACTACCACGTCAACATCGCCAATGGTGTCTTGCCAGACTGTGATGGAGTGACTCAGAATCTTGAGTGATGAGTCCCACTTTTGTCTTGGTGGAGACAACCAACGAATCCGTGTGTGGAGGCACCGTGGTCAGTACCAAGATGAACACTGTGTTGTCACACGTCACTCGGCCAGAAGGCCTGGCGTCTCTCCACTATGTTGTGTTAGCATACATGACGCCCCAACACTGAGAGACACTACTTCTGTATGTGTAGCTCAATAAATATTACCCATATCAGTCTAAATTCATCATCATTTATTGTTCCTGGTAACCTTTATCTTCCTTCCCAACAGCACTGCAATCCCACACTTCCTTCTGGGTGCAGCTGTTTATTGAGTGTATATGAAGTATCTCATACACACACTGAACTGAATTTACGTCAATACATTCCAGACATGAAAAAGTTGAGGAAGCTTTGCATCACTTTATCAAAAGTATTTCCAAGATAAAGTAAACTGTAGGATCCATTTGTGTTGATGTATTATGTTTTATTCACATGGAAACCTACTTGACCAAAGTGGATTAGACACATCCCTTTTTTCTATGTGCTAATATGATTACTGTAAGTTTAACCACCATATAATTAAGTGCAGTCTAATTCAGTGAGTTGGAGTTCATTTAATGTGAGTCATTTTACTGCAGAGAGATCCAAGCTGCACTGACTCAGACAGACTCCATCTACTCATGCGTTCTGAGATGCGTACCAGCGGATGAACTTAATGGTGTTTAAAAGGTCTGTATCCTACATTTGTGCTTCCCTGTGGTTTATATTTGTGTAGGTTTATTTCACAAAAACATCTATATCCCTGTGAACCTCTCTTTATCCCTTAGAATTAAAAAGGCTGTCTGTCCTGATTGGCTGCCCTGTCTTATATAAGCCTATATAACCTCAGTAGGAATGGGTGGGGCTTGACTAGTAGGGATTGAAAAGACGGATATATGTAAATGACTTGTTTTTGGTGATTTCACAAATCCGGTGAATTCAAAACTGGCTGTTTGGCAGCTTAGCAAAGCTTTAGCTTTTCATATAGCGTCGCTCCTAAAATGAAAAACAAGTTTTCTTCAAAATGGAAACTTGTACAGTAGAGGCCAAAAGCATTCTTTACGTTCAATGTAAGTCAATGTAAAGAGATTTTATTCAAAAATGTTTTGAGGCATTTCTATTGGTCCAAGTATCATGGAACTTTCACACTATGTAAAGGAGCTACTGCTGAGCTCAACTTATGCTGAAAACGACACGTCACCAAAAATGGAGATATTGTACATGTTAGAACCATACTGACTGGAGGATGAATGTTTAACACTGTTTCCATACATCAGACTTTTAGAACACCACTTTTATTGATCAGTACAGGGAAATTTATCTCCATGCCTTGTGCTCTTTAGCTCCCCAGGTTGGCAATGTTGTATGTGAGGTCAACAGACATCCTACATTAAAAAGCATGAATCTCAGGAACGCTGCATGCTGGAGACTTACTGTTTACTGGAAGGGTAGGGTTATTCTGCTCCAGTGAGAACTTCGGCATGGTCATATCCAGTTCAGAAGCTTTGTAATCCAGCCTTGGTCTGCACTCTTTCTGGAAGCTCTGTAAAATGAATAATGGTAATCTAACACTGAATGTCCTCTGGGATTATTTATCCACTTCTCCATGTTGAAAAGAGTCGAAGGCTGTGTTCCTGACTTGCTGATGGAGCCAAGTAAACTAAAGGAAAGTCTCTAGCATGCAATGTTCACAGGATATTTACCCTGTTTGTACACCTTCCTTTGAGATCATTGACCTAAGAGTGTTAAGTTAACTGTATTGAGTCTGCACTATTACACTCTGAGTAGCGGGCAAGTGGACTGGATTGCTTGACAGAGCACATGAGAGAGAGCACAGAGACAGAGAGAGATAGAGAAAGAAATTGGAAGAGAAAGGTGTCTGACTGAAAGAGGTGTTCCTTTGTGAACGAGAGAGACTCTCGTGAAAGAGATGAATGTGGAAAAACAGAGAACTGAGAGTGACAGAAAGATTGACTGGAGTGACTGAGAAAGAGCAAATGGCAGAGAAACAGAAGAAGATGTAGAGAGTGCAAGAAATAAAGAAAGATCAAGGAAGAGATAGAAAGAAATGTGGAGAGAGAAAGACAATGGGAGAGAAGACAGACAGAGAGAGATATAGACAAAGAGGGAGAAATGCAGACAGAAAAAGAAAAACACATTGAAAGAGAAATAAAGAGAGCAAGAAAGAAAGAAAGAGAGAGAATAAGCAAATACCCATCCTGTTAGGAGAGAGGAGAGAGAGCAGCACTCTAGCAGGACGCTACGTATCAGCCTGCCACCACATGAGGGACAGTGAGTGATCACACACACACAAATACTACACTGCACACACATCTGCACACCCACACACTACACACACACAGAAGAGGACTGACTGCCCTGTTTGTTAATAACTCTATATATGTGTATATCCCTCTATAATACTCTGTGTTCTTTAATACCACTTAATCTATTAACACTACTAGCTATCACAATTATTCTTTATGACTATTACTATTGTTGTTGTTAATCGTCTATATCACTGTTATTAATGTTTCTAAAATGTTTAAATGTTTAATCGTGTTTCTGATAATGCTTTGGCAATACTGTATTTAAATATGGTCATGCCAATAAAGCATATTACATTGAAAAACTGAACTGAATAAAAGATAAATTTAGAGAGAGAGAGGGAGAGAGAGGGAGAGAGAGATTGAGAAAGAGGTGGGGGAGAGAGAGACAGAGACAGAGATGGAGAGAGAGAGGGAGAGGCAGGGAAAGGGAAAGAGAGAGAGAGAGCAAAGTAAAGAAAGAGAAGGAGAGAGAGAGAGAGAGAGAAAGAGAGAGAGAGAAGGGGGTCATGTCAGTGGGGTCCTCTGGGTTCACCTGTGTGTGAAACCTGCCAGACACGACGAGCTGCTCTGTCTGTCCGGACAGGCTGAGCTCTCTCACTGAGGGGGCAGAGATGATGGCAGACAGTGACAGATATGGACAGCTTCCTATGACCCGTGTCACCAGCACAGTCACACACACACACACACACACACACACATTTAAACAATGCGACTTGTCACAGAGCAACAAACACTGCTGCTATCTTTCTGCAGGTCTGTTTCCTGCCCAATCAGAAACGAAGGAGGGAATCACATGGCTAAATCACTCATGGCTAAATCTGCATTTAAGAGCTTTCTAATTGCTGCTCCACTAACAGCACCTGAGAAAGCCCCCTAACGGTGTGTTAAGCAGTGTCATTAACCACACCAGCAAACCTGTTTGATATTACTATACAGCTCAACCCAGTTCAGATCGAGGGTGAGGTGATTTAGGAGTCCATGGTACGTGATGCTAAGTGCTGACTATAAGCATCTATTAATTGTTAGCTACATCAGCCTCACATCTCAAGCACAAGCCTAACGAGGCCTCAGACACCAAACATGCCTTGGCTGATTGATTGCACTTAGAGTTATGTGTGTGGGGGGACTGAATAGATGGAACTCTTCACTATCACTACTAAACAATCATATAAATAGTAAATGAAAAGGATATAAAGAACATCATCATCATCATCATCATCATTACACGTCTCCTAATAGTATAAAACACTTTTAAACCAGGCAAACGATGAATAATCATAATAATAATACTAAACAAACAACAACAAAATAACGAACAGATTTAAGGCAAACAAACAGAGACGCCAGGCCAAACATACAGAACCTGCTCAGATCAACACAGCAGTCTAAACCCTGGACCTGTGTACACACCCCACAGCCAAATGTTAGCCTGACTTCTGTGTCTCTCCAAACACACGCTCTAAGCCCTCCGCTCAACCCTCTCCTTTGTGTGTGTGAGGGGCCGCTGTAGCCCCGAGGCTTGTGGCCTTTAACCCCACAGAGGTCATCGATCGCCCTTCATCTTGGTGCTGTCCCGCTCTTCATCGCCATGTGATCCTCAAATCAATTAAATCTGAAATTCCTCAGAGCTGCAGTCATTTCCGCAGCGCTACTGACTGACTATTCATCCCTCACTGCGACCATTCACAGAACTCTCTCTCTCTTTCTCTCTCTATGTGCCTCCTTCTCTCTATTTCTCTCTCTCTCTCTCTCTCTCTCTCTCTCTCTCTCTCTTTCTCTCTCTGTGCCTCCCTTTCTCTGTCTGCCCCTCTCTTTCTCTCTCTCTGTGCCTCTCTCTCTCTGTCACACTCTATCTCTACCTCTCTCTTTCTCTATCTGTGGCTCTCTCTCTCTGTCTCTCTCTGTGTCTCTCTCACTTTGCCCCTCTGTCTCTATTTCTGTCTCGCTCTCTGTCTCTATCTTTCTCTCTCTGTATCTCACTTTCTTTTTCTCTGCATCTCTATCTCTCTCTTTCTAGCTTTCTTATACACTTTGATTTGACTGTCTCTGTCTCTCTCTCTCTCTCTCTCTCTTACTCACACACACACTCTTTCCTTCTCTCTTTTCGACTCTCCCTCTCTCTCTCTCTGTATCTCTCTGTCTCTGACTGCCTGTCTCTCTCTTGCTCTCTCTCTCTCTCTCTATGTCTGTATCTTTCTCTAAAAAGATTTTCTTTCCTATTCTGAAAGGTTCTTGTTGTTTCATTTAGTTTCTTTCTGTCTTTTCTCTGTCTGTCTTTCTTTCTTTCTTTCTTTCTTTCTCCATAATTATTAAATGTTTTATAAAATGTTATAAAATTGTTTTTCCATCCACTACAGTTATGAGAACTTTAGATGATGTAGGCTACTATGATTATACACCGGGCAGAACAAGAACGAGGGCTGAAATGTCTGTGCCACCCGGACGACATCCACCTTCACAAAGCTGAAGTTTGCTTCTTATTTTAATTTCATGATGCCAGAATGTAATTGCCGCACCACTAAAGGTGGAACAGGAAATTCAGATAAGAAGACAACTTAAACCTCGGTCCACCTTTCATCTGGGAGCGCAAACCCACCAGTAAGTTCTGGAAGCACACTGTGCAGGGCCATTTCTCAAACAAGCTTTGGATTAGGGCCTGTGGGGTCAGTCGTTTCCAGTTAGCAGCATGGTGGAGGTGCAGCAGAATAGAGCGTTTGTGATGCACTTTCAATAACTTAGAGGTTTCAGTACTCAGACTGTGTATTATCAGCACACCTAAATCAGGTTAACATGTGCATTAAAGCTTGTTAGTGGATTATCTACAACTAAACTGGTAGATTTAGGGAATGTTACCAGCTAACAGATTTGGCTAGGATACTGAATAAGGCTATAGCCCCATATAGCATTAACCACTTTAACCACATTAAATGTAAAGGTCCTTTTCTTAAAGCCACTTTATCCAACGTCCTGGGGAGAATCAGTCTTCTAAATGTGATCTTTGCAGGGGGAGTTAAATACTAAATATAACATGGCAGGTGATGGTGGAGTGGTGGGTGGATGAGGTGAGTGTGAGTTAATGTAGTAATCTAGCACCTGCTTACAGCACAGAACGTCTCTCTGTTTATGTTCCAGCTCGTACAGATACTGACCTTCTGCAAATACTGTCTGTAAAACACAGGGAACATGGAGAGACTCTTTCAGTTATTCTGCTTTATATATATATATGTGAGCACCTTTCATACGTTTGGCAGCTCAATATGCTTTAGAGACAGCTGACATAAGTAATGGGGGATTAAGATATATAGGTATATAAGAAGTATATATATATATATATATATATATATATATATATATATATACTTCTTATATACCTATATATCTTAATCCCCCATTACTTATGTCAGCTGTCTCTAAAGCATATTGAGCTGCCAAACGTATGAAAGGTGCTCACATATATATATATAAAGCAGAATAACTGAAAGAGTCTCTCCATGTTCCCTGTGTTTTACAGACAGTATTTGCAGAAGGTCAGTATCTGTAC
>CM067481.1:7454017-7482690 GCA_034552555.1 Semaprochilodus insignis
ATAATAATAATAATAATAATAATAATAATAATAATAATATTGTTCGTTTATTGAGCACCTTTCATACCTTTGGCAGCTCAAAGTGCTTTACAGACAGCTGACATCAGTAAAGTATATATATATATATATATATATATATATATATATATATATACTTTACTGATGTCAGCTGTCTGTAAAGCACTTTGAGCTGCCAAAGGTATGAAAGGTGCTCAATAAACGAACAATATTATTATTATTATTATTATTATTATTATTATTATTATTATTATGGGGGATACATAGCTATGTTTGCAATACATCACTATTAATATGGATTTAAAGCATAGTTTAGCCTTCCAAACATTAAACAAAAACATAACTCTGCTGAATAAACGAGCAAACAGCGATTAAAGTGACATCTGCATTTACCTCTTTAAGACAGACGTCAGTAAACAAGGATAGAAATTGTGGCCAGAGTGTGCATTCAGTGATTGTGCTGGTAGTGCAACAGTCCATATAGAACTACATAGAGAGAGCTACTGTAGTAGAGCTGCAGTGAATAATTGCAAAGATGAATGACCAGCCGAGAGAACAGAGGTGTCTGCACTCCTCTACAGAGCTGTGGAAAAAGTGATATGATTAGATGAGTCATCCTTCACTATCTATCCACAAGTGGGTGAGTGCATGTGTGGCATACATCAAGAGAATGGAACAGACCTGAATGCTTGACCCCTACAGTGAGGGGGTCCAGAGCCTTTATTGTGCTATGAATTGGGTCATCTCATCCCAAGAGCGAACAATTACATTAATACAGAGTCATTCTGACTGATCACTTTCACCTTATCTGCTTGATAAGCCTGACGCCACGCATGACATAACAGCCATTTCTGGCTCTAAACCATCCTTACGAGCAAACAGCAAAAGCAAACAGCAATGGCAGAACCTGTGAACCTTTTCATGGTCACCCCCTTCTTTACTGATGTGCCAATCATAGTTAAAAAGGATCAAACTTCTACGAATCCCGTCTTTTCAACATGCCACAGTGCTGTGCACCTTGCAGCTGATCAGGTAAGTAGCAAAGTTTGCCTCTAATGGTAGCTAGTGAACTAATCTAGGTAACGTTAGCACCCACTGGCAACGGCTATTCTGGCCCTTATATATGAGTATACCCCTGATATAGGGTGTGGGTTCAATAGGGTGTTTCTTGAAACAAACCCACATCTTCATGCTTCAGTTGCCTGACTTGTTGGTCAAAAAAATGGTGGAGAAAGAAGCTAAGCTAGCTAGCTTTTGCTATCATGGCTTTTAGCGGAGCCACACAGAAAAAGGGCTGACAATAAAACACTATAATGTGGGTTCATAAAGTCAAGTAGCAGAACAAGAGTCTAGTACTTGGTGCAGCAACATAACAGCAGTGAGTCTTTTCTTATTAGTGCTAGAGGAGATGGGAACATCCACAAACATACATCTCCATAAGCATACGTCTACCAGATCAAATCAGGACATGGCCTTCAGCATTAAGCTAAAAGACAGTAAAGGGCCCTATCACTGGAACACTATCAGCGTTCATGCCCCGTCTCTAATGCTTACTGACATAAGATCAGACATTCTGTACTATTTTCAGGCTGAATGTACACATGGGGCCTTCTTTAGGCTAAATCAAAGAGCTGACCGCTCGATGCACTGATAAACCCGGCCATACGGTAAACAAAGACACACACACACACACAAGCGCACAAGCACAAACACGCACAGTGGTCTTGATAAAAGGCTCTAACCTTTTACCGGCTGGGACGTTTTGTAAGGTTGTAAACAGAATCATTAAGAGATGTGTAACTGTTTGATAATCAAGTTTACTCTTATGGCGGATACTTTGATTAAACATTAATCCCTTAAACTCTGGGGTTCCCTGAGTGCTCCCATACCTCAATACTCTTGGTTCCCTCTCTGTAAAGCTTACAAATTGGTTTCATAGTAAGTATTAAATAATGAATAGTGTTTACTGAATAACAAGCCTGCAGTCTAATGTCTGGGTACTTATAATGGGATGGCAAACCAAGCTTTACCCATTGGTGAAAATTCGGGGGCGGGGGGAGGCTTTTTAAACCATATATCATAACTTCTGTGGGGTAGCAGTATGGCTGCTAAGAAAAACTACTTGCACACTTCAAAAAGATGGTTCTTTGATGGTTATTTGGTAAAAGGTTCTGACTAGAGCATGGCGAAAATGTTGAAATTGTTCCTCAGATTGATGGAGAGTGTGTTGTATACGTTACTATATACCAACAAAAAGGGTTCTGTTATCGTTACAAGCTTGACATTGTAACCATGGGAGAACTCTTTTGGCTGCTATGAAGAGCCATTTTCAAAGGTTCTATATAGAATTATATGCAACACATTCTCCATCAATCTGAAGACCGATTTCACCATGCAAAGAACCATTAAAGTATGCAAATTTATACATAGAACCTTTTTGAAAAACGATTCTATGTAGCACTTAGGGCTCTTCTATTGTTACAAGCTTGACATCATAACAATAGCAGCACCTCTTTTTGGTGCTGAATAAAACCATTTTCAAAAAGATTCTATATAGAACTACTTACAAACATTCTCCATTAGTTCAAAGAACCATTTCACCATGTAAAACACATTTTAGTGTGTTCATGGTTCTACATAAAGTCATTGTCTTTGCTAAAGAGCACTCAAAGAGACACCTTTTTTAAAGTGTAGTTGTAAATATTATTTGCCTCCCTGGTTCCCTTTAGCTCAGGATCTGTTTTAGAACTTTTACCATGACTGGTAAATAAGTATTTAGCTCTTTGGTAAACAGACTCACTTTTACTTCTAATCCTTTGACCTTAAACTCTTAAGGTAGATTTCCTGCCCAGGGATTAAGCCTTGTGCTGGACTTCATATTCCTTTCAAAGGAGAATCTCCATCCTGAGTGCTGTGTTGTGCATGACTATGGTTAATCCCAACCCTTAAAGAGTCATACTCCATAATGCATTATACATAATGCATTATATTTTGTTATAGTAGTTAATGAATCATTACAAACATACAGTTTAACGAGTTGCTTTCACACTTTGGATAAAACCTTTAAACTGTTCATTATTTAACAAAAATGATATTAGAAGAGGCTAAAAACAATGTTCTCCATTGTTCTCCAATACTACAGATTATTACAGTTTATCATTTTAGTATCTATTTGATTATTACCATGTAATCACATGGGTAATTACATCTTTATGAATCATGTTAACGACTTGTATTTACTTTTGACCTGCTGTCTGAGTCTTTCAATGCCAGGAAATGACCAAAACATGGCAAGAATGAAAAGGACATTTTTTATTTCCGCGAAAGAAGATTGTACTCACCTCACCAAATTCAAATCATAATAAAATATCTGCTCTTTTTATTACAAACACAAATATGGTACGGACTGAAAGTTTACAGTCTGAACGTTCAGCAGAATTGCTGAATGGGCTACAAATTAGAAACAACTACACAAAGTTTTAGATGCGTATTCACAGTCCATGCTTCCTGACTCATTCATGACTCCTCTAACGGGGAGGCGGAGAGGGGGGATTAGGAAGTGTGTATTAAAGGCCGGGAGCAGCTGTGTGTGTGTGAGCGAGTGCAGACAGAAGGAACAGGAAGACGGATCGCCAGTGGCCAGCGTGACTTCCCGTGGAGGCCTGAAGTGGAGAGCGGGCCCAGGGGAGACTGGACTAATCACAGCAATCAGCATCATTAGAGCTGCTTAAACCACCCAGAGAGAGAGAAGGAGAGAGAGAGAGGGAGAGCGAGGTTAAACAGGAATATGTGAAGGCTATAGTAAAGGTTTTCTTTGAAGATGGACGGGCAGTGGGCTGTGGGCTTCTCTGGGCTCTGCCGAGAGGGCAGCTGTTGCGGAGTTGGTCCATGAGGGAAATCACAGGAAACTTGCACACATCCCCACTCAGCACAACAGGAAGTGCTAGTATTTTTACCCCTGTGTCGTAATGGGCACAGGTTCTGGAAAGCTTCCTCAAAGGATGGCGCTTTACTAGCGGAGAGAGTGGTAGTGTAAGTGAGCTGCTGGTCAGGCTGATAACCCCCCCATCCTGTGTCGCAATACTGTTTGCAACAATGGCTCGTCCACTTCCCCTCATGATTCCAGAAGGCCAGAGCACCTGGGTTACATAAGCGGCTGGTCATATGGATTTCCAGTAGGAATGCTCTTGTCCCTGGCTAGGCTAGCCTTGTTGAGCTAAATGACCATTCGCAAAAACTGGTTCTGGTGCACAGTTCAAAGTCATTGCTTTAGGTTGCACTTTTTAAACTATAGGCGCTAGTGGAAGATAAGAAAGAAGCCCACACAGTGGAAGGAGGCAGGTCAGCGGGAAAGACAACAAAGACGGTGAGCTGAAAAAGTAAACCATTATGCAAATTGATGATGCCAAGAGCCAATGGGAATGATGTTGAGTTTTACTCAACAAGATTACATTGACCAAACAAACACTTATGAAGCAAATCTGGAAGTTCACTTCATTTCATTAATACAACACAACCGACTGAGTTTCACTGACGTACACGCATTTGTTAAGTCAACAAAAAATTTCACTTAGATTTCTGTGTACATTTTGCATTAAGAATGTTATGTGCACGAGTGCATTAATATTTACCTTTAGTCATTTTGAACTATTTTGAATTATTTTGATATGTGTGTGTATTGTCTGATGTGTGCATAGTAATTGATTTTTAACCTCAATACAAATATCTCATCTTGACCTGTCAGATTATAATACACCCCCAGGATATTATGCAACTGAATTAGGTGTTCCTTGGTAACTCCTTTCCATCCCCAGGAGAAAAGAAGTACACTGAAATAAATTTCATTTACATGTACATAGTATACTTCCTTGAGTTTATAATTAATATACTGAATGTACTAACTGTGTACTTAATATGCTAAATATAATCATTAGTGCTATTAAATATATACTTAAATAGAACTAACTGTACTATTTTGAGACCTCTTAGATTCATTTAGAGATATTTAAGTACATATTAAAGTACATTTCTAGTACATTCAAATACACTTATATACTCATATATACTTACTTAGTATACTTCCATTAACTAAAGTACTACTGAGGTAAAATGTACTTGTAATCATTATACTTGTAATATACACATTTTGCACTTGAATTTAGCACACAAAACTTTAATGTGCTTGAAATGTACTTGCTGGTATTAAATTAATTTCTAGTACTTTAAAATATACTTCATTTTTACTTGGGATATTTTTCAGACCAGTGGTTCCCAACCCTGGTCCTGGAGGACCCCTTGCACTGCAAGTTTTAGTGTTTCCCCTTCCCATTAAGCACCTAACCCTAATCAGCCCCTTACTGAGCCCTCTATGAAGTGGGTGTGTTTAGAGCAGGAAAACACTAAACTGTGCAGGGCAGGAGTCCTGTGGCTCATTATTCTGCTAATGCCGCAAATACTGCACAATCGTTCTGAGTTTCTCCTAGCATTTAGGTAGCATTTAGGGGAATTTGGGATTTGCTCTCAGGGAATAATAAACGTTGTACCTTAAGTGTGTCCAATGAGCAGCTTTTCTTCAAAATCCCAGCTTCCTAGGATCGTGCAAAGGCGAACACCTAGCTACTCCACCTGTAGTCAGTGGGTTACAGAAAACCCGGTTTGAATGTAGCCAATAAAACTTGTGTTGTATGTGTAATTCTGAAATGTTAAGTATATTAAAGTTGTGGTATTGCTTTGGTTTCTAAATTTCTTTCAGATTTGACAAGGGTTGTTCCCGCCGAAGTCTATATATATGTTGACACGATCCCTCACTTCTCTAACAGGTCATCTAACACAATGGAGAGACCCCTAATACGGCGTGGGGGATTCCCCCAGAAGGAAGTGCCGAGTCACTTAGGATTTGATAAAAACAGGAACACAGTCTCTCTTTGTGACCTCTTTGGTCATTGTTGGCTTACACACACACACACACACACACACACACACCCACACACACACTCACACACATAGACATACACCTTTGGACCATATTTATGTCATCACTCCAACATTACATGCTTCCGACAATCATCTTTTATGTAAGTCCAGCCCGCACTCATATAATCACAGCCTCCAGGGTGACCCAGGTGTGACCTGCATTCTGTTTGTGTGTGTGTGGTGGGAGGTCATTCCTCACTGTAATGGGCTTGTGTATGCTCGAGTATGTCCTGGAGCACCGAGTCAGTCTCTGCCTGAGTAAATGAGTGGCTTTTCTCTGTGTGTCAGTTTGATGAGTGAGAGGAAGAGGGGCTAATTGAGCTCTGATGTAGCCCAGCTATACAGAGAGGAGTGTAAAGGCCTTGCTGTTCTGCAGGGAAGAGTTAATAAGGGGAGATCCAGAGATGCACACAGACAAGCAAAACACTGTTACTTTTTGGATGCTGGTATGCTGGTCAAGCAGCATCACCATGCTGAGGAACCAATTAAACCAGCACCAGACCAGCACTTGACCAGACGCAAAGTTTTTTGTTAATATATTGACATTGACAATAAACACTCGTCATCAAAAGAACAGCTGCACCCAGAAGGAAGTGTGGGATTGTAGTGCTATTGGGAAGGAAGATAAAGGTTACCAGGAACAATAAATGATGATACATTTAGACTGATATGGGTAATATTTATTGAGCTACACATACAGAAGTAGTGTCTCTCAGCATGGTGTCGTTGCCGCCATGTTTGCTAACGCAACATGCCAGACGTCTCGGTATGGAGTTGTAGAGGTTCCTAATGGTGTCCTGTGATAATCCATCCCATGCAGTTTGAATATTCTCACACAGTTCCTGCAGGTGTTGCGGTAGAGGTGAAGGTGGACTGACACCAGACCGTCTGGTCGTGTGACGCATGACCAAACCGCTCATCTTGGCGCTGACCACGGTGCCTCCACACACGGATTCATTGGTCGTCTCCACCAAGACAAAAGCGGGACTCGTCATTGAAGATGACTTCTGTTTTTTTGACAACGAGTGTAATTTAATACTTTTATGTTTGTTGCAGTTTTATGGTCACCCTCTGATGTTTTTTATTAAATGGCCTAAATTAATTAACCTCCCAACCAATCAAACTAGACCCCATGATAGGACAATTCCCCAATGGCCCATTCAAGTCATCAGTTTAACACTGTTATGAAAGTGTGCAACAGTACCACTACAGTAATTGAGCTTAAACTCCTTAAACTGTTATTGCAAACTTAAATAACCTGAATTTCAGGTGTATTGTTTTTCATAGTCAAGGAATAATAAGTCTTAAGACATAATAAAAGGTGGCTAGAGACAGAAATCATGATGCTTTTTCTGAAGGCTTGAATCTTACATTCTGTAAGATAACAGAAATAGATACAGTAGATACAGTCATATACAAAAATGTAAACACCAACATCAAATTTCATGTTTTGTTGATTTTCTAGATGAAAACAAGTTTGTATACTTTACCTAAATGTCTATTTAGTTGCAGAGTTAAACGTGAATGTGAAAGAATATGAAACCTACATTGTAAAAATGTGCCATAATTATTGCACAGGTCATTCATAAAATTCACCAAATAAACAGCGATAGTGGACTAAAAGTGGACTGTATACTGCAGGTTCCACACTAGGAGAGGCACTATGACCTCTGCATGTAGGCTTTGTGGTATGTGCGTTTTTTTGTCTGGTGAGGGGCAGTTATCACTCTTGTGTATGGAGTGGCAGGACTGAACTGGGTCAGATCCGGCCCAGAATATTTCCACAGCCGGCCTGATTGCACAGCCTTACACAGGAAACACACCACTGATCCCAACAAACACATGCTTCCCGTTCTACACACACACAGGCATTCCATTCAGTGACTTCAGATGATGTCACTGTTTTATGGCTATGTAGCTGCGCAATGGACATAACTGTGTGTCTGTATGCGTGTGTGTGTGTGTGTGTGTGTGTGTGTGTGTGTGTGTGTGTGTGTGTGTGTGTGTGTCTCTGTGTGTGTGGCTGTGTCTGTGAACTAATATGCTTGTGGAGTTACACTGAGGTTTGCGTTTTTTTATATTGTCACTGTTGTAACAAAACCTTGTATTTCCAAAAGGATGATAAAAGCATTTTAACTTTAATACACTTTATGTACTATGTGTAATATATGTAATGTACTAAAGTTTAATGTGCATTTTTTAACTTTAGTGCTAATGCAATGAGATTTTATTCCAAGTCAGTTCAGATCATTTCTATTGGTCATGCAAATGTGAGAGAAGATTTATAATAAATCCTTGAACGCAACTCCAGCTTCTATTAGACAGTCGAGCTCAGTGCTCATGTTCAAGAAACATTTTAAAAAGTATCTCAGCATTTAATTAAAAACTACATTATCATGATATGTATGTGTGTGTGTGTGTGTGTATTTATTATTATTATTATTATTATTATTATTATGCTGTAAAATGCATGATGCAATGTACCACAACTGTATTATGTTAGCTGGCATACTTAAACAGTTGTTGTCTCTGATTCACAAGTCTTTTCATGCAAGTCTGAGCCTTGAATCTCTGGTGTACAAGTTTAAGTACAGTTATGAGGCTTCATCATCTCGTTATTAGTTGCAGGTGTTGCACTGCACAAGAGCAAACCCCTCTTAAAAACATGCTAGTTTTAATGTGGCATCAAGTAACATGTAACCCTTCAAAGTAATGGACAGCTTACAGAAATGGAAAGGAGAATGTTAACTGCCAGTTCTGTTTCATTAGCTAACATTGTGTTGAGTAATGAGTGAAGGGCCAATTTCAGCTGGCTTACTTTAGAGCTTCAGCTAAATTAGCTACCTGCCCTACTTGCTAACCAAGCTTAATTCTATCCAGCTGTTTAAATAAAGTATAAAACAATGCAGCATTCAGGTATTTACACTTATCAATTGATATAGACATAAGCTAAACGTAGACAAAATCATCATTTATAGGGTACTCTCTGTTGGGGAGGGGTGCTGTCCTAAACTCTAAAACCTAAATTTACGCTTCTGAAAATAATACATTCAATTTCATTACATTATAGTACATTAAATTCTTTAATTTCTTCCAAAATGATTTGAAAGATTTAGATTTGAAATGAGTTTTCAAATACATTTTCACTTGAATGAATAAAAAATGCTGTTTCACATTTTCATGCCACTACCGAGACAAAAAAAAAGAGTTTTAGTCTGTAGGCAGAGCCTTATTTTAGTCACATTTTAGTTACTTCTACACTTCAGAGCAGAAAGTAAGGCTGAAAGTAAGCATCCCTGACCCTCATGGCCACATGGTGAGCAGTTAAGATTGTTTTGAAGTACATCATCGCAGTCCAAAGAAAAATGTATATCTCCATTGTTGTCTGTGTTTACTTCTATGCTTCATTTGAACACATGAGCCACTGTTTACATTGTTTGAGAATTTCAGACCAGCAGAAACTGCTTGGGAAAAAAGTCTGGTTCCACTGACTTACTTTAAAAGTAAGTTAGGTTTTAGGCCTCCCCTGTAAAGTTGCCATTTTGGAGACACTTGTTTTACTTCAAACAGTGATGGTATGTTTCCCAAAGTCAGGTTCAACCAAAATCAGTGTGGAGAATTGAGAATTTAAGAATTGTCCCTACCGCAACACACATTTTCTGTACTTAAGTTTTTGTTTTTGTCTTTTAATGAAATATATGATGATTTTACGTGTGTAGTGTTCAAAGCTATGCTTGCTAGTCGTGTGCTAGCTAGTGTTTTTGAGCTTGGCTTAAAATAAGCTTAAATTCTTACTACCGAAACATTCACTACTAAAACCATTGATAAAGGTTCGGTAATGCTATGATTGTTTCGGTAGTGGCAGAATCGAATGTTTAATTTGCGTAAAATAAACTTAGATTAGAACTAAGGTAGAAGCTCACTTTAGTTTGAAGTCCAAGTCAAGAAACAGCTTTTCAACCCTGATACTGAACCAGTTCAGTAGAATGATCCATACATTCCTGAATACCTATATATAGGTATGCCAAGGGAAGTTGACATAAGCGTTCATAAATGTCCGTTAAGATTTACGAGTAAGTGTGTGTGCATGTCTGTGTGACAGGAAATCAAGAGAGTTAGGCTGTATTCAAAATGGCATACTACATACTACTTGTGTACTAAATCTGCCTAATAGTATGTGGTCTGCAGTATGTAACCAAATTGAAGATCTGTAGTGTACCGGAGATATCCAGATGGTGTTCTACTCCAGTCAGTTGTTCTAGTATACAGATGGAGCTATCTTCATGATGTAGTGCATCCTATCATGCACTGTGGCCTCACCAGCTCTCAACCTGCTACAGCCAGAGAAAATGGCGGCGGGTAACACTGGGGAGCAAAACGCTGAGGGTAGCTAACAGCTAGGCTAAACATATTTCAGGTGAACTAAGCAGCGTTAGTAGCAGCTAGCTCTAAACAGTGGATACAGTAATAACAGCTCTGAGGTAAATGTGAGGTAACTGGTCATGTGACTGTATTAGTATACTACACTGTAGGTCAGAACTTGTTACTGTACTGTATACTACACACAGGGGGCAGTATATAGTATGCAGTGCATACTACTGTAGTATGCAGTATAGCATACCTGTCAAGTTTTGGATTTAAAAATAAGGGAAATTTTCCACCTCACGCTTTGAGCTGTCCCACCAGCCCAACCGAGGTTCAGTATCCCTTACATTTTAAGACAGGTTTACAAGAAATCTAAAATAACCACCTGTGAACTTTGTTGACACTGAAATGCTGTGGACATTCCTACATATAATTCTTATAATACAGCCTAAATGAAAACACAAAAGGGAAAGGGCACATTTATTTATTTTACATATTTTCAGCATATATACACATTGCTTGTCTTAAAGTGAAACACATTTTATTTTCATTACACATATTTACATGCAGTCTTTACTTTTTTGGCCGGAATGCCCTCTCTCTCCTTGCATCCATCCATCTCTCCCTGTTCCAGGTTTGTTCCCACTGTCCACACTAACCTCGTGAGAACTGCCACTTGCAGCAGCCTGGGTGGCAGTTCTCACGAGGTTAGTGATATTTCAGTTTGGAGAGGCACAGGAATGTTTTTTAAAATTATAATATAATACGGGAAATTTACGGGAAAATACTAATACGGGAGGACGGCAGGAAAGAGGGGTAAAATACGGTAGCTTCCCGGCCAAAACGGGAGACTTGACAGGTATGCAGTATAGTAGTGTGCCATTTCAAATACAGCCTTAGTTATCCACTTTAAATAAGTTCTTACTTTTTATATGTTTAATTATGCCTTACAATAGAACTGGCCTTTTTGCACTTCAACTCATTCATCTAGACATCCGCCTTATACACAAAGTGTGAGATAGGGAAGCATTTATTCATTTGTTCTTTTTAAAACGACATTAACACTAACCGTAACGAGCTGGCAAATTTATTCTTGAATGACGTCTTTTTATAGCTGCACACATGTGAATGCAGTGCTGGCGGAGTCAGTGTGTGGGACAGTGGTGTGTTTGTCATGCCTAACAGAGCCGTCCACCCTGAGGGCCAATATGGATTCATATGAGAATCATGTGAGTAAACTGATGTTCCTCACTTTGTGATTTGGATTGAAGGACACTGGAAGCAGCGCTGGCCTTTCCGGGCCTACACATTAAATTCTTTGTTTTTGTTGCCGTGCCCGTGCGTGTGTGGGGGTGTGGCGGTGATAGTGATTATCGAAAGTTGCATCTCACCATGGCATTTCTCTCTATCCATTGCTTTGTCCTATTACTGAAATATGGGGCACAAGATACACCACAAGTGCATTACTCACCATGGAAAGAGGCTAAATTTCACATCCTGGTCTTTTAAGACATTTCAACTCCCAGGCAGTGTTGGAGTAGTTACTCATACATCTAATCCTTTACAAATGACTTCCTGCTTCTCCCAGAAAGTCATGGGATTATTTAACTAATTCAAGTACATGGGACATGGGAAGTGTGAGGGGGCTGCAGCACTTTTCAGGATTGTTTAACTGCAGCTGCTTAAATGAAGTAAAACAAATTATTATTTGAGCATAGGAGAGTCCAGTCATGATTATCAATCCAAGGCATTCAATGCGAGCCATAAAACTTGACACAAACCCATATCTACAGTAATGCTGATTTCTGTTAGCGTACCTGTTGGATTCAAGTAGTTTGTTAGCACTAAGCTAAAACATTTTTAACCATTCTTGAATAAACACCTTCTAAAAGACATTCCATGCTTGTTACAGACATATTAGCATATATCTGACGTTGTAGCAGTTCCACAGTGACTCTTTTAGTAGGGAGGTCTGGTAAAGATCTGCCGCCACTCTAATTGTCCATTGGTTAGGCTACTGCTCATGTTCAGTCTGTGATGTATCTTGAAGGCCTAGAGTGATTTCTTGCACATAGAATTGGTCCAGAATGTGGTTGGTGGATTTCTCTGTCATTTTGTAATAATGCTGAAGGCTAATCTAACACATTAAGACTTCTCTGAAGCTCCTGAAGGCCTAACCAATAGACGTGCTCTCTTGCTTATCTACCTAGATACCACAGAGGAAAAGAAATCCTGATTTTTTACTAACTTTGTCATCACTGTAAATAGGAATACATCCAAGTAGGAGTATCTCCAAAATGGCAGCTTTACAGGAGAGGGCAAAAACCTGATGTAATATTAATGTAAGTCAATGGAACCAGACAGGGGAGAAAATTAAATCCATGAGAAATGTAGGACATGGGCCTTTAGATTAGGACTACAGATAGGACATCTCGTCCAAGTGTTTGACTGACGAGCAGGGATGGGTCATGGTCTCTGCAGGCCCCTGGGCAGAAGAATCGAAGGAGGACTCTAACAACAATACATATACAGTATAGCCTACATGCAAGTGGGATTAAGCAACAGTTCAGGTTTGGATTCATGTGCACGTTGAGTAAAGCGAAGTTGAATCAAAATTTCTTTTCTTTTCCTGTTAGCACAAACTGAGTCATTATGCAGTAAAAGTCCTACACATATGAAAACACTAACATCACTGTCTCACACAGCAACGCACTGCTGTGAAGTTATAATGTTATATTGCTATTATCATATCGCCGCTCTCCAAAGAAAACCAAATATCTTTACAGGAGAGGACAAAAACCTGATTTAACTTTAATGTAAGTCAGTGGAACCAGACTTTTTTCCAAACTGTTTGGGCCATTTCTGTTGGTCCATTCATCATGACATTTTAACACAATGTAAACATCAGGGGCTGTGTTCAACAGCTGGGGCTATGTAATGCATAAAACTAATAATCGTTCAAAAATGGAGATGAATGTTTTTCATTAGGCAGCAACGGAATGCTCTACAAATGTAGTGCATTTCAACTACTAAAAAGACTTGTATCATTAAATAGTAGTTACTATAATAGATAATCACAGTAAATGATGCATAAAAGTAAAAATCAACAAAAATGCAGATACATGTTTTTCTTTGGACTGCAACAATTAGAAGAATGTAACCCTTTTGTTTCCTTCCTATACTTAACAAAGAAACAAGGCACAAACTGTGATACCTGCAGAGTTTAAATGCAAGTAGGATTCTGCTGAATAGAAATAAACTAGAAATTGGCTTCGTAAGTGTTTCCCTATGCTAAAGACTTATGTGAACTTGGATAAAGTTTGTATTCATGTTTTATTTTTTGAATTTTCAAAGTCTGCAGAATCCATCCACTGCTTAAACCTGCACTATGTAGGCATTTATGTTAAAATTAAAAGAGGAAGGAGAAAAATAAACATACTGAAATATGGTGTGCATGTGCTCTGAGTCGTCTTATAAAGCCTGAAATATACATTTAAAAGTCAGAGGCCTTGGTTCGGATTTAGCAGGAGTTTTTCAGATAATGTCATATGTCTTTACTTATTAATGCCGTATGTACACGTTCACAAAAATGTCAGGCTCAATGTTTAGGCCTCAAAATTCAAACTTGGCATTATATTTACTACTGATATATGACAATAGTAGATAATTCCCTTACTGATGTTTTTTCAATTATTTAGTTTTCACCAATCTTTCTGATTTGGTTCTATCTAGTCAGTCAAGTCGAGTCAAGTCAAATTTATTTATATAGCGCTTTTTACAACAGATGTTGTCACAAAGTATCTTACAGAGAATCTGGGTCCAAGCCCCCAATGAGCAAGCCAAAGGCAACAATGACAAGGAAAAACTCCCTCAAAGCAAGAGGAAGAAACCCTGAGAGGAACCAAGACTCAAAATGGGAACCCATCGTCTTCAGGTCAACCCTGGATAGCAACAAACACAATAAAGATCAGCGTTTATAATTATAGGCAATACTGAATAAGAACTGTTAGATGGAAGACTATGATGTTAGTCTATTAGAAAGAATAGGAGTGTTGAGTGTTTTAGGAGGAGTGTTCAGTGTTTTAGGAGGAGTGTTGAGTGTTTTAGGAGAAGTGTTGAGTGTTTTTGAGGCAGGGGAAGAAGTGTCTGATTAGTCTGTGATTAAATAGCTGGCTCGTCGGATGGGCACGCAGGATGCAGGTGAGGCCCCCTCACAGCACAAGACAAGGAGAAGCTTCCTGGTAGGCAAACTGGTCAGCAGGCAGTGGCACCCAGCCAAGGCAGGTGAAGCAACGGCAACAGAGCGCACAGGATGGGCAGTAGCTCTGTAGCAGACCACAGAGTTTAGGCAGTAGCTCAGCCCCAGCAAAGAAGAACACACAGACAGTTAGTTCTGACAGAAGGACTGAGAGCACTGTATGGTGTTAGCAGTTAGCAGGGAAACTAATACCAAAGGCTAGACTTGAATATTGGAGCTGTGTACCAAAGGCTCGACTGAACAGGTAGGTTTTAAGCCTAGACTTGAAGATTGGGGCTGTGTCTGAGTCCTGGACACTAACTGGGGGGCTTTGAATGAAAAGGCTCCACCCCCAGATGTAACTCTATTACTTCTAGGTACTAATAGTGAGCCTGCACCTTGCCATCTGAGTTCACAAGTCGGTTCATAGTACAAGATAAGGTCACCGAGGTACTGAAGAGCGAGGCGTTTATAGTCTAAAATAATGCCCCATGTTTTCATGTCACTACTGAAACACAAAGCCAAAAAATCCAAACTTCAGCCTTATTTTAAACACACCCTTACATTTTAGAGCAGGAAGTGAAAGTGCATCCCTGCCCCTTAGTGCCACATGATTAGATACCACTGTTTGTAAGTAAATATGTTATATAGTCTGAAAATCAGTATGTAAGATTAAGAATTACCACTAAGGAAACACATATTTTCTGAAATTAAGTTTTTTTTTAGGGGTTTTAATGAAAGATATTCAGATTTTATGCGTATACTAAAATTACAGGTATTAAATTACAGGCATGTAGTTGCAAAAACATCATTCAGCCTTCTGCAACGCGAAAAGTGCTAAAATATGGTGTCAAAAGTGTCGTTATGCATTGCATNCTAAGGAAACACATATTTTCTGAAATTAAGTTTTTTTTTAGGGGTTTTAATGAAAGATATTCAGATTTTATGCGTATACTAAAATTACAGGTATTAAATTACAGCTATGTAGTTGCAAAAACATCATTCGGCCTTCTGCAGAGTGAAAAATGCTAAAATATGGTGTCAAAAGTGTCATTATGCATTGCATGCATTTGCATATTAACATCACATGCTCAGAAAAAAAGTCCAGGTGAATGCTCAGTGTCGAAAAGTGATATCAACATTAAACTGATGGAGATATGATGACAATAGGAGATGTTTTTAATGTCAACAAGCATGACACAGCATGGCACATAATGTAAAAATAATAAATAGGAAAAATAATATATATAAATAAATAAATAAAATAATATAACCCTTTCGCAAAATCTGACCCTGCATACAACATTTCAAACTTAAATCGCAATAAAATATCTGCTCTAACAAATATGATATCAACTGACCATTTAGAAGAATTCCTTCTTTTATATCAGTGCAGCACTACTGAGAAATAATTAGTGTAAAACAACTGTGTGAAACCTGTGACTTGTAAGGGATAAAAGTGACCCAGAGAGCTGAAATGTTACCAGGAGACTCAAAACAGAGAAAGAGAAAGGAATGTTATGGAGAGTGTGAAGGAGCCTGAAGGCCATTTCAGTTCAAATGGGCATCATGAGACACTCGACACATAAAAGCCAGTGCTAATTACGAGCCAAATTCAATTAGCCAAGATGAAGTGCTAGGTGTTAGACCTTTAGCCCTGAAAGAACAGGGTTTAATGGTGACCAATGCTCATGTCCCTGCTTTAAAGACGTGCATTGAGCTAATCTCCTATTGGAAAGTAGAGAATGTTTGTGCATGTCTATCCATGCGTATCCACGAGTACTAGCATAAAGGTTTTTAACACATAAGAGCATTCACTTCTAAATTTCTTTCATTTGGAAATGGTTAAATAAGTACATTGAGGTAAATACAGTCAGCCTGTATGGTATTAATTTCAGCATTATGCAAATATGAATGTTTGTGCAGAATATAAGATGATAATACAGAATGACCAATACTGCGATTTAAATGCAATTGTTATTATATGCATTTGATTAATTTCAAGGTCTGTTTTTTTGGCAAAGAGGAGCAGAATATCCAGCATTAAGCTTGAATGCTTGAAAGAGTGTGTCAGATGACCAGTTTGTTACCAGAGGGTTGTGATGTCACATATACAGAATTTAAGCGTTTTGTTGCTTCTGATTGGTCTAACTAATCTACATGCACTCACAAGCTCTGTTTCATTAGGCTAAATATTTTCCATTCAAAACTCAAGACAACATTGTTGGTAATTATTTGATAAAAAGCTCCTGGGATTTAAGATTTGCCCTCTTTCAAATCACAATTTCAATATCGAATTCATAAGTTCATCTTGCAGCCCTATACTTTACTATATGTAGGGTTACAAAACAATGAAAAGCCAGGAGAAAAAAAAGCAATCTCAAAGTTAGTATACTTAGTATACTTTCTTGCACTCATGATTAATGTACTGAGAGTGTGCTATTTTCAACAAACCATATAGTCAAGTCAAGGAAACATTTACAGATGTTGTCACAAAGCAGCTTTACAAAGAATCTGGTGTCTGAGCCTCCAGTGAGCAAGCCAAGGGCGTCAGAGGCAAGGAAAACCTCCCCCATTTCAAAAGGACGAAACCTTGAGAGGAACCAAGACTCAAAAGGGGAACCCATCCTCCTCGGGTCAACACCACATAACAAGACAAGCAAAGGAAAGGAGTGAAGATAGAGAAATAAATGTCTGATTAGTCTGTAATTAAACAGCTGGGTCATCAGAAGGGTCAGCAGGACACAGGCCAAGCTTCCACAGTACAGGAGAGCCAGGAGCTCCGTGGTGGTTAAAGGCAAGCAGTGGCACCCAGTCAAAGCAGATGTAGCAACAGCATCAGACCGCACAGGATGGGCAGCAGTTCAGCTCAGGCAAAGAGAACAGACAGACTGTTAGCTCTGACAGAAGATCTGAACACACTATATGGTGTTAACAGAGTGCAGCAGTGACTCCGGCAGGCCTGGCTATTACAGCATAACTGAAAGGGAAAGCCAGAAGGTAACAAAGACATGAGGGCTCCCTGAGAAGTCAGCGCCCCTCTGCTCCACCGTCAACAAACCTGAGTGAACATGAAGAGCAGAGGGACCACAGCACCAACATTCCCAGCTTACCAAAACACTCTCTGTCAGTGGACCCCTAGACCTGCACCTTTTATCTAGCAGAAAAAACTAATTACCAAAAGCTTGACTGAACAGGTAGGTTTTAAGCCTGGACTTAAAGACTGAGGCTGTCTCTGAGTCCCGAACACTGACTGGTAGGTTATTCCAAAGCTGGGGGTCCTTATATGAAAACGCTCTGTCCCCTGATGTAACTTTGTTAATTCTAGGCACTAATAGAGAGCCCGCACTTTGCGATCCAAGGTCACATGATGGTTCATAATACAAGATAAGTTCAGTGAGGTACAGAGGTGCGAGGCCGTTTAGAGCTTTAAGTGTCAGAAGAAGAATTTTAGATTCAATGCAGAATTTAACTGGCAACCAATGCAAGTTAGATAAGACTGGGTTGATATGCTCAAACTTTCTAGTTCTTTTAAGGCTACAGAGACTAACTGAAGTTTGTTAAGGCTTTTGCTGGAACAACCAGAAAGCAGGGCATTACAATAATCCAGCCTTGAAGTAATAAAGGTGTGAACTAGCTTATCTGCATCCTGTAGGGACAGTGCATTTCTTACAACCGCAGTACTGGGTAGATGTAGAAAAGCTCTTCTGGTAATATTAGTAATATGCTCATCGAAGGCCAGATCAGGATCGATCGTGACACCAACGCTTTTTACAGATGTGCCTGGTGTGACTAAGAAGCTATTAAGATTAAGTGGTAATGCAGACAGCTTGTTTCTAACAGTTTTGGGACCAAGAAGAAGAACTTCTGTTTTGTCTGAGTTAAGTAGGAGGAAGTCACTTGATATCCAGTCTTTTATGTCTTTAACACAGTCCTCTATCTTATTAAGTTGAAGTGTATCGTCTGGTCTAGCTGAAATATAAAATTGTGTGTCATCGGCATAGCAATGGAAATGTATGCTATGTTTTCTGATTATGGTACTGAATAGTAGCATATATAAGGTAAATAATATAGGTCCTAAGACTGAGCCCTGTGGAACACCAAACTTTACTTTTGTGTGACTGGATGATTCTCTGTTTATATTCACAATTTGTTAGTGGTCACTTAAGTAAAATCTGAACCATGAAAGAGATTTTCCTGTTACTCCTACAAGGTTTTCCAGCCTATCTATTAGGATGGAGTGGTCTATTGTGTCAAATCTTGCACTGAGATCAAGCAGAAACAGTAAGGATAAGTTTCCTCTGTCAGAGAATACTAAAAGATCATTTACAATTTTCACTAGTGCAGTCTCATTTTCAGAGCAGTCAATTTTTCATGTATGTTATTCCTGTGCAGATAAGAACTTAACTGTTGTGCTACAGCTTTCTCTAAAATCTTTGATATAAATGGAAGATTTGAAATAGGTCTGTAGTTTGCTAGCTCATAAGGATCAAGATTCGGTTTCTTAATTAAAGGTTTAATTACTGCTAATTTAAGAGATTTGGGACGTAAGCAAGGCTATACTTAGTATGCTAAATATATATAATTTATATAAATATATAACATTTCCACTTTCCTCCTTTTCCACTTTTCCTGCCTCTGATCTAGCAAAGACTCCACCCACAAATGCCTCAGCATCCTGGGCATCTTTTAAAACAAATGGGGGGGCGGAGCAAAGTAGAACACAAAATCCCCCCCTCAACAACTGCACGGATGTGTAGGCTGGTTGCATTTATCTGCTGTGTATTTTTGGCAACACGGAGGTTGGCCTGGCATGATCGCGGGCCAACCCTGAGGTCAGAGGCCACAAAGGCGGCCAGTCAGCCTGAGGTGGGCCCTCAGCTCAGCCGTCCGCGCTGGACTGGCTGGAAAGAACCGGAAATGCCCAGATGGTGTGCGTTAGCCAGCAAGGCTGATGCTTCTTACGCCAATCAACGCTTTCTCATGGGAAACATACCCGCAGAGAGAGGGCAGCAAACCCCCCCTCCCCACAGATCTCCAGGGTTAATGCCGGGGTCAAAAGTCGGGGGTCGAGCCTCTCCACAATGTGGCGGATTGTTGATACGATTGCTGCAAGAGGATGGTGGGTAATTGCGGCGTGATGGTGGATGGGAAGTGAGCGTGCAGCACTGTGTGGCCTGCACTTAGACACAGCACAGATACACTCATATTACACTTAGACAGGCTTGAGAATGTCTACAGATATGCAAAGACACGGAAAGGATTCTGTACGTAAATACAGGCTTAACCCTTCCAGAGGTAGGAATCTAGAATTACTGCCATTTTGCTATACTCTTTAAATCTAAATATGTAATTACATATTACATTAGTGAGCTGTATAATTAAATACATTAACTTTCAGTTTACATTCTGTATGAACAGCTTTGAGTCTGCACTTCTTTTTATTCATGTTGCTAATAACAGAAATAAGCTCAAACCGGACAAAAAAGTACTCACCTCGCGTGTTTAAGGTGGTAGTATCTTCAGGCTCCTGCAGATGGCGCTGCACGAGGATGATCGGGCTATAAATACCTGCAGGGGTGACAGGATCCATAGATTGAGAAGAGGTGCTACAGTGCAGGGAATGTCTCGTTCCATGTGTGGAAAATGGCTCCAAAGCAGATGTTAATGATTGGCTAAAAGGAGTGACTGCATTTGGGCATGCCAAAGACCATAGTGTGAAGGAAGTAGCTGAATCTGCAGGTATATGGAAGCGTATGGTCATACGGGTCTACCAGCAGTGGCTGAAATCCCAGTCTACAGGAAATTCTCCTCGTGCCAGGGAAGGCATCCACCAAATCTGGCCCAACTGCGGAAGTCTTTGATGCAAGAGTGTCTGAACATTGATGTGGCCTATGTCCAGAAACTTGTCCAGATCATGCTGAATCCAGTCAGAGCTGTTATTGGTGCTGGTGGAGGTTTTACACACTATTAGGTACGTTTCAGTCACAGGGGACTCATTTTTTTGCTCGGTGGGCTTATCGGACAGTGATGTTAACAGTGAGTTATGCCTTCAGGAGATTAGTTTCATTCCTGTTGGTTGATTCCTTCTGGGTGCAACTATTTGTTGGATGATGAGTGTATATGGACATTTTGCATTTGATGCCAGCAACAATTTTCTTAAATACTGTGTTCATCACCTCTTCTTTTAACAGCACTCTGTTTTGTTGCTGAAATAGGCAGGACGGTTCCCTGAAAAAGACGTTGTCTGGATTTTTCATATGTTGCTCCAAAACTCATATATAACATTCAGAATTGTGCCCTAATGGCCCCGTGCTCAGACCCAGCGAAGTCATTTGTGGATGCAAACTGTGTTTACAGTTAATGGCTTTGGGAAGTGTTTCTGATGCCATGCAGTGATTTCCACTACCGAATCATGTCTGTTTTTAACGCAGTGCTGTTTTGAATTGAGAAACCTTATTTTTGCTATTGCTGGGCATATATTTTTCAAAATATAGTTTCAGTACTTTATTTGTTGTCTTTGTCCTTTTTTAAATCACATACAGGGCTTAAATGATGTTTTTGTTTACATTTTGCACAGCATTCCCACTTTTTTGTAAACAGGGTTACATGAGAAATGTGATTATTCACATTCAACTATAACAAAATAATGAAACCTAAACATTTGAATGGTAACCGGAAACATAAATCTGGTGTATATGTAAGAAATGGTTGTTCAGTCAAGATACGCTTGTTCCTGAGAAAGCTCCATTACTGTAGGACAGGTAAGCAGTGTACTGTAGCTCCTCTAGCATTCACTATGGAACTACAGGACATAAAGAAAACAGAGTGACAAGTTACACTCACACACACATACACACTTCGGTGCACACACACTTCGGTGCAATCTCTCGACACCACACAGACACACACACACACACACACACACACACAGAAATACACCCACCATTAAGTCATTGTTTGGAATGTGTCCTTATCAGCTATTCTAATCATTTCACAGCTGTTTGTTTGGAACGGCTTTGTTTATTGCTGTTGTTTGAAGTGTCTGCGTGTGTGTGTGCGCATGTGTGTGTGTGTGTGTGTGTGTGTGTGTGCGTGTGTGCGTGTGTGTATGTGTATGTGGTGTTGAGAGGTCCGGCCCCACCGCACTGAAGCTGATTGACGAGCATGAGCTGGTTTGTCTCCTGGGGGACAGCCGAGCTTTGATATGTGTCCTGTAGGTCACTCTCTCTCTCTCTCTCTCTCTCTCCTTTCTCTCATTTCTATCTTTCTTTTCTCTCTCTCACCCTCTTCTTTCGCTGTTATTTGTTCTCTGTTTTTCTTTTTATATATTTCTTTTTTCCTCTCTTCTCTCTCACTTTCTCATTCTCTCTGTCTCTCTCTAATTTTCTCTTTCCCACTCACTTTCTCTCTCATTCTTTTTTATTTTCCTCTCTGTCTCTCTCACTCTCTCAGTCTACTTTTCTTTCCTCTCTCACACCTACTTTTTTTGCTCCATATCCCTTTTCCCTCCTGTGCTCTCTCTCTCTTTCTTTTCTCTCTCTCTCTTTTCTCTCTTTCTTTCTCACCCACCCCCATGTGTGCTCAGCGAGTGGTAATGCTCTTCGAGCTTTGTTGGGGTTAACAAGATGGAGAGGTGTCTGGAAAATGTCCACATCTCTCTCTCTCCCTCTCTTTCTCTCTCTCTCTCTCTCTACCTGCTTCCTGTTCTTTTGTTGAAGGCCTACACTTCTCCTCCGACCAAAAGTTGAAAGAGAGCGAGAGCAGGTCTCTGACAATTGAGCCTCATTACGGAAGACAAATTAAGCACTTTCCGTGTTTATGTGTGCCGGTGTTTTGGTTCCCCAGGCTGGGAATTCCTGGCGGAGTTGAAAGGATGCTGCTGAAATCTTTCAGCGTCTGTTTATCCGGAGCTTGCGCTCAAATCCCTGTTAAGACGAGCCATGACTGCAGAGCGCGGAGGTGTCTTACTCAAGACGGGGAATTTCTCTTAAAGCCTTCTCCAGTTTAAGCCGTCACTGGAGCTCGTCATCAGCAGCAGATGTGTGTCTCAGCTTCCCTGCTGTGTGTGTGGGGGTGGGGGGGCGCGGTGTGTACATTGGGCTGCATTACAGAAATATCTGAAATCATCAGTGAGGACTGAGTTTAGCACAGTGGCACAATGGGAAACAAAGGAAATTAGCACCATGCAATAGTTTGGGCACTCCAGGAGATCTGACCTTCTACACACCTTTTCCAAGGGCTCAGACCTTAATTAGCTTGTTAGAGCCATGGCTAGAGCCGTGGCTTGTGGCTAGGTTAGGATTGCTAGGTAGTGCACTTATGCTTTATGTATGTCTGTGTATTGTTCTCTCTAGGTATCAGCACTGGACCTTGTTCAGGCAGTGTCTGAGCTCATGGAGAGTTTTATTCTCTAACCTCCTAATACTAGCTAGGAAACATTATCCGACAGAACACTAAGCATGGTTGTAAGTCGCTCTGGATAAGAGAATCTGCTAAATGCCATAAATGTAAATGTAAATGTAAATGTTCACAGTCATCATTAAAAAAGACCAGGTGATGCAAATTTCAAATCTGGTTCCCTCAAACTTCGTCCCGACTATCAGCAACCATGGGCTCCTCTATGCAGTTGCCCGGCTCTCTGAACGTTAAAATTACTGATGCCCACAAAGCAGGAGAAGCTATGAGAAGACAGCAAAGCATCACCTCAGTTCATAATGTAAGAATGATGGCACTTAACAGGAATGGTGCAGATCAAGTTGAGGTCTTGAAGAGCAAGAAAACCTTCAGAGATAATTGCATGTAGGATTACTAGATAGATTAATCAAAACCATGATTTGACTGCAGAAGACCTTCAGGAAGATTGAGTCTTCAGTGGTGGTGCATTGTTCACCTCTGCTGCAGCACCTGCACAAATGTCAGCTTCATGGAAGAGTCGTCGGAAGAAAACCTCTCCTGCATCCTCACCACAAAATCCAGCATCAGACATTCACAAAGGAATATCAATACAGCTCTGATGCATTTCGGAAGTGCTGTGGACTGATGATCCAGATCCAGATAATGATCCTAAACACACAGCAAAATCCATAGTGTACTACCTCAAGAGGTGCGAGCTAAAGGTTTTGCCATGGCCCTTACTGCCCTGCCCTCACCGTCATGCTCCAACCTAAACATCATTGGAAATCTGTGGATAGACCTCAATAGAGTAGTGCGTGCAAGAGGACCAACGAATCTTACAGATCTAGAACCTTTTACAAGGAAGAATGTCCCATAGACAAGAATCCCCCAAAACACAAGTAAAAAGACTCTTAACTGACTACAAAGAGCATTTACAAGCTGTGATACTTGCCAAAGTGGGGGTTTCCTCTTTTGTTACTTAGAAACTGGAGAAGATGTAAGCAAAAAGGTAAACTAGGCTAAAACATTGAAGAAATGTATGACTCTAGCTTTATTAACCTTATGCTTTTTCAGATCATGTTTTTCTTGCTTTACTATTCACAGTAACAGAAATTTTGACCGGGGGGCCCAAACTTTTGCATGCCACTCTATGTACATCAAATTTCAAACATATTTAAGGAACACAACTGAACCCTAAAGGTAGAGTAGGTGATTTATTTATTTATTTATTTTAGAAACCCTTTTTTTGTTGTAAGACTTGAAGACTGAATGAAACGATTGGATGGTGCATTTGCCTGCCTTACAGTCTGCCCACATACATGCCCTGCACGTGTACTCATTTGCACATGTTCAGAGTCCATCACAGCTGAACGGTAGTGAGCTAGATTCATACGAATGGGAAGGAATGTTACACAGGCACTACAACAGCTTGCACTGCTAAAGAACAAAAGAAAAGAAAGAAAGAAAAACTGAAGTAGAAAGGCTTTGAACAAAAAGAGGTTGGACAAAGCAAGAGGTCAGACCCGAGTGAGCATCAGCGTGGCAAAGCCTATGGAAGCTGAAATGCATGGAAGGCAAAACCAGGGCTGCCATTTTTCTGTTGGACAGGTAATTATCTCACTTTTAATTTTTTCTATTAGTCATAATACCAGGTAATTAGAGCAGAGTTCATTTGCATATTGTCACGCTTCTGGGTTTCCCTGGCTCCGCCGCTCTCCTGAACTCAACTTCCCAGAGTGCATCACCCGATGACGTCACACCCACATGTCCCCAGTCTACCAATCATTCCCGTTCTAGGTCTCCTGAGTATTAGCACACCTGTCTTCAACCACCCAGTCTGCATATAAGCCCCCCCCCCCCCCCACACACACACACACATTCATTACGAAGTTTTGCCAAACCCAGTTTGCAATTATGAGCGTTTTCTCGACTCTGGTTCTGACCCCTTTCGTTCTTTGACTACCGATCTCTTCCTTATCCCTGTTGGCTTATTCATTCTGATCTATTCTCTGGCTTTTGACCTCCTTTCGCTCCTCTGACCACTCTCCTGTTTCTGACACATATATAAATCTTAAAAGCACAAAACAGCCTGTTTAAATCAGAGAGATAAAGAGAGGATGGAAAAAGAGGTGTAAATAGGAATTATGAGTGTTTTCGATACATAAAACCACATATATAAATGGACCTCCAGGGGAGAAATAAAATGTATGAGAAATGTAGGACATGGGGGCTTTAGATTAGAGCTACAGATAGGGCATCTCGTCCATGTACAAGTGTTTGACTGTTTTCCTCTGCTTACGAGCAGGGATGGGTCATGGTCTCTGCAGGCCCCTGAGCAGTAGAATCGTAGGAGGTCTCCAACAATATTACATTCGTACATATACAGTCATATATACATATTTAGCCTACATGCCAGTGGGATTAAACGACAGTTCAGGTTTTGATTCATGTGCACATTGAGTAACACAAATTAGATTTTTTATTTTGTTTTCAATATTGCAATGTTACTACTTATTGTTACTGTTTGTGTATGATTTGTATAATAACAAACTAATGAGTCATAATGCGATAAAAGTCCTACACATTCGAAAACACTAACATCACTGTCTCACACAGCAACACACTGGCTATAATGCTATATTGCTATTATCATATCATATACACTATATTTCCAAAAGTATTGGCTCGTCTGCCTTCACACGCCTATTCTTAATCCATAGGGTTTAATATGATGTCGGCCCACCCTTTACAGCTATATCAACTACAACTCTTCTGGGAAGGCTTTCCACAAGGTTTAGGAATGTGTTTATGGGAATTTCTGACCATTCTTCCAGAAGCGCATTTGTGAAGTCAGACACTGATGTTGGACGAGAAGGCCTGGCTCGCAGTCTCCACTCTAATTCATCCAAAAGGTGTTCTATTGGGTCAGACAGTTAACTGTGGAATATGTAGTAGTGAGGAACTTTCATGACTGGACTTGTTGCACAGATGCCATCCTATCATTCTTTCACTAATGTGTGTAGAAGCAGTCTGCATGTCTAGGTGCTTGGTTTTATACTCCTGTGGCCATAGAAGTGATTGGAACACCTGAATTCAATGATTTGGATGGGTGAGTCAATACTTTTATATAGTGTATATTGTCACTGTCCAAAGAAAAAGAAGTATCTCCAAAATGGCAACTTTGTATCTCTTTCTGTTGTTCCATTCACCATGAAATCATTTGCAATTTACATGATTTACATGATTTACATGATCTTTGGATAATGATATGAAAGTTGTAGTGCCTGGGAACTGATCATATTTCTTCATTTATTTCATTTATTTAGTTGTCTGTACATATTTAATGGCTACACGTTCATGCAATTAAACCCACCAAGATTTCCTGACTATTTATTAACATCACTACGGAACTGAAAATGCACTTCTCGACATCTGAGGCCTTATTTTCCAGTAGCTTATTTATATGGTGGTTTTGAAATGTCCCTCATATGTCCCTAACCTGAGACTTCTGCCTTAGTGCGGCTAAGAACAGCTACTTTGATAGGAAAGGGACTGACCCATAATAAACGTGTAGTGTAACTCCGGTTTCCTGAAGGCTAGCAATGTGTTGTTGGAAATAGGGTATATGTTGGAAAGGTCACATTATGCTCTACTGATCTGTGGATTTTGCCTTTGTCCTAATTTCTCCACTGATCTACAGTCCACTGAAGATCAGATACTGAACGTCGTTATCTCCAGTTTTCCAAACTACAATAAAAAACCCTACAAAATGCCATCGAGAGATAAGAACTCAGTTACTCTTGTTTTCTCTTAATTTCTTTGCTCTTAAGATCATATCCGGTTAGTTCTGTTTTCATGCTTAAATGGTTCTTTGTATGGTGAAATGGATCTTCAGATTGAAGGAGAATGTGCTGTATATGGTTCTATATGGACCTTAAAAAAAAAACGGTTCTATATAGGATACCATAATCCCCCCTCCACCCAACTTTACACTCGGCACAATGCAGTCAGACAAGTACCGTTCTCCTGGCAACCTCCAAACCCAGACTCGTCCATGGGATTACCAGACAGAGAAGCGTGATTGGTTACTCCAGAGAACACCTCTCCACTGCTCTAGAGTCCAGTGGTGGCGTGCCTTACACCACTGCATTCAACGCTTTGCATTGCGCTTGGTGATGTAAGGCTTGGATGCAGCTGCTCGGCCATGGAAACCCATTCCATGAAACTCCCTACACACAGTTCTTGAGCTAATCTGAAGGCCACATGAAGTTTGGAGATCTGTAGCGATATACTCTGCAGAAAGTTGTGCACTATGTGCCTCAGCATCCGCTGAACCCGCTCTGTCATTTTACATGGTCTGAGTTGATGTCGTTCCCAACCACAGTTGACTGTGGAATATTTAGTAGTGAGGAAATTTCACGACTGAACTTGTTGCACAGGTGGCATCCTATCACGCTACCACTCTGGAATTCACTGAGCTCCTGAGAGCGACCCACTAATGTCTGTAGAAGCAGTCTGCATGCCTAGGTGCTTGGTTTTATACACATGTGGCCATGGAAGTGATTGGAACACCTGAATTCAATGATTTGGATAGGGGAGTGAATACTTTTGGCAATATAGTGTAGCTTAACATTTTTGTTATATCTCTGATAGACATTTCATCTTTCTTCAAAAAGAGGGGGATGGATAGGAGTCGAGCCGGACACAGATGATGCACTGCCTGCTTTTCTTTCAGCAGACAGATAACACTGTTTCCTTCTGGACCTTATAGAGAACTGGTGAAGGAGGGAGAGGGGAGGAGGAGTGAAGCAGGCTGCAGGAGCTCAGCTGAGCTACAGCAGGTAGGAGTGGTGGTGGAGGTGTAGACAGGCAGCTAAATGAGAGCTCTTTTAGCTGCTCAGGTCAGGATCATTAATCTGAGCGTCCGGATGTTCTGGTACATAGCCGTGTCAGAGGCAGATGATCAGACAGAAGCGTCTCCTCACTAACAGCGTCAGGTCTCTGAGTAACCTGCGTTCCTTACACCTCCTGACAGAGGAGGCAGCCGGGGTCACACCCTCTACACTTATCTCTGCTTTGATCTACTCTTTTATTCATTCACTCCTTCATGCCCCCCCTCTCTCTCTCTCTCTAGACTCTCTCTGCCTCTTGAGACTTCAGCCTGCATGTCGCTGTCTCTGTTTTTTCCTCTCTCACTTTCACTCTGTTTTCTTTCTCTTTGCTCTCTCACACCTTTTTCTCTCTTACTCATTTTCTCTGTCTTTCAATTGCATGCCCACCATCTTGCCTCTTTTCCATTTCTCTCTTCTTCCTTCCCTCCTGAATCTTTTCTCTTCTTCTTTTCCTCTCTGCTTTTCACTTTATCACTCTTACCATTCTCTCTCTCTTTTGTAGTCTACGTTTCATACCCGTCTTCTTCCTTTCTTTCGCGCTATCTTTCCAAATCATTGTCATGATTTGTCTCTCTTCTCTCTCTCTCTTATATCTCTCTGTTCTCTCTCCCTCTCTTCTTTCTCTCTTCTTGTCTTTTCTCTATCTCTAGCTCATATCTACCTTTCTTTCTCTTGCTACTCTCTCTCTTTCTTTCTTTCTCATTCATTCTCTATTTTCCTCACTTCTCTTTCTCTTTTCAGTCTCACTCCTTTGCTTGACTTTATTTTACTCTCTTTCAGTCCTCGCTTTC
>CM067481.1:7489701-7503923 GCA_034552555.1 Semaprochilodus insignis
CACACATGGAACGAGACATTCACTGCACTGTACCACCTCTTCTCAATCTATGGATCCCGTCACTCTCACACCCCGCAGGGATTTATATCCCCATCATCCTTGTGCAGCACCATCTGCAGGAGCCTGAAGTTACCTTGATTTTTTGTCCATTGAGCTTATTACTACACACAAGTCATTATATATAACTCACACAGGACACATGCATGACCATCACATTCTTACACCACATAAAACATATGCGACTGTGAAAAACGGCCCACCCTATGAAACCAGTCACCAAATCTGAGATGTAGAAGCAAACTCATTGTTGAAAGCGTATGTAAATATGTGTGTGTGTGTGTGTGTGTGCGTAAGCGCTCTCCGTTTCCTAACTCATTAAAGCGAGTAAGGGGTCCCCCGAGGAGAGGGCCAGCAGGATGCAAAGCATCCTCCACTACGGAGTGTGTTACTAATGTGTGTTACTATATTCGCATACCAGCCAGCGCCTTATTTTTTCCCTTTCACTTCTCCACAGGAAAGCCGGCAGAATGAGGCGGCGCTGGACATGAGAAACAAAGTGACAAAGCAAAGGTGTGCGTCGGCATGTGAGTGTGTGTGTGTTAAGAGGATGTTAGTTTAAAGCTGATATTCCCAATGAGCCTTTTTTGCCTCTGTAACAATGAGAGGAGTTTCTGCCTGCTTCCTTTGAGCTTTTATTGGAGACGCACTCACACACACACACACACACACACACACACCGAGCAGACACAAGTGCGACAGGAACAAATGGAAACGAGGAGCCACGTGCTGAAAGACAACATCCACGTCTCTGCAAAAGAAAGGCCGGATACGCTCTCAACGCTAATTGTGCATTAGACATACACACGTACACACACACACACACACACACATGAGCAGAACATGTCACACATCAGATAGCAGCCTTCCTCTTTAATGAAGCTGCACTATGGACATTATTGCATACTGCTCCACTGCGGAAAGCTCATTACCAGCAGATTGTTTGATTAGTTCAAGATGATAGACCCCAACTGTGAGGAAAACATGTTAGCTTAGATGGGGAGGAGAATTCCTAATTGTCTAATCGGCTTCTGCCAGCTCATCGTCGCCTCTTGTCTTTCTGGGAAAACGTGCACTCAAAGACTAGAGCTGACAGCCGGCGTGCACGCGCATATAGGGGAATTCCACTGATTCTGCAGTCAGAGTCAAGGCAGAGACCTGGACACCTCAAGTCTGAACAAAGACTGAGAATTTGTAGCGTTTGACTGGAACTCAAGACCAAGACCAAAAACTGCCAAGACTGAAACTGAGACCCATATATATTTATATATATGGGTCAATGGGTCATTACTGGGAAGCGTACCGACCCAGGAGAAAAAAAATACATCCTTGCACTTATGATTAACATACCGAAAGTGTGCTATTTTCATATACTAACTATGTACTTAGTATACTAAATATAATCTACAGTGTTATTAAATATATACTTAAATAGAACTAACTGTACTTAATTTTAACTGTACTATTTTGAGACACCTCTTAGATTCATTTAGAGATACTTAAGCACATATTAAAGTACATTTGTAGTACATTCAAATATACTAACATATATATATATATATATATATATATATATATATATATATATATATATATATATATTTGTAATTAGTATACTTCTATTCTAGTATACTTCTATTCTATAAGTACACTAAAGTACTACTGGGGTAAAATGTACTTGTAATTATTACACTTGTAATATATACATTTTGCACTTGTATATTAGCACACAAAACTGGTATTAAAGTACATTTCTAGTACATTAAAATATACTTCGTTTTTACCTGGTGGTTTCTTTACAGTGGCGATGATGTGATACCTTGTGATACCTGCAACACAAATATAGCCATTGTATTTACTACCCATAACCACCATGCTTATGAGGTCTTTCATCTGAAATGAAGCAGTTAAGTCATATACGATAGTGGGCAAAAGGGAACGGTTCATGTACAATGCAGTTCATTGATGTTTTAAAGTCATTTAATGAGCTCCTCTGAGAGAGAAATAGCATGCTCTTGAGCAATTCCACACTTGCATGGTCTCATAAACAAATGTCATTTTCATACAGCACTAGTTTTAATATTTGTTCAATTTGCTGGGGGGAAAAAAAGTCAGACAAGGACCAGACTGTCATCAGCGGAAATAACTTTATCTTAAAAAAGGGAAAACTATTAAACGACAAGCAACTACACATTTCCTCTTCTCTAAATTGTTCATCCATTATACTCAAGCGAATGGAGTTTTTTCTCTCTCTCCAAAGAGCGAGCGTGTGTGTGCTTTTTCCTTCGCTAATTTGCTGGCATTCGGCCGGTGGTTGGCTTAATCGCTGCTGGCCTCCTCTAGGGGGAATTGTGTTTGGTGCGAGTCAAACACAGATGAAACAGTGGTAGCACTCAGAAAAAAAGTTAAATAAACAAGTCGAAAGCTAAATTATTTGCAGGTGTGAGCCGGCAGACAGCATCTGCGGTAGGGCCCAGAGTTGATCCCTGAGGAACGCCCCCTCTCCGTAGATGAATGGCATGACCCGCATTGCCGGGACAGTTATGTAATTGCCTCAGCTGCTGGTAGAGCTCAGCATAGGCTGGAAGTGAGGTGACACTTGTGCTGAACCTACTGTACAAAGACTGTTAGACACTGGACCGTGACTTCCTTCTGGTCAGGAAATGATTGTTCTCTTGGTTTACATTCTGTGATAAATCCATAGGGAGGGCATGCTTTTGTGTGTGTGTGTGTGTGTGTGTGTGTGTTTGCGTATGTGTGTTCACTTAAACATAAACTTGCATTGTACAATTGCAAAGACAACTTCATAGTACTGTGGACTAATTCCACTGTAAAACATTAACCCCCAGGTAAAAATGAAGTATATTTTATTGTGCTAGAAATGCACTTTAATACCAGCAAGTACATTTCAAACCAAAATATACTTTTTTTCCAAAAACACTGCAAAATCTATATATTACAAGTACATTTTACCTCAGTAGTACTTTAGTGTACTTAATAGACTTATACTAAGTAAGTATATCTATGTAAGTATATTTGAATGTACTAGAAATGTACTTTAATATGCACTTAAGTATCTCTAAATTAATCTAAGAGGTGTCTCAAAAGAGTACACTTAAGAACAGTTAGTTCTATTTAAGTATATATTTAATAGCTCTATTGATTATATTTAACTTAATAAGTGCATAATTAATATATGAAAATAGCACACTTTCAGTACATTAATTATATATACTAAGCACACTTAAATTACAGTGAAGTATACTTAATTAAGTATACATAGTGTTCATCCTCACACTTATGCTTAATGTACTGAAAGTGTGCTATTTTCATATATTAATTATGCACTTAGTATACTAAATATAATCAATAGTGCTATTAAATTGTAAATAGATAAATAGAGCTCATTATACTTAATACGATTCTGAGACACCATTAAGATTCACTTAAATATACTTACATACTAAAGTAGATATTTCTAGTACATTAAAATATAATTAATTTTTACCTGGGAGTGCAAATTTATACAGTTACACCAAAGTAGTACTGAGGTAAAATATACTTATTATTTAATTAATTATTATGTATTTACTATACTGTATATATTGCACTTTTATACTTTTATGTATTTAGCACACAAACCAATAATGTGCTGGAAATGCACTTGCTGATATCAAAGTACATTTCTAGTACATTAAAATTTACTTCATTTTTACTTGGTAGTGCAAATAATATATTTATATTAAGTACACTGAAGTAATATGTACCTGCAATTATTACATTTGTAATATGTGGCCACTGTCCAGTGAAAAACATGTATCTCCATTTTGGTTGATTTTTACTTTTATGCATCATTTCAACACAGCAGCTGCTGTGTGAATATTTCATGATGAATGGACCAATAGAAATGGCCCAACACTGCTGGATGAAAAAAATGTCTGATGCTGTTGATTAAGTTGAATGAGGTTTTTGGCCTCTCCTGTAAAGTTGCCATTGTGGAGAGTTTTTCTTTGGACGGCGATGGAATACCGTATATTGAACTTGCATTTAGCGCACAAACCAATAATGTGATTGAAACCAGTTTGCTGGTATCAAAGTACATTTCTAGTAGATTAAAATATACTTCTTTTTTTAGCTGGTAGTGCAAATTAGTACACTTATATTAAGTACATTGAAGTAAAATGTACTTGTAATTATTACATTTGTAATATATACTGTTTATTGCACTTGCATCTAGTACGCAAACCAATAATGTGCTTGAAACAAACTTGCTAGTATTTTTCTAGTACATTGAAATATAAATATGTTATATTATATATGCTGATAATTTAGCATTGACTAAAGGGTTTAAAGAAAAGAGTTCTTATATTCAGGTTGCAGCCTTTATGTTTAAGTCTCCAGTTGTTACTCTGGTTTGGCTACACATTCTGGCTAATGTATTTCAGCATTACCTGCATCTAGATCACCATTCTCAACCTTCTTTATCCACAGGATTGAATCTGCATTTCTGACTTTTGCCATTCAAATTCAAATCATAATAAAATACTTTCTTTTCTACTTCATAAACACTAAGGTGGTCCTGATCGAACATTTACAACCCACACTTCCATCAGAATTGTTTAATTTCAGCCTCAAAATAAGTTCAAATGAAAACATGTCTTTTTAATCTCCTGCAATATCCACAAATTCTAGGGGTTAAACAAACGCCCTGGCTTTTGAGAGAGCTGAGAAAACTGAGCTAGCTGTCTCCACTGGCTGTACTAGCATCTGGCCCCAAAACGTCAGCCTGACTTTGAGTAGTAGAGCCAAAGGCGCAGCAGAGACAGCAGATTTAGTTGTCATTAGAGTGTCTAATAACCTGCCATCAACCTTCTATCAACGCTCGCTGACCTTTGCTGGCCTCTGCTGCCCTCTGAGGTCATTTCCTGCGTCCTGTGCCTGCGGGGTCTCCTTTCTTCTCACAGATCTGATGAGACACAGGTTGTTGGGTGAATGAAAGAAAAAATGTGCATGTGGATGTGTGTGTGAAGGAGTGTGTGGATGTAGTCAAAATAAAGAAAATGGAGAGAAAACAATGAAAGAGTGTTGTAACGTTCTTTACTGTTCTATCTTACTGGCCTTTACAGTGTGCTCCAAGAAGCTCCATCTGCTTCCATTAACTTCCTTTCAAAGTTAGGAATGGTTTTCCTTCTCCTGTCATATGACCGCCATGATATGCTGATGTCACAAACAACCGTTTCTTCTTTTTTGAAGTTAATGTAAACAGAGTCAATAACATTATTTCCTTCTTCTATAAAGTTGAACTCCTTGTATCTCCACTCATTGTCCATTTTATCAGCTCTACCTCCCAGGTAAAAACGATACAGTATAAAAAAATTAAAGTGTATTTTAATGTACTAGAAGTGTACTTAATACCAGCAAGTACATTTCAAGCATGTTATTGTCTGTGTGCTAAATACAAGTGCACAATGTATATATTACAAATGTAATAATTAAAAGCACCTTTTACCTCAGTAGTACTTTAGTGTACTTAATAGAAGTATAAAAGTATATATATTAATGTACTAGAAATGTACTTTAATATGTATTTAAGTATCTCTAAATGAATCTTAGTGGTGTCTCAAAATAGTACAGTTCAGTACAGTTAGTTCTATTTAAGTATATATTTAATAGCACTAATGATTATATTTAGTATACTAGTATATAGTTAGTATATGAACATTGCACACTTTCAGTACATTAATCAAAAGTTCATGGAAGTATACTAAGTACACTTAAATTAAGTCACTTCAGTGTACTATTTTTCTCCTGGGTTACCATACAGATGCGCTCTGTAGTTCTACAACTACAGATTGTAGTCCATCTGTTTCTCTGTATACTTTATTACTCTGTTCTTTAGTGGTCAGGTCCCCCACAGGACCACCACAGAGCAGGTATTATACAGTTTTTGGGAATTTGGAGACACCACGTATACGTGCAACAAAAAAATAAGCAAAACTTGTCAACATACGTATAGTGTAAAAATATGAATAGCAAATAACCTACGTCTGAATCCACACTCATTTAGATTTAAAAAAAATTGATTTTTAAAATTGTTTTCTCCATTTTTCAAAGAAAATTTCATCCACACACAGTTGCATGAGCATGCCAAACCAGGAGGGGCTAATTATACCTCATGACATTTGATGTCGAACAGAACAACAACATACATATTTCACAAAATATAAAGAACAAATCTTAAGAGGCACTTAAGAGCCTCCCATGAGTGAGTCCTTGATAAACAGGGGTGAATGAAGCAAAACAGTAAAATATAAATCATCCAAAAACAGCTGCACCCAGAAGGAAGTGTGGGATTGCATTGCTGTTGGGAAGGAAGATAAAGTTTACCAGGAACAATAAATGATGATACATTTAGACTGATATGGGTAATATTTATTGAGCTACACATACAGAAGTAGTATCTCTCAGTATGGCGTTGGGCCCCCATGTTTGCTAACGCAACATACCAGACCTCTCGGCATGGAGTTGTAGAGATTCCTAACGGTGTCCTGTGATAATCCATCCCATGCAGCTTGAATATCCTCACACAGTTCCTGCAGATGTTGTGGTAGGGGTGGAGGTGGAGTGACACCAGGTCTTCTGGACATGTGACGTGTGACAACATATCGTTTATCCTGGTGGTGACCACAGTGCCTCCACACATCTGCTGCACAGTTTGGTCATCCTCTAGTCCTTCATTGCTGCCCACAGGACGCTGCCCACAGGACACTGCCCGCAGGACGCTGTTGCCTGGATAGTTTTGGTTGGTAGATGATTCTCAGGCCAGCAGTGACACTGAGGTGTCCAGGAGCAGTGCTGTGTCTGATTCACTCACACCAGCACCACGACAGTAGCACTGCAGTGCTGAGAATGATCCACCACACACATAATACTTGCTCTGTGGTGGTCCTGTGGGGGTCCTGACCATTGAAGAACAGGGTAATAAAGTACACAGAGAAATAGATCAACTACAGTCTGTAACTGTAGAACTACAGAGTGCTCCTATATGGTCAGTGGAGCTGATAAAATGGACAATGAGTGTAGATACTAAGAGAGGTACCTAATTAAGTGGCCAGTGGTTGTATGCTAGCGCTCTGCTTGTGTCACTTTTTGGTCTGAGGAAGGATAAACCCATATGTTGAGCACGTTAGCCAAGTTTGAGTAAATGACTGCAGCACAGTGCGTCGCAGGGCTGCATTAGCGAGGCAGATGGAGTCTGATAGTGCGTCTGAATGTGGAATGATCTTCAGACGTCTATGAACTGATTCCTTGTTTCGCGCTGTGCGGTGGTTCCCCCCCTGAACTCCCTCTCTATGTGGGGGATTCTGAAAAAGTGTGTGTGTATGTGTGTGTCCTGGACAGAATCACTGCTCGCCAGTGTTTTGGTGAATGTATAATGTGTGTGAAACATCTCTGCTATGCATGGTCACATCTCTTCACCACCACTTCCTAACCCTGACATTTACTGCCCTTCGACGAAAATCTGCAGGCCAGTGTGGGGGTCATTCCACTCTTTAACTCCTGAGGGTCAGCGTCGCACTCAGAAACATATGTGTACATCGTTTCCACATGAATGAAATCTATAATTACAGACACCTTCAGTCGAGATAAAAGAAAGGTCATGAGAAACATGTTTTTATGGGTTAATTAACTCAATGTTAGACTGAAAATGTGAGGGAAGGCTAATAATTGATGCAAATTTGGTCTAATAATAATTAATATTAATAAACATACATATCACAGTTACTGGCAATTAATGTTCTCTTACAATGCTTAGTAATATTAGACACCATTGTTGGGTCTGACAGCTTTCTAAACTGACTATTTAAGCTGTTCAATGTAGATTGGCTGGAAAGAAGTAGCATTACTGAGTGGAGCGGCATGGTGGGGCACTGGGTAGCACTGTCGCCTCACAGCGAGAAGGGCCTGGGTTCGGTTCCTGGCCAGGGTGTCCAGGAAGGTGTCCTTTCTGGGTGGAGTTTGCATGTTCTCCTTGTCTCTGTGTGGGTTTCCTCCTACAGTCCAAACACATGCAGTCAGGTAAATTAGAGGTGCTCTGTGATAGATTGGTATCTTGCCTTCTGCCCACTGAATGCTGGGATAGGCTCCAGCTCCAAAAATTGTATGCAAATTTAAGAAGTACAGTTAAGTTGGCCAGCCAAAACATTATCAGTTATTTCTTCATACTTTTGTACCAATTGTGGTTCAAGAGAATTAACAAATCACAGATTCTAGTTAGACTAGCATTTATAAAATGACTCAGCTGTTCCGAAAATGGACTTTATATTACATTATTATACCAAAGCAAGAACAAAAACATTTAGATACATCCAGATAAACCCATATGCTGAGCATGTTAGCCATGTTTGAGTTAATGACTGCATCACAGTGCGTCGCAGGGCTGCATTAGCGAGGCAGATGGAGTCTGAATGCCGAATGATCCTCAGATATCTGCATTGCTTAAGATTTGGGTCCTGCTCAGAGCCCTGGTCAAAAGAAACCAGAAATTTTTTTATTTGGATGATGAATTGGGCCCATAAAATGATCTAAAACGACTTGGAAAAACATCTTTTTTTTTTTTTTTTACACAAACTTTATTAAAAGTTACAAATGTGTTTGTTTTTCTCTCCTTTCTACCTAAAAGTTACCAGTTTGGAGATACAAGGCTTTTCCTCTATCATTGATTTTATTGATGTGGATCAAATTCTTCTGGCTCCCCCACGGTGCGTCAGTATAGTAGAACGGTGGTGTGGCCCTAGCTTTGTTAAAAATGGAAATACATCCAAGACCTAGTCAATATCAACCTCCCAGAGTGTGTCAATCCAGGCGTGTATGTGCAGCACATCTGTGCTTATCCGTTTGAGGGCGTGCATATATCTGCATCGCTTTTAAGATCAATACAGGGGCGGAGCTACGTAAACTGATAAGGACCCTGCATGTGTCATAGATCCTTGGCTAATCAATCACGCGTTTAAGTGTGACATCTTTCAATCAATAAACATACGTATGTCCTTCTGTTACGAAAAAAAACCCCACTCTGTTCACTCCAACCTTTGTAATGCACCATAGTAGCAGTTTTCAGTTCATTTTATAGTAATGGTTACACAAACAGAGTAGCTACAGCTAGAACCTGGTGCAGTTTATATGTTCATTTCCTTGGTTAAACTATTAATGTATGGAGTTAAGGGTTAGGGCAGCAATGATACAGTCATGGATTAATGAGACAAAGCAGTTTTTGGTCAAAATGTGGTGCTAAAGCCAGACGTTTAGGCCGGCGCTGACTGATTCAGGTTGCTTGATCTAGTCTGGAATGCCGAACTGGCTCAGACATAATTGGATTTCTTTACATTTGGTTCAAAGTAGAGCGCTTGACATGTGAATATGAAACTACAACACGTTAACAAGAAGGAGGGTCTGTGACCTAGCGCAGAGTGTTTTCTCTTGAGGACAGGTTGGGAGGAAGAAGGAAGTGTGGTGGAGCCAGAAGAATGTTCTTCTTGAGACAGCTGAAGAAATTCAACCTTCCACAGACCCTGACGATCCAGTTTTACACGGCAATCATCGAATCTGTCCTCACGTCATCCATGACCGTCTGGTTTTGTTCCTCCACCTCACAAGAACGAGCCAAACTCCAGCTGTCAATCAGGACGGCAGAGCGGATCAGTGTTTGTAGTCTGCCACCGCTTCAGAACATCTACAACAGCAGGGTGATGAAGCGTGCTGGCAAAATTACAGCCTCATCCTGGACATCATCTCTTCCAGACACTTCCGTCTGGTAGGAGGCTCAGGACCATCAAAACCAGCACAACCAGATGTGCTAACAGCTTTTTCTCCAGAGCTGAAGCTCATTAACCACAGTTAACCCACTCACCACACACTTGCATCTCACTGTATTACAGTAATTCGTCTATAACATAATGCTTACTTGCACAGCTGTACAGATGTTCAGTTTTCTAAATGTCCATATCACTCTGTCTACTCAGACTTGCATAAGTATAGAATATTTATATACACTCATCATCAAAAAATAGCTGCACCCAGGAGGAGGTGTGGGATTGCAGTGCTATTGGGATGGAAGATAAAGGTTACCAGGAACAATAAATGATGATAACTTTAGACTGATATGGGTAATATATATTGAGCTACACATACAGAAGTAGTGTCTCTCAGTATGGCGTTGGGCTAACACAACATGCCAGATGTCTCAGCATGGAGTTGTAGAGGTTCCTAATGATGTCCTGTGATAATCCATTCCATGCAGCTTGAATAGTCTCACACAGTTCCTGCAGATGGTGTGGTAGGGGTGGAGGTGCAGTGACACCAGGCCTTCTGGACATGTGATGCGCCACAACAAACTGTTCATCTTGGTGCTGACCACGGTGCCTCCACACACGGGTTCGTTGGTTGTCTCCACCAAGACAAAAGCGGGACTCATCACTGAAGATGACCTGCCGCTATTCTGAGCCCCCCCATGACAGTCTGGCACGACCCCATTGCAGTCTTTGGCGATGTTGACGTGGTGTTAAGGACAGTCGTCGTAACGGTCTGCGTGCATGTAGTCCTGTGTCGTGCAGCCGCCCTCCAATGGCGCTGGTGGTTGTGCTGGTGTGAGTGGATCAGACACAGCAGTCCTGCTGGAGTGTTTAAACACCTCAACGTCACTGATGGACTGAGAATAATCCACCAACCAAAACTATTCAGACAGGAGCGTCCTGTGGGCACCATCCTGTGGGCAGTGTCCTGTGGGCAGCAGATGAGCTGTTGTCTCTGACTGTCCTTGTATATCTACAAGGTGGACTAGCAAGGTAGAAGTGACTAATAGAGTGGACAGTGAGTGGGCACAGTGTTTAAACACTCCAGCAGCACTGCTGTGTCTGATCCACTCACACCAGCACTACACATACTAACACACCACAACCACTGGTGTTCTGAGAATGGTCCACCACCCCCATAATACCTGCTCTGTGGTGGTCCTGTGGGGTTCCTGACTGTAGAAAAGGGGCTAAAAAGTATGCAGAGAATCAGTTAAACTACAGTCTGTAACTGCAGAACTACAAAGAGTTCCTATGTGTTTTGTAGAGCAGATCAAATGGACAGTAAGTGTAGAAAGAAGGTGGTGTACCTAATAAAGTGCTCAGTGAGTGTACATAGGCCTTTAAGTGTAAGCCATACATTCAGTAAGATGTGCCAACTAGAGTATAACTGCAGAGACGTAGCGCTGCCATCTGTCCTCATGCATTTGCCTTGTTTCTCTTGGCTCCACAGGGAAGTCTTAGTGATTCCAGACAGCATTACAAAACCTGTAATGGCTGGGCTCATCGAATCTTTATTTGTTTAACTAGGAAAGCTTTTCCGTGCATGTTTTTAAACATGTCAGTTGCCTTGGCTACCTCCTACACCTATCCAGACCCAAACAAAGACTCCAGGTCTAAAGTCAACATGAAATGTTAGGAAGTTGATGGTTTCGGGGGCCTTTTGAGTTTGCATATTTTTAAAACGGCCAGAGAAACTCAGAAATGGTCTAACTCGGTTGAAAGATAAGTGTTTGTAAACCAGCTTAAAAATGTGGCATTCAGTCATACAGTTCATACGGAAGCAGCCCACTTTGAATGTCTTATTTCTGTTGCTGTCCTTGTATCTATAGTCATTGTCCATTTTATCAGCTCCACTTACCATATAGGAGCACTTCGTAGTTCTACAGTTACAGACTGTACTCCATTTGATTCTCTGTATACTTTGTTAATCCCCTTTTACCCTGTTCTTCAGTGGTCAAGACCCCCACAGGACCCCCACAGAGCAGGTATTATGTGGGTGGGGGGATCATTATCAGCACTACAGTCACACTGACATGGTGGCAGCATGCTAGTGCGTGTGTGACCCTAACCCTAACCCTGTCCATATGGGCAGCAGGATGCCGAATACAAAGCCAATCAGAACAGAGTCCATTTACATATATTATATTACCAAAAATATGTGGACACTTGTCCATCACACCTGTACGAATTTGTTGGACATCTTGTTCCAAAACCATGACCATTAGTATGCAATTGCCCCATTTAAGCTGCTGTAACAACCTCCACTCTTCTGGGAGCCTTTCCCCAAGATTTTGCAGTGCATTTGTTGGAGCTCAGGCACTGATAGTGGACAAGAAGGCCTGGCTCACTACTGATATTCCATTTCAGGCCTTCCGGTCATTCCAAGGGGTGAGGTCAAGGCTCTGTGCAGGCCACTGGAGTTCCTCCACACAAAACTCATCAAACCATGTCTTCATGGAGCTTGCTTTCTGCACAGGGACACAGTCATGAAGGAACAGGAAAGGGTCTTCCCCAAAGCATATACTGAAGCATATAGTTGTGTAAAATGATTTGTATGCTGTAGCATTAACACTACCCTTAACTGGAACTAAGAGACGGAACCCGATCCCTGAAAAACTGGCCCAGACCATCATTCCGACCTCCAACAAACTTGGCACTATTGGTAGTTTTCTCCTGGCATCCACCAACCCAGGCTGGTTCATTGGACCAGAGGAAGTATCCAAAGAGGATACTTGCAGAGGCGCTTCGGAATTCCGCGCAGTGAGCAATGCAACAGAGGGCAGATCTAGCAGGCCAGAAATTTCACATACAGTGCCATGCTTAAAGTCATTGAGCTCTTCAGCATAACTCAATACTATTGCCAGTGTTTATCTATGGAGACTGCATGGTGATGGGGTTAAACTTATACACCTGTTAGCAATGGGTGGCTAAAACACCTCAAATAAATACAACCCCAATTCCCAATTGTTGACGCTGTCGTTAAAGGAAGACTGGGCGCTACCCAATGGTAGACATGGCCCTGTTCCAACTTTGTTTGAGATGTGTTGCTGCCATCAAGTTCTAAATAAGTTAATAATTTCCATCACACGGTAAAATCTCACTGGAAAGTCTTACTTTCAACATCTTATGTGTTCTATGTTCTGTTAAGAATGAAATATGGGTCTGTGGGGCTATATGGGTGTATTTGCAAATCATTGCATTCTGTGTTTATTTACATTTATTCCATTTTACACAGTGTGCCAACTTTTTGGGATCTGGGGTTGTAATGAGGAGGGGGTGTCCACATACTTTTGGCCATATACTGTCACCAGTCTTAAAGGAACAGTAAAAAAACCTAGCCTGTTTAACTGGGATAAAGAGAAGTCATGTACAAATTAATCATGAATTAACTGCATAACCCCGCCCCCCCTTAAAGTCCAAGAACGATGGAGAATATGGGCTCTTTAAATAAGTGGCCATTGGCAAACCCGACTCTGAGTATGCATATAGGTGGGTGGGTAAGCGCATTTACTGTACTTAAGACTGTCTCTGTTCTTAGGCCATTTGAGACAGATTATTACATCAGGGAAGTCTGGATTTACTTTCTAAAAAACAGACACACTCACTCACTCACTCGGTTTTCTTTCGTTTACTAAGCGAATGAGTCACGGTGGCCCTCTCCCAGCTTTGAAAAGCAGCTCCTTAAGCCTTTCAGTTCTGTGTGGTTGGAGCAACAGCATAATTAGAAGCTTGAGCAAGTGAGAGCTTTTCTAATGCTGTACTTAGAGAAAGCCAGCACTGTTATCAGCCTTGTACTTACTGACGATTACACGACGCAGAGTGGAGGGAGGCCGCTGACAGAATGGAACAGAATGCAGTGGGCAGAGAGGCAAAGACACACAGTCTACTGAACACTCTTTAACCCCTTAGAAGTCCACAGTCGTTACTGTTGTTTTGCTTTTACTAACTCAATGTAATGACAAAATTGCATCATTATTTACGTGTGTAATGTAGTAGCATGGTAACATTTACAGTCTGTATAAACAGGTATGAGCCAGGACTGTTTCTGTTTGTTTTGATGCCAAACACTGAAAAGAACTTGTACAGGATGGGTTGCTCTGCACAAAAGACTCTAGGCACAACAATACTGTAGCGAGATGTAGTGTGAAACACAGGGGAGGCTGTGATTCTGCTACGAGTAGTGCTCTTTTGTTGCAACACCACATACAAAACACTGAAGCCGCAAGCTGCCATGACCCTAATGGTGTGGCCATCAGCATGGTCCTACAAACTTCTAGAGGCTATCACCAGCCAGTGGCAGGACCCTACGTA
>CM067481.1:7504423-7522073 GCA_034552555.1 Semaprochilodus insignis
CATGATGTTTGCATGATCTTTCACCAAACTATTCCTTTAAAGCTCCTGTTCCAGTCCAGCTAACCGGGTCTGGCAAACAGTAGCCTGTGCTGAGGCCGGCAGATCACAGTGACATTTCAAAAGCTTGGGCGTTTTGGCGCCGAGACACGATGATTAATGACTCGTATTATCCCTACAGAGCGCAAACACACCACATACGGCCCTGAAAAATATACACGTGCCTCTTCCACCAGGCTGAGGGGAGACTCCTTCTGCTTCCATCCCCAACCTCTTTTTCCCCTCGTTCTCTTTCTCTCTCTCTCTCTCTCTCTCTCTCTCTCTCGTTCTCTTTTCTCTAGCAATAACAGTGTGTAAACTCACACATATGGCACATCTGAGGACAATCATGCAGCGCACAGTCTCTCTTTATCTTCCTGAGTGGATATTTATTGCCTCTTCTAACACTGTCCACATGCAGAGATGCAGTGTCCCAGAGCAGAATGGTGAATCTGAATAGGCTCACTCCCTCTCATGTGAAAAAGTGTACTTGTTATTACGGAGTAATTATAAACATAATAATACACTTCATTCATATAGCACCTTGTAGACATTGCAACTGCAGATTAAAGTACTTTAAAACTCATAAAAACATAAAAAAACAACAAATAAAATACAAAGAAAAGATCAGAAAAAACACTGAAAATAAAATAGTAAAAAATAATAGTAGCTGAAGTAAATTATAATATTAATAATTAAAACAATGAATTATAGTTCTGAAAAAAACATGTTTTAAAATGAAATTTTAAGATGACAAAATAGCTAAATATTTTATGGTAACATTGGTATTCCAACAAACCACTGCAGAATACTCTAAATATTTTTTTAGACTTGTTAAATGTGACTATATCAGGGACATAAACAAGAAGTGAAATACAGGAGGTCCTGGAGGTTTATTAAATTAGGACCACCAACATCAAAGCAGTAAATGTTTTGCTATAATCATGCTCTGTCATTACTGTAATGCCATTCTCCCAGCAGCAGCACCGAGTTCAGTGTTCAAATAAAGAGCTTTGCGTTATAGAAAAACCTTCAGGCTAATACTTTTGGCTAATATAGTTTGGATTGCAAGTATGCTAGCTAACAGAATTGCTAATTTGGTTCTCAGCTAAATTAGCTGAAGTTTAATTAAGTTTAAGTAAGTTGCCGATCACAAGCCTTAAAAATGTAACCTGGATCTAGTGAGCATAACTGTTATACAGCTTAACTCAGACTCAAACCCAAGAGACTCAACACTCATTTCTGAACCACTTGCCAGAGTCTCAAGACTTAACTTAGGGTAGATCCTCAGTGATTTGAGACTTGATTGGACTTAAACCCAAGTGGCAAGTGGACTTGGACCCGAGTGACTCAAATTTCAATTTCGATTTGAATGTGTGATACTCAACTCACACTGCAGTCCCAAGGCTTTGAGACTCGATTTGGAGTCACAAACCTCAGAGACTTGAGACTTCATTTGAACTAATGTAAAAATGACAGTAACTAAAAAACTAAAAATGTTTCTAGGAAAATAAATCTCTGGAATGCTGATTTCCATATTACATTTTGGAATTAAGAACAAAGGCAATCAGGAACATTCAGGAACAAAAATTGTTTCTTTGACAAAAAGTTTGATGTTCACTAGAACACTTTAAGTCAACTCTACTACACACCCTACACACCCAGCGACTCAAACAAATTAGACTCCTCAAGTCTTAACTCAACAGACTCAAACTCCAATGATATGGGAGTAAACTCTGACTTGCTCCCTGGTGTCTCACGACTCAACTCAGACTTGAACCCCAGTGACTCTAGACTTGATTTGGACTTTAACCCCAATGACTCAACATTAAACTCAGAATTGAACCCCAGCAACTCGAGACACAATATGGACTCTCAGGACTCGTCTTGGACTTGACCCNAAATATTTGGCTCAGACTCAAATCCTTAATTTGAAGACTTAATTTGAACTTCAACTCCTGTAACTTGAAACCTGACTCAAACACAATTGTTGGGGGTCTTGGGACTGGGACTCAGTGACTGTTTTAAGTATAAGTGACTGAAAGACATCAGTGGTTTCTGAGTATCCTGCTTATTAGTTTTAATAATTTTTGTACTGTTTTATTAGATATATATATATATATATACGTATACACACACACATATAGTGATTTATATATACACATATACATTCAGTGATAGTCTGCTTTACTGACACTTCCTAATCTGACACCTAAGTCCAATCGAGTCTCAAGTCCCTGAGCTGAGTACTCTAAGCTAAGTCTTAATACTCTGGCAAGTGAGTCCGATTTCAGTGTTGAGTCTCTTATAACCGTTATGCTAACTAGATCCAGGTTACCTATTTGAATAAATGTAATCTGTAGCTCACAACTAAATTACCTAGTGTACTAGCTAGCACACTTGCAATCCAAACTAAATTAGCCAAAATGATTTGACTTTTTCTGTCAACAACAAAAAGCAGATGCAAATGTTACATCATGAATCAACCCTAAAGATGTAACATCACCTTAACTGGCCAAGAAACAACTGAGCAGTCATCTGGCCGGTTGATTGTGGTTTCATGGAATGAGGGTGTGAATAAATACAGATAGAATTCTGACACAGAAAACTAAAATAGTTGAACTGATATAGATTTGTTTCGAACTCAGTTTGCCATATCAGTTACTTATGGACTGCATTGGACTGTGGACTGTATTCGAGAAGGACTCAGTGGGAGTTCTTTGGTATCTAAGCAGTTCACATGAAGAGGATCATACCACAGCCTGAGAGCAAAAGCAGAGCCCCTTGGGCCAAAGCCAGGCTCATGTCAGATCCTGCTTGTTTTATTGATGGTGTTGTTCACATGTGTTCACAGAAATTTACAGCAGCGTTTGCCTACTGTGTTCCTTCCTATTTAAACCTCCTGGGTCTCCTGTGGTGCATACACCTCGAAACACCTCATCTTACATTTGATTTAATTACTTCTCATTCGTATCCCACTGAAGCAAGCAGAGAAATTCTTTCAGTCAACACCAAACACATTTCTGTAGGTAGTAGAGGTGATACTATATTATCATTTGTATTTGATGGAAAGTGATTCTTGTATTTACAGGCTTGTTGTGCTGTAAGAAAAACATCCCTTATATTTTAGGACATTTGTTTAGGCATTTTTGGATAATTAAAGACAAAGAAATTGCTCAGACCAATGCACACCCAGACCTAAAGAATTTAGTTCAGATGTAATTTAATTTAACTACATAAATAAAATATAATTTAGTAATAATATATAATAATATACTTAATTACTTCATCATAATCCTGTAAAAGAAATAATAGATAGTTAATATATGTATAATAGATGATAGATGATGATGATAGATGTATAATAGAGGTTAATAGATAATAACAGATGTATAGATAGTTGAGAATAACTTTAAAATTATGTAATTAAAACCCTTTTCGAGCTGGATTAGTTTTACTACAACTTCCATGATTATCTGCGAGATCTGTGATTTGAATCCAAAGAGAGTGAATAACCTTCTACAATCATACGTAAAAAGAATTTTGAACAGCTGCACCCAGAAGGAAGTGTGGGATTGCAGTGCTATTGGGAAGGAAGATAAAGGTTACCAGGGACAATAAATGATGATAAATTTAGACTGATATGGACAATACTTATTGAGCTACACATACAGAAGTAGTGTCTCTCACTATGGCGTCGGGCCACCATGTTTGCTAACCCAAAATGCCAGATATCTCGGCATGGAGTTGTAGAGGTTCCTAATGATGTCCTGTGATAATCCATCCCATGCAGCTTGAACATTCTCACCCAGTTCCTGCAGAATGTGACAACAAACCGTTCATCTTGGTGCTGAGCATAGTGCCTCCACAAGCGGATTCCACCAAGGATCCACCAAGACAAAAGCAGGACTTGTCACTGAAGATGACCCGCAGTCATTCTGAGTCACTCCATGACAGTCTGACATGACACCGTTGCAGTCTTTGGTGAGGCTAATGTGGTGTTAAGGACAGTCATCATAACGGTCTGCATGCATGTAGTCCTGCACCGTGCAGCCGCCTGCCAATGACTCATGGAGGACATTGCTGCTTGCTCAATGTCCGCAATCGTGGCTATTGGGTCAGTCAGGTACAACGATAAAGCCTGATCTAGCTTACGTCACATTAGCTTGAAACTGGAATCATTTGCATGTTTCACAATGTCAGACCTACCCACCAAGTTTCATTCCTGTCGGGTGATTCCTTCTGGGTGCAACAATTTGTGCAACTATTCTTTTGATGATCAGTGTAAATAAGAGATACGATTAAGGAAAAATGAAGATGAAAATGCATAGATTTTTGGAACTTATGTTGCATGAAGAAGGCAATGCTGCATTTGCTTAGCAGGAGAAATACAGTTGGAATTTAAGGTGGGCTGCATCTGCATCATATAAATCCCGGTCTTCAAACAAGTCCCACTCTGGCCCTGTACCAGAACAAACTTTGGCCAGATTCCATTCACACTTTTCAATAAAATACATCCCCAGTTTGACCAGATGACATGCACCATTTTACTTATGTTTACTTTTCCCTCCTTTATGATACAAGCTTGGCTGGAATGCGTAAGAAGAATGCCAAAGAACCAGAGTGCCAACAAGGCTCTTGGTTAAGGGCTAACTTCAGCCTCGCGTATCCTCCTCTTTCGTTTTTGTGTTTATCCTCTCACCGGCTAGTCAGCACACGGCAGACGCATTTCCTCTCACGTAATTGTGTACGGAAAACCAAATCACGTTCCGTTTACACTAGATCCGTCTCTGACCACCTCCGAATGTGGTTTGAGTGATCCAATTGTAATCCAAACACAATGGAGACACTCCTGGGGGTGTGTACACCTGGCTTTTCAAGCATTCAGGAGAAAACTGGACGTGATCCCATCACCAAAAACGTGTGCACAGGCCATCAAGGCACGCTTGATGGTAAAGGATACAGAAAGGCTGGCAAATTGCAGTGTAAATATGGATTATGGCTGGTTTTGGTACGGAAACCCACACAAACTTCAGAAGTGGGTATTGGGAAAACCATAACATGTGCCTCTTAATAAAGCAGCATTAGCATTTAGGTAGCTCTCGAAACTGCAGCATTGCTTGGTGTAAATTCAAGCAAATGTAATTTTTCTATATTATTTCTGTTTTTCTTTTTTTCTGGTTTCCTTTACATGCAGATCTTAATGTGCGGTAACTGGAGTCCCCGCCATTGAGGCACTGATGGAGTTTTAGGATGTTTTATTGCCCGGATCCTGACACATGGGGGAGGCCACTTCCCGGCTGGAGTGGTTTTATTTCAGCGTGCGCATCTGTATGTTTGTGTGCATGTGTGCATGTAACCATATACACGGTCAAAGTGGAGGCGATCAATGTGTGACATCGATCAGGAGGGTTCAATTTCACCTGCTCAGCTTGATGGAGGTCTAAGATCTGTCCATCTGTTCACCCTGACCTCTACAACCCAGAGGACATCTGCCACTCCAGCCAGACCAACAGGCTGGTCACTGTTCAGTCTGCTACAAACAGTTGCGGACAGCTTTCAAGCAGCATTCAAACAGCATTCAAACTTGCCTGGATAAAACAGCCGCTTCCTGTTTATAGACTGAACTACTGAATCAAATATTAATGCACTGAAAATAGTGATGCGTTGAATTGACTTGATTCAAATATGTATGTCATTTCCACCTGTAATATATCATTCAGGAAGTGATGGCCAGATGGCCAAACTGAAAAACAAAGTTGCAGTGCAGATGTCATTCATTTCATTCATGTGAAAATGATGTGCACATTTAAAGTGCACAGTGCATCCATATAATCATATGTGATCCATATGCAAGCGATTTTTATTATTTGTTTGTTCAGCAGCAAAATGTTATGTAAAAAACACTCATCATCAAAAAAATAGCTGCACCCAGAAGGAAGCGTCAAATTGCAATTCTATTAGTAAGGAAGATTTAGACTGATATGGGCAATATTTATGGAGCTACATATACAGAAGTAGCGCTTCTCATTATGGCATAGGGTGTTTGCTATCGCAACATGCCAGACATCTTGGCATGGAGTTGTAGAGGTTTCTAATGGCGTCCTGTGATGATCCATCCCATGCAGCTTGAATATTCTCACACAGTTCCTGCAGATGGAGTGGAGGTGGAGTGACACCAGGCCTTCTGGACATGTAACATGTGACAACAAGTGGTTCATGGCACTGACCACGGTGTCTCCACACACAGATTCGTTGGTCGTCTCCACCAAGACAAATGCGGGACTCATCACTGAAGATGACCTGCTGACATTCAGAGTCACTCAATGACAGTCTGGCACGAAACCGTTGCAGTCTTTGCCAACGCTGACGTGGTGTTAAGGGCAGTTGTCGTAACGGTCTGTGTGCATGTAGTCCTGCGTCATGTAGCCGTCTGCCAATGTTGCTATAATGAAGTTTAACTAGATATCTATACTTGAACATCTGAACTCTGCATTCTAGACACTGAACATCTCTACTGTAAGCTGTGCAAGGTTGTTTTAGCTGGTTACCTGAAAACTGAGCTGCTATTCTCACTACCTGCACTGTACACTATTATATATACATCTATGTACATATGTATACTTAACACTAAAATGCTGTTAACACTTTAGTTCTAGTAACATTCTGACGTGCAGTTACTGCTCTTGTACATCTTACATATCTGTGTATTCACTATATGAATACTGTCTATGCACAGTATTGTATTGTAATCTTTCTCTGACCTTTTGTCTTTCCGCTATTACTTACTATTTATCTATTTGTAATTACTGCACAGGAGAAGTAGCCCGATAGTGTTTGTTATACTGTACAACCCTGTGTAGTTATAATGACAATACATTTGAATTGAATTGAATTGAACTGAATTGAATTGAATCCTGGTAGTGCTTAATTATACTGTACAACCCTGTGTAGTTATAATGACAATACATTTGAATTGAATTGAATTGAACTGAACTGAATAGAATCCTGGTAGTGCTTAATTATACTGTACAACCCTGTGTAGTTATAATGACAATACATGAATGAATGTTCTCAGAGTTTTGCACAATTCTGTATAAAAACTGTATAAAAAGTAAAGGACTTTTCTGATAGGCAATAAAATGACTGCATTTGCACTGTGAATATACTGAACTTTGCCAACCCTAGTTTCTAACATCACCACTGTGAAGAAACCTGAGCTGAGAAGTTTCTCCACAATGAACCATTTCACATCAAATCACTCTGTATGAGTTTACATTTCAGTGATTGGACTAAGCAGACATAATTCTAAATAATCCCTTTTCTAGTAAATATAATTTAAGATTAACTTATTTTACCAAAATAATAACTTCACAGGAGAAGCAAAAAACATACTTTATCTTTAATGTAAGTCAATGGAACCAGAGTTTTTTCCAAGTAATTTTGGCCGATTTCTTTTAGTCCATTCATCATGACATTACACCCAGTGTAAAGGGGAACAGATCCTTTCAGATTGTGTCAAAACTGAAAAATGTCAAACATGAAGATATAATGGAGATACGAGGTCTTGTTCTGACAGCAGTGACATTAGTATTTCTTCCAAACTCCTGATTCAATTCTTTCATCTCCAACTCACGGCCTATTCGCTGACTTAATCGTCTATGGAAACATGAGCGGGGATGGACGAGCGGAACGTCTTTGAACACATGAAACTAGAAGCCCCGGGTTTTACACATGACAGAGCTGGAAGCATGTGGTAGCTCACTGACCTTTGATCTGGAGCCCTTACTGAGACGTTTTTTTGTGCTTGGGCCGTGGCCTGCCAGCATTAGATTTGGACATCACTGACCATTCAGCCAAATGGACCTCTTTGGTCATGGGCATTCCTATCCAAACAGGTTGAGGGAAGGTCACATAATAGCAGTGACCGTTGACCTTCTAGAATGACGATGGAGTTTTGGTTTTCCCAACACAGAATGCAAACAGAATGAATGGTCTGGAGGTGCACTAAGAATTCGAAATGTTGCTAATATCAGAGTTGGACTGCTAAATAGGTAGAACACAGTGAGCCAAAGAGCGCAAGAGACTCACCTCGTCTTCAGTTTTAAATTAACACCAGTGTTAAATTAACACCTGCAGCATTACAGTGGCCTCCAGCATCTGTGGGTGTTAATTTGATATGGGTGGTTTTATAGCGTATATGGCTGTGAATGACTGGAGGAATGACGCAGATTGACGACTTGTTTCCCTGCTACCGACATGCTGTTTGATATTCTAACTGTCCCCTGCCAATAAAGGGAAACTCACTGAAATATGGAAAGCACACTGAACTTCTGAACGCAAATAAACAGCCAGCCCACTCAAATCAAACCACTGACTGTGCACGTGATCTTAACTAGTGCCAAAGAAAGCTCCACATGGGGTGCGGTGTTTCATTAGGCACCGCTGATGAAAGCTAAGAGCTGAGAGCGGCTGTGACGACTGTAAAACCTCCTGAAATTCCTGCTTTAAATTTTAAACTGATTACTTGCTCACCTAAAAGTACCTCTCACTGCAATCTCAGGGTTCCCCGTCCCAAGGCTGCAGTATTTTGGTTCTCGCTCTGAACTGTTAACTAGCGCCTCGCACGTTTAACGGTGCCCACCGGGGAACCGGCGGAAAATCATAATAAAATGGCCACCAAGCTGACCAAAGGCACAAAAACATCCCCTCATAGGATAATAAAACAGGCATACAGCTCTACTTACAGAATACCAACTGAATGGGCCTGTGTATGTATCTCACACATGTTTTCACTCTAAGCCTAGACCAGCACAAAGGGTGCCAGTGAGAATAGGGGTCCAGTTTTTACCATTAGCGTTTATCATCACCATTAAACAGAAACTGAGGAGTGTTTACGTTGCCAGTGATAAAAAAAACTGTAATAATATTGATTGCATTTTTGATCTGCAGAGGGCCAAACAGAATAGAATATGACCTGTGACTTCCATCTATTGTTCTTTCAGTGATGCATATGCAAAATGCAAATTAAACTCACCAGACAAAACATTAGTCACCTGTGACTGAAACATATCTAATAATACCTCCATAGCACAAATAACAGCTGTTATTCAATTTGGCATGGACTGGACAAGTTTCTGGATTTAGGCCACATCAGTGTTCAGACACTCTTGCATCAAAGAATTGTGCAGTTGGGGCAGATTTGAGGAGAATTCCCTGTAGACTGGGAATTTAGCCACTGCTGGTAGACGTGTATGTCTGTACGCTTCCATACACCTGCAGATTCCACTACTTCCATCACACTATGGTCTTTGGCACACCCAAAACCAATCACTCCTTTTAGCCAATCATTAACATCTGCTTTGGAGTCATTTTCCACACATGGAACGAGACATTCACTGCACTGTAGCACCTCTTCTCAATCTATGGATCCCATCACTCACACCCCGCAGGTGTTTATAGCCCCATCATCCTCATGCAGCGCCATCTGCCTGAAGTTACTACCACCTTAAAGATGGAAGATTGCTCTGTGAGGTATTCCAGTTCTGTTCTACAATTGTGTAGTAACTGCATGTGTGCTGGATATTTTAATTGTGACCTAATTGGGAGCTAACCACATTTATGTATTCGGATCAGTGGGGGACCTTCAGGGTCTTCAAGGGCTTTAAAGAAAGACTAATGACTTCTGGAAACTAAAAAATGCATGAATTTTGACCACCATGTCTTGTCTACTTTAAAGGACTGTAATAATACTTCAGTTGTTAAGTTTTGATTGGAAACAAAATGGTTCAAAATGGTAAACTGTCCAATCTTTTTTTTCATTGTGGAATATAGGCAGATATAGCCAAGTGAGGTCTTGGTGGTTGGACCTTCCGGGGCTGAACTGAAGGCCTTACATCTCACATTAACCCTTTTTCACAATAGCCATAAATATATACCTCCTATTTTGGAGTTCCCTTTTTTGAACTATGGATTTTTCCTTCTATTGCTTCTTTCATACTGACCTGAGTCGATCTCTATTCCATGGACGGATTGGTTACTAGGAGGCCCGCAGAAAGGGGTTAACCAACAGCATAATTAGGTAGTGGAAAGTGGAATTGACCTCTTGTTTTGATTTACAATGGCTGAGACTTATTTAGCGAGTAGGAGGTGCCACTGTAGGCCATTTTGAGAATTTAGAGATTGTTACTGATTGTTATTATATTACTATTGATGTTTGATCAGAGAAATGACAAAATGCAACTATAACTTCTATTCCTATTCATGCGTTCTAGAGTTCAAACAGGTAGTTTGTGGGATAAAGTTCATGAAACTCACATTTTCAGCTTTGTTTGGCATTTTTTACACTTCATAAATGCAACCACAGCACAGAGAAACCATGTGATGAACAGAGAAGAACAGATTAAACGTCAGAAAACATGGAACATAAGTTTTATAAGGGTGCTACTGGGAAATTGCCTTATTTTCATCATTATTTCTCAATTTTCCGCCACGTTTTGACCATCACGGCCCAAAATCAAGGCCCAAAGGCCTGGCTCGCACAGTTTGCCACTTAACAGCGGCATTAACGGAACATAATAAACATATTAAACCCTTCTGATTCCACTCCACTCTGAGTCAGCTCACACCGGCAGATTGGGATACAGTTGGTCTTTTTCATTAGTGTGTAAATGGCTCGTAGTCATAGAGGAGGTTCATTTCAGTTAGCAGACGCCACTGCACTAATCTACTGACAACTCGGGACCACAGGCGGACACAGTGCCTGCTTGTTCTGCAACAAACCGCTGACTTTAAATCAGTTACTGTGGGATGAAATAAGTCACAGCACTTCTGTGTTGGAAAACTCAAATGCTTTTGCATCAATTTATGGCTGAATGAGGTTGATTTGTGGAACGACTACACCACCATTAGGGAGTGTTTCCTGGTCATCCAACGAACGAGGGATGCAGCAACGCAGAGTGGCTGGAGAGTGGTCTCAAAGCCCTTAAACACAAGCCACTCTGTTCTGGGTTATGAAATGAACCACTACATCAAACTAAAGGTTATAATGTTGATTATTTAGTGTTCATACATGCAAATGGACACTTTTTTAGATGATGCATGTCATGGAAAAGTAGATGTGCTGCATAAACATTGCCAAAATGTATAAACATAAAACGATGAAAAGATTTAGGTATTTTCTTATCGGACCTCCCCTCTAAAAAAAAGGAGAGTCTAGCTACCCTCTTCACATCATAATAATACCCCTGGCTCAGAAATGTATTCTTAATAATTGGCTTTATAATGCAGAAATAAGCTCACCAGACAAAAAATGAGTCACCTGTGACTAAAATGTACCTAACAGTGTGTAATACCTCCACGAGTACCAATAACAGCTGTGACTGGATTTGGCATGGGCTGAACAAATTTCTGGATGTAGGCCACATCAATGTTCAGCCACTCTTGCATCAAAGAATTGGTCAGTTGGTCCAGATTTGGGAGATGCCTTCCCTAGTGTTTACTCATTGATGTGGGAATGCTCCTGAATGTTCATCATGCCAATCAGTCACATCTGAAGGCCTGTGAACGCCAGAACTGTCATCTTGGAATACAGGGATAGGAACGTTATGTTGCTCTGTAAGATGCAAAAGGCAAAACCTGGTTGTACAGCAGCTCAGTGTAGGTACTGTGGGCCAAAAGTACTGCCAGGTCAACCAAAGGACCAATTTCCACATAATTAAAACACCTCCAGACCATCACAGAGGTGACTAACTTTTTTTCTGGGGAGCTTATTTAGGATACTACCTCATGAAGGATTAGCTGCAATACAACATCTCTGCGGCAATGACCTGGGGGCCATTCATCACGCACCTCCTGAACTCACAGATACTATAGTACAAGGTTGATACATTTTAGAATGGAAATCCACGTCCAATTCATATATACTGTAGATAGCAGCCTAATTAAGCGCGATAGGGGGAACACAAATAATGCTCGCCATAGACTGCAGCATAGAACAGCAGTACAAAACAAAACCAACAGAGAAGTCCTAGAATAGAATTAGTCTCTTTGGGTCATTAATAAACCATGTCAAGTAAATATATATCCATGCCTGCCATAGAATGGGAACAATACATCGAAGAAACAAAGATTATGTGTTTGTTGTTTATTTGTCCTTGAGGTTTATCAATATTTCTAATTATCTACATACTGCAATAATTTAGGAGTAAATAAAGTCATTTAAAATTCTTCAGGTGAAATGATGCATTGTAGAGAAGTGGCAGTGTTGGTGATAGGAACTCTACAGACATGCGTTTGCTAACCGGTGACCCTACACGTCTTCTGAGCCATGTTGATAATGGATAAATATTGGAAATACAAAACACATTCATGCGCACAAAAGTTATTTTATGCACTAGTTGGCCTTACACTGGCCTACATTCAGTACCTCTCCGCTACATTTTACATATACAGTTTAGACCAAAAGACTGTTGTAAAACAATGTCTTATCCATCATAGCATTCATCGTATTATCATCGTAGCATTCAAAGCTGTAAGTTAGCTTTTAGGGGCATTCAAAGTTTCGGATGTCTGGTTCCTCTCATCACCATGAAGAATCGTGATCAACAATCGTTTCTCAAAAATGGCCTCCTGTCAGATCTAACCACCCTAAATGACTCTGTTTATATCGTATACTGTTAATCATTTTAGTTTTGTGGTCTACTAGAGTAGATTTACATGCTTCAGTTTTACAAGCACACAATATTTTTCTCATGCTGTACATTTCTAATTACCCTCTGTCTGAAACGCTCTGTTAGAGCTCCTGTGTCTGCCTAATGCCCGCCTCCTGATGAGCCCAGGACGCTCTGATTGGCCAGTTCACCCACTCTGCACAGCATCCACTGTGGCAATTTCTACAGTGGCCCCGGTTCTGCCGTATCCAGCATCCAAAATCAGGTACAACAAGTTGGTAGACCTGATCCACCCTCACAAACTAGACTGCAGCAGGACGTTTGAGAGTGGTCAGTTTTTACTGTTTTAGCTCTCAGTGTGTTGTGTGAGGGTGTGCCAAAGATGGTGTTATGAGATGACATCACCTTGAAACAGAGAAAAAGGCTGGAATTCTAACGAGGTGTTTCAGGCAGCTGAGAAAGGGGGTTTCTGAGGGAGAGAGTTTCTCCCTCTGGCATGAACTTTGAACTTTATAACCTTAGAACTTCGCAGACTGTTTAAAGTAAAGGGATCAACTGGAAAAGCATAAAAGATCCCCTTTAATTCTAGGAGATAAAATAAAGGTTGACATGTTGGAAAAAGGCTGACGTTGAAAAAATAAATGACTGTTTTTGGTATATAACTATAGAATACTGGTACTTAAGCAGCAGCAAGGGCCTAATTACTGCCATTACGAACCATGTGTGTGTTGGGATACAAAAAACAAAGCATTTCAGTCACTGGACACAGAGCCATCAGCTAAAAGGTGGAGAAGTTGTGTATACATATGCATGTTCATGTTTGGGTATATGTATATGTGTGTGCGTGTGTCTCTGTGTGTGTGAGGGATCATTGGTGTAAGTCATGCAAAGGCTCTGCCACATTTTCTTCTTGGAGCTGTATGTGTTTGGCCCACTGCCGTGGTGTTAGGAGATAGCATGCTACGGGTGCTAACAAGGGAACATTGCTCTGGAAGCCATCACGGTCCCATTCACACCATCACAGCACACTAATAATAGCCTACTACACACTTAAACACCACTCTCAGCCTGGGCACTACCAAAACATGAGAGTCTGGAGACATCAAGAAGATCTGACAAGTCAGTCTTACCCTGCAGGTCTCTGCAAGAGTAAAACTGAGAAGACTGTGTTTGAAACAGCATACTGTATACTATATAATACACAATGGACCAGACCGTCAAAATAAACACAACTAAACTTGGGGAGGCGGAACTTATCCCAAAGAATGAAACCTGCACAACTTTGTGTTTAGAAGGAGAACTCCCACAGCTATTCATCAGGCAAATGCTTTTTACTGTGATGCACAAATAACTGATCACTGTATTAGGACCACCTCCTCGTCAATTTATAGGAGCACCATATAGGAGCACTCTGTAGTTCTACAATTACAGACGGTAGTCCATCTGTTTCTCTGTATACTGTACTTCGTTAGCCCTCTTTTACCCTGCTCTTCAAGGGTTAGGGTTAGGGTTATTTCATTCACACAATCTATTCCATGGTCAGGTTGTTTGTTATTGCTTAGCATAGCATGATCTTGCTTCTGAACAATAAAGCAAACAACTGCTTTAGTCACATGTGACAAGGGTTGTTGATCTGTTCATTTCTCCTCTGAAGTTCAGTAAACTTTATATTTCATTGTGCTTCTCTGAATTAGCAGAGTACGAAAGCATGCTAGCAACAGGAAAACAGGACATCAGTCTGCGTCACTCCTTTAGTCATTCACGTCCAAATACGCTGTGAAAGCACCCGTTCTCAAATTAACACCCACAGCCTGCAGCACAAACTGGAGGTGTTAATTTAACACTGCTGATCTAGACAGGCAGGCTGAAGTCTTCTTCAACATCTCTCTCTCTCTCTCTCTCTCTCTCTCTCTCTTCATGGTGTGTCTTTAAAACAGTATATGTTTCATATTGGCAACCAAAACTTCATGGTCACTCTAGAAGGTCAAAGGTCACGGCTATTATGTGATCATTTCCCAAAAGAGCATCCATCACCAAAGAGATTCATTTTGTTGAATGGTTAGAGATGTCCAAATCTATTATTGGCATGTCTAGACCAGATCTGTAAACCAAACACTCAAGGCTCTGTGGCTTCTGGGTTCATATGTTCTGTGTATTTCAAAACACACTTCATAATAGGAGCATTGTAAATGTGTTTTGAAGTTCACAGATTCCTGCATAATACAGCTGTTGAGACGTAAACAAAGGGGCAGTGCAGGTGTTGGTATGGTGTGAAGGTAATGGGAACAAAGGGCTGCAATGCCTACAACAAATACACAGCTGTTAACAACCAGGTTTTGTGTCTGTGTGCGGCCATCTTGTGTGTTTTCCCTCTTGTATGTTTCATTACGTGTAGGTTTATGAGTGGCCACATGAGGGTGCCTTCTTGTATTGAAGTTCATCAAGCCACCATCTCGAGAGACACTCAGGACTGTCTTACTCCTGGCATGACCTGGAAGTACACCTCTGTAGACCAGCCCAGCATTCCTCTCTCCACCTCACTTAACTTCCATTATTACATTTGTGAAAGCTTTATTAGACTTTGTGAAACTGGGAAACATAGGAGATGAGTCCCACTTTGGATTACCTGCTTTTAACACAGGGAGTTAGCATAGAACTTTGGAACTGGCGACAGGTCTGGAGAGAGATCTGCTCTCACTGTCTGTTACAGCTAGAGCCTAGACTGGATCATAACATTAGCCATTGAATTAATTCATTCATTATCTAAACCGCTTATCCTCCTGGGTCAAGGGGGTGATGGAGCTGGAGCATTCATTGGATGGGAGGCTATTCCAGGAAACAGGAAACCCCCTAGACAGGCCACCAGTCCATCACAGGGCAGACACACAGACATACACATACTCTCACACCTAGTGGCAAGTTAGTATCTCCAGCTCTTTGGACTGTGGACCCAAACGAAACCTACACAGACACAGGAAGAGCATGGAATGTCCAAACAGAAAGGACCCTGGTCCTCCATCCAGGGAATTGAACCCAGGCTCTTCTTGCTGTGAGGCAACAGTGCCGCCATAGCCATTTAATGTACTGTCTAAAGCCATCATTGAACCTACATATCTTTTACATGTAAATATAATAATAATAATAATAATAATAATAGTACATTAAATGGCTAGGGCGGCACTGTTGCCTCACAGCAAGAAGAGCCTGGGTTCGATTCCCTGGATGGAGGACCAGGGTTTTACTGCTACTGCCGTGCAGTAGGTGGCGCAGTGGGTGGCGCTGTTGCCTTACAGCAAGAAGTGCCTGGGTTTGATTCCCGGGTGGGGTGCCCAGGGTTCTTTCTGTGTAGAGTTTGCATGTTCTCCCCATGTCTGTGTGGCTTTTCTCCACAGTCATGCAGTCAGGTAAAATGGAGACATGCAGTCAGATAAAATGGAGATGCTAAATTGCCTCCCTAGGTGTGAGGGAATGTGTATGTCTGTCTGTGTCTGCCCTGCAATGGACTGGGTGTGTCCTGCTTTCTGCCCATTGAGTGCTGGGATAGGCTCCTGCATCCCAGGGAGCCTGGCGTAATTATGCAGAATCTTTGTGAATTATGTGCTAATCTTCCATTTCAGTAACTTAATTGTCACATAACTGGAATTAGTTTATTATCTTATGTATTGCTGCAGCATATTTACATGCAGGTTGACTCTGTTCAAGAGCAGAACAGCTGTTGACAACTGTTAATCAGTTTCCTGTAACACTCATACTACAGCAGAGAACGGAGCACCGTGAGATCTCACTCCAGACCCCTGCACTGTGGAACACTTTCAGAGGGTGTTAAGAGGGGAAGCTAGGTTGAAAATAATGGAGCACCCACTGATGACCAAAGGCATTTTGACTTCATTCACATCACTGTACTGACATCTGGCAATGTGTTTATCTAGAGTCTGCTCTTAAACACCGAAACCCACACACGACCCCCTGACTGAGCGAGCAAGCGATAGAGTGTGTACAGTAGCCTGTGTGAGAAGGACAGAGAGAGAGACAGACGTGTTGAGGCTGTAGAGGCGTTTGACAGGTTTCTCTTATCTTTTGCCCAGGCTCTCTGAGGCCCCCAGGAGAGAGTGAGTGAGTGAGAGAGAGAGAGAGAGAGAGAGAGAGAGAGAGAGAGAGAGAGACTGTGAGAGAGACTGTGAGAGAGATAGAGAGACAAAGAATTATAGCTTAAGAAAATTAGCTGGAGTGAGAGATAGAAGAACAGAGGAGGAGAAAGAGAAAAAGATGAGTGAGAGAGAGAGACAGACAGAGAGAGACTGAGAGAGAGAGAAAGAAAGAAAGAAAGAAAGAAAGAAAGAAAGACTGAGACATGCGAAATAGAGAGATATGGAATTATAGCTTAAGAAGAGGAGCTAAAGTGAAGGATAGAAAGACGGAGGGGGAGAAAGAGAAAAAGATAGAGAGAGAGAGTAACAGAGACAGAGAAATGATATAGCTTAAGAGGGGGAGCAGGACAGAGACAGAAAGAGAGAGAGACTGTGGAGAGAAGTCTAAGAAGAGAGAAAGGGAGAGAGAGGTAGAGTTATAGTGAGTAAGAAAGTTACAGAGACAGAAGGTATAGTAGTTTAAAGGGGGGAGCAAGAGAGAGACAGATTAGAGAGAGAGAGAGGGAAAGAGAGAGAGAGAGAATGAGGGAGAGAGAAAAGAGAGACTGCAGGAGCTGAGAGAGCTGAGAGGGAGAGCGAGGTAGAGTTATAGTTTAGGAGTAAGAGAGTTACAGAGTGAGAGGGGGGAGAGAGAGAGACTGTAGAAGAGAAGACCAAGAAGAGGAGCTGAGAGCGAAAAAGGCAGAGAGAGGTAGAGGTATAGTGAGTAAGAGAGTTACAGAGACAGAGAACGTATAGTAGCTGAAAAGGGGGAGCAGGAGAGAGAGAGAGAGAGAGAGAGAGAGAGAGAGAGAG
>CM067481.1:7522573-7545726 GCA_034552555.1 Semaprochilodus insignis
GGCTCCAGTTCAGATCGTTCGTCATATGCCACGTCTCTTTTAGTTCAAAAATATGTTCCTGTGACTCTGCTGACTTTCTAAATGAGGAGGACATCAGATCTGAAACGTATGCAAACTGATTTACTGATTACTAGATAATGTATATGGAGAAAAACCATGAACGAATAGTTGAAACGTCGGCCAGGACGGGCGAATCCCATTCGACTGACAAAATTCTGAGTCGGGTACAGCCCTAGTCACAGGTGTGATGTAAATTGCGATCATTTTCTTAAGAGTCAGACGTTTTGTTAGTCTACAAAGACTAATGTGTCCACCGTTTATGGCTTGATGCTTTAACACAGCCAGTTAACCCGCCAGCCCGTTAACTATGGCTGGTTTACAAGCTCCATGCTATTACTTTGTACCTTTGAGAAGAGGAGATCATTGATAATACAGGCTTTAATAGTAACAGCAACTCCTGCGATTTCATAACCGCACTCATTCAAATTGCAATTTTGATATAAGACGATTAATCTGTCAGCCCTAATAAGTCATATTTTACTATCAGACATCTGGTAAGCTGGAGCAGACAACAAAGTTCCACATTTAATAAAAAAAATACTAGCAAAAACTATGAATATATTTATTCATATAGGCCTAAATCCTATTAAAAAGGGCCAGCTATGCTGTTTGTAATCCAATAAGCTGTTTGACTATATCTGAGATGTGCTGAGAAAAGTGTATTGTGATATCATGACCCAATTTACCACAATACTGATTAATAGTACCATATTGCCCAGTTCTAGGATGACTGTTGCAGCATGATACACAGCCAGCTACGTGAACAAGACAATAAAGCTATACTGTACTGCGTCTGTATGTCTTTAAACTTACTCCAGTTTTTCCGCTCCCCGTCTCAGCAGCCTGTGGAAGACAAAAGCTTGATTAGCGGCCATACAGCAGCACAATGTTATGACAACTGACAAACTGAACAAATCCTCTTACCATAAGAACATCTCCACCCCCAAGAATCAGCGGAATAGACTCAGCCTGAATGTCCGTTGGTAACCTGGCAGGTACGGATGGAAGAGTCAAGTATTACTGCTTTGCCTGTGTTGTTCTACATTTACAAAAGCTCAGGTGTTCTGTAGTAACTGCTGACCAAGTGGAGTGATAAATAAGTTCACACCAAAGCATCTATGCCAACGATAGAGGGAAATCTATTACCAAAACTGGTAATACTTTGTCTGCACATAACTGTCATGAACAGATATAGAAATACACTCATCACCAAAAAAATAGCTGCACAAATAGTTAAACTCAGACAGAATGAACCAACAGGAATGAAATTTGGTGGGTAGGTTTGACATCGTGAGACATGCGAATGAATCAAGTTTCACACTCGGTGTCACATGTGATGTAAGCAAGGACAGGACTTGTCTCTGTACCTGACTGACCCAACAGCCACAGTTTAGCGAGCAGTGACGCCCTTCCTGAGTCATCCTGTTAGTGCTAGTACCATTGGCAGATGGCTGCATGACGCAGGACTACATGAACGCAGACTGTTACGACGACTGTCCTTAACACCATGTCAACGTCACCAAAGACTGCAATAGTGTCGTGCCAGACATGGAGTCATGGAGTGACTCAGAATGGCAGCGGGTCATCTTCAGTGCCGCTTTTGTCTTGGTGGAGACGACCAACCAACTTCGTGTGTGGGGGCACCATGGTCAGCACAAAGATGAACGGTTTGTTGTCACACGTCACACATCCAGAAGGCCTGGTGTCCCTCCACCTCCACCCCTACCGCACCATCTGCAGGAACTGTGTGAGAATATTCAAGCTGCATGGGATGGATTGTCACAGGACACCATTAGGAACTGACTGTCAGACTGTCATGGAGTGACTCAGAATGGCAGCAGGTCATCTTCAGTGACGAGTCCCGCTTCTGTCTTGGTGGAGACGACCAACCAATGTTTTGGGTGGGGGGTGGGGAACTATTTTGCCTCACAACGCAATGCATGTACACCTCTGCCATGAATGGATTTTAATAATTAGATCTGGACAACTTTCACAAATCTATTATAAAACAATGTGTCAGGCATCAGACAGCAATATTTAACCATCTAATGCAACTTTCCGTGAGCTTTGAAAAGGTGGACGTCTGGTTCCATTCACCACTACTGTGAACAGTTCAGACCCCAACGGTTTAAATACGCAGAGTTTATCTGAAAAGCCGGTGTAGTTCCCTTTTAAGATCATATCTTAAGATCTGAGAGAGATCAGTTGTATGTGCAGGTGCCTAAATCCAAGTGCGGATGGCTAAATTAACTTTATGACTGCCTAGTATATAATAAACAATACAGAACACTGAAAATGGTTTTACAGGAAAAAGTATAGTTGACTGACTAATAAACACTCGCAAATTCAGGAACGTCAGGAACATCCGAGAGCTTGCAAACAAAAATAACGTCTTAAACATCAATTGTTTCATTGTTTACGAATGACGTAAAAGCTTTAACTTTACAACACGTGAAACCAAAGCAGTGTCTAGTGAGGAAAACCATAGAAGACTCATATAGAGAAGGTCGCTAGCACCGCTACCCGGCTTGGTTATGCTAGCTCGCTAACGTTAGCCTTCACTTACAGCCAGTCCATCTCTTCAACGGCCTGCGCAATTTCAGGCATCACGCCCATTTCTGCACAAAAACACGGTTAATAACAAAGTTAGACACTTAAACACAGGAGGGGAGAATATCAGCACGTTTACTGGACAACAAGAAAGTTAATTTACCCCCAAACGCAGCCATCTTCGCCCACTGAAACCAAGCCGATGAAACGTGTAGCTACCGGACTCCTGACAGCGCGCAGGCCGGTAAATAAGTCCGTGTAAACCGCGTAGCTGCTCAGTTCAGTTCCGCCTGACTTCGTGCTGGAGAGAAGCTTCACTTCCGTCACTCATTTATTAACAGAGGGAAAATGCATCATTTACATACCTAGTTTCATATTTATTTACACCTTTATCTTATAATACCGGCGTTTCTGAATACCTGTGGTGGGACAGTGACTGACGAATCAACTACCCGATTCAATGATTCATTGACTCGCTAGCCACGTCAACCTCATTAGTCTCTCCTTCTAAGCATGGGGGCCTTTAACGACACCTTTTATTGGGGGCTTTCAGTTCTATTATTCTGCATGAAATAGTGAAAAAACTATACATTACTTCTAATCAGGGAAAATATAAATAATATTAAAATAAGATAAATGTAAAAAATCAACTATTTAAGGTAAAAACTTCCAAACAGGCTAAATAAATAAAATAAACATAAATATATGTAAAATATCAAACCAGGGGTGCACACATAGTCAAGGGGTAAAATCACTTTGGTAACTATTGCTATTTCTAAATAAATAAGAATGTAATTTTAAAACTATAAATATATTTAGATTGTATACATTTTAAACATTTTAAAAACAACTTTAAAAAAAAAAAGTTGTTGTACCCAGAAGGAAGTGTGGGATTGCAGTGCTATTGGGAAGGAAGATAAATGTTACCAGGAACAATAAATGATGATAAATTTAGACTGATATGGACAATATTTATTGAGCTACACATACAGAAGTAGTGTCTCTCAGTATGGCATCGGGCCGCCGTGTTTTTCTAACCTAACGTGCTGGATGTCTCTGCATGGAGTAGTAGAGGTTCCTAATGGTGTCCTGTGATAATCCACCCCATGCAGCTTGAATATCCTCACACAGTTCCTGCAGATTGTGTGGCAAGGGTAGGGGTGGACTGACACTGGGCCTTCTGAACACGTGACAACAAACCATTTACCTGGGCGCTGAGTAAGTAGCTGACCCAGTCAAAAAAGATGTCTTGTTAGATTCCTTACGGGCAGAATGAGTAGAATTTGACTGCTTAGGATCCTTACAAGCTGAATGAGTAGGATTTGACTTGTTAGGTTCCCTATAGGCAAAACTATTAGGATTTACATGTATCTAACAGGCAGATGATGGCAGCCTTGATGGCAGAATGAGTAGGAATTAAAGGGTTTGGTTCCTTAAAAACGCAGAAGTAGGATTTGACCAGAGAAGTTCTTTAAAGGCAGAATGAGTNTATAGGCAAAACTATTAGGATTTACATGTATCTAACAGGCAGATTATGGCAGCCTTGATGGCAGAATGAGCAGGAATTAAAGGGTTTGGTTCCTTAAAAAGGCAGAATGAGTAGGATTTGACCAGAGAAGTTCTTTAAAGGCAGAATGAGTAGGATTTGACCAGATAAGTTCTTTAAAGGCAGAATGAGTAGGATTTAATGCACTAGGTTCCTTACTGGCAGAATGAGTAGGATTTGATGGGCTAGATTCATTAAAAGCAAAATGAGTAGGATTTGAGCTGTTAGGTTCCTTAACGGCAGAATGATTAGCATTTGATGTGTTAAATTTCTTTGAATGCAGATTGAGTAGGAAACGACAGGCAGTACTTACAGAAAACAACAGTACTTAAAGGAAGATTGAATAGGATTTGATATTTGATGTATTAGTTTCCTTACAGGCAGAATATGTAGGATTTGACACGTCAGGTTCCTCAAAGGCAGAATGAGTAGGATGAGTAGAACCACTTGGTGAGTCTGAGGTCACTCACAGAGACAGACGTGTAAACCACACGTTCTGTGGCACTTTGTAAATATTTTGTTTCAATTATTTAAATATTTTGTATTTACTCTCTGTGATATTAGTAGCATTTTTCGCATATATTATGTTCTACAATATTTCTATCCAATAATACTGTTCTTTTACCTTCACAAATTAAGTTTGTTTGGTGCCGCCTGTTTAGGTATATGAAACAGATACTATAAATATATTTGATTCATTTGCGCTCATGAATCGCTTCGAATGACTCACTGAAAAGAACCGGTTCTGAAGAAAGATTCGTTCACGAGTTGGACCAGGCTTGAAGTGGAGCCTCTGAGGCCACCGTAGAGTGACGTAGGTGCTCGCTGGAAACATGGCTGCTGATTTCAGTGTTGAAGAAGAAGAGGAGAATATTTTGTATGATTTGCTCATTAACACCGAGTGGCCGGCGGAGACCGACACGCAGGTCTGTTGGGGTTTGTGTCTGTAGTTTTAAAGATGAGCGGACTCGGTGCTGAAGCGCTGCTTCTCATGCTTACTGGGGCGTTTAAAGTGTTCAGAGCCACGTAGTCCAAGCTGAAGTCTCTGTGCTGTCAGAGGGAGGGCATTACCCAGCAGTAGAATTAGCTAAATCACTTTCTCCCAGTGTAGGGGAAATATGTCAGCTCTACTCTGATGATAGCCTGTTTTTAGCAGTTTATCTGATCAGTTCTGATGTGTTTTGTATTTTGCAGTTGCGTGGATTCAAGGAATACAGCTCCTCTCTTGTCGCCAAGGCTGTGACAGGTATGACCAGTGGAATCCATATATTGATCAGTGCTCTTGTTTTGAGTAAAAGTGGGCTCTTGTATTTACTGACAAGGTCTGATTCTCCAGACAGGGATTCGGTGGTGATGTGCCTTGTACAGTTTGTGCTCTGCTAGGTGCTCTTGCATCAGGACATGATGTTATAGCTTGTCATGGGCTATAAACCAGCGTTTGATGTGCTGTTTGTCATGCTGTGTTCTTCAGTGCAGCATTGTGTCCCTCAGTCACACTGGCTTGACAGAATTCACGGATTTGTATCTTTTCCTATTTGGCTCCATGAACGTTCTGTCAATAGAATACCTGGCATGTGGTATTCTAATAAATCATACACACGTTGGGAATACTAGAGAGGCCAACAAGTAGTTATAAATGTCTGGACTGTTATTTCGAGATCATGACTTGATTGATTTTCTTGTGGTCTCAAGATGACAAAAAGTTCAAGATCACGACTTAGTCAAGTCAAGTCAAATTTATTTATATGGCGCTTTTTACAACAGATGTTGTCACAAAGCAGCTTTACTGAGAATCCGGGTCCAAGCCCCGACTTATTTTGAGATCAGAAGACAAGTAGGTCATGAACTCCGGAAAACAAATTCTGTTATCTTGTGGTCACAAGATAATTAAGTTGTGATCTTGAGATAACAGTCCAAACATTTATAACTACCTCATGGCCTTTCTGGACTTCCATAGAACCCCTCCAGTGACGTTGAAGAAGTCCTGTTTGCTTGCCTAACCCCTGATGTAGAGGCTAGTAAATACAGATATCTTGTTCTGCTTCCTAGCAGTGATGTTACTTCAGTTCCAATCAATGGGGTCCAGCTAGCAGCTGTACCTTAAGCAGTATCTCGTGTGTCTGTCCTGACCTTTGAGATGCATAATCGGAAGGGGGTTTTCCTAGTCTTTACACCAAAGTCTTCTTAACCCTGGTCCTGGTGGTATCATGCCTTCACATTGTAGTGGTTTCCCTGCTCCCAACACACCTGATTCAACTTATCAGCTCATTAACAAGCCCTTTCAGGGTTGTACTGGGGGTGTTAAAGCAGGGAATCCACTAAAATGTGCAGGGCAGGGAGCCTTCAGGACCAGGGTTAAGTAACACTGCTCTAAAGACTCCTGTGGTACCACTATAGGAGGCAAGTAAATCACAAGCGTAGTGCTGCTGGCAGAATAAAACCTATAATATATATAATATATATTATATCATTGCCATTTTATTTATTTATTTATTTAGTTAGTTAGTTAAGTTTTTATCTTTTTTGAAAATGGCCATTGCCCTTTACATTGTCTGTACATGATGAATGGTCCAAAAGAAATAGTCTATTTGTGTTGACTTACATTAAAATTGAAATGAAGTTTTTTGTTTCTCCAATAAAGCTATTATTTTGGAGATACAAAGTTTAGTTCTAAAAGCAGCTATAGACTCTTAAAGAGGAGCTATTATGCTTTTCTGCCTTCGTCTTTCCGTTACGGTGTTATTTAGCTTTGTGTGCATGCAAACGGTCTGCAAAGTTACGTGCCAGAGGGAGGAACTCTCTCCCACAGAAACAACTTTCCTTAGCTGCCTGAAACGGAATTCCAGCGTTCCAGAGTTCCAGAGTTACATGAGGGTGTAATCTTGTAACGCGGTTCTTACTACCCACATACCAACAAGCTTGGCACACCCTCACACAACGCACAGCAGCTACTAGAGGTCGGGAAAAATTAGTTTAAGAAAACACCATTTTAATAAGCAGTGTTGACAGCCAATCAGGAGGAATGAGCCAATCAGATTGGATGAGCTGACCAATCAGGGTGTGCAGGGCTTATTAGGAGGCTGAGCTTAACCACACAAGCGTTCTAAATGACACTTGTTCAGACAGAAGGTTAATTAGACTTGTACAGTATATGGGTAAACTAATGTGTTATGGGAAAATTGAAGCAGATTATGCATATTAGCATAATAGACCCCCTTTAATGATTGTGCCCCCTCTTATGTCAGATACTACTGATGAGTAGTATGCAGGTGAATCATGAGTACTGTTGTTTAATGGCACTGTGAATGCATCAGTGTCCAAATCCTTGAATACATCAGTTTCTGCTGTAGTCCTGAAGATGGTCTTTCGAGATGTTCACTCCTCTGAGGGCTCTAATCAGAGGAAAATTTGATGAAGATGGGAAGGGAAGGGAAGGGATCCGTCAGCGAATTTCCCTCATTGTGTTGTTATGCTGATGTAATGAATAAATATTTCAGTCCTATCTCGGTGATATGCTGACATGAAATCTCTTCTAATCATGTTTTCCAGGGCCGTTCCGCTTCGTTTTGCACTACCTCTGGTACAGGTAAGTCATTATCCACACCAGCCTACTGGCCACATTGATTAGGAAGTAAAACATAATAATGTGTTGTGGGAAAGGTTGGAATGAATTAGCTGACTTTCTATCTCAGAAATTTGAGAAGCCAATTAAGCCCAACCGTGAGGCATGTGCATCTCCGGATTGAAACGAATAACTTAAGTTAGTTAATATAAGACCCCTATTTTCAACCGGACTTGTAATGTTTGCTTTCCGAATCAGTTGATGTTCATCTTTTTTGGCTATTTGTGTTTCAGCCCCTCAAGTTCATCCCTGCCCCCAGGACTGGTGCGCCTAGCAGCAAAGCAAATCAACTGGCAACTGGTGCTAGCAAGGTGATGCTAATCGCTTTTGACATGCATCCGCTTTCCAGGGCTAACAGGGAGAGCGTTCGGTACTGTGTGATCCAGGCTGCAGGCCTCGTGCGGCAGCACTCATTATACTAAACACATGGCAGAAATTGATGGAGCACGAGGGTTAGAACTTGCTTGATGAGGCCTGTGCTCCTGCAGGTGCTCTGCTGGTGCATTAAGTAGTACCTCAAAGGATCATTAACTCGACACTGCTAGAGGGTTTAAGATATAAAGTGTCTGTCTGCTGCCGCTGCTGATGTCTCACTTTGCATGTTCTTTTGTGTTGTCTTTTTTTTTTTAACCCGAGTAGGGAACCAAAGTAGTTGTGTTTGAAATTTACTGGCCACTTTTTGAGAAACGCCTGCCTTAAAGTGTACAGCTGGAGGCTAGCTCATGCGCAAGTTGTGTCAGTCATCCTCTGGAGCTTTATCAGTAGTCAGTTTCTGACCACAGAGCTGGATATTTTTGGGTAGTGGAATGATTTTAACTTAGCAAGGATGTAAGTGTGTGTGTAGAAACTCAGCACCATGTCCATGTTTCCGCTGATCCACCAACCAAATAATATGATATTTGGCCAGTGTTGGTTCTATGGTCAGAAACTTGCTGTGTATGTATGTGTAATGTAGACATTCATTGTCAGAAAAAATAGCTGCACAAATAGTTGCACTTAGAAGGAATGAATCAACCGACAGGAATGAACCTTGTGTGTAGGTTTGATATTTCATGAGACATACAAATCATTCTCGCTCGGCCAGGCCTGCGACATAAGCAAGGACAGGCCTTATCACTGTACCTGACTGACATAACAGCCACGATTGCAGACATTCAGTGAGCAGTGATGTCCTCCATGAGTCATCCTGTTGTGCAGACAGCTGCACGACGCAGGACAACATGCACACAGACCGTTACGACGACTGTCCTTAACACCATGTCAACATCACCAAAGACTGCAATGGTGTCATGCCAGACTGTCATGGAGTGACTCAGAATGGCAGCGGGTCATCTTCAGTGGCGAGTTCCGCTTTTGTCTTGGTGGAGACGACCAACGAATCTGTGTGTGGAGGCACCGTGGTCAGCACCAAGATGAACGGTTTGTTGCCATGCGTCTCACGTCCAGAAGGCCTGGTGTTCTTCCACCTCGCAGGACCCTATTAGGAACCTTTACAACCCCATGCTGAGACGTCTGGCATGTTGCGTTAGCGAACACGGCGGCCCGACGCCATACTGAGAGACACTACTTCTGTATGTGTAGTTCAATAAATATTACCCATATCAGTCTAAATGTATCATCATTTATTGTTACTGGTAACCTTTACCTTCCTTCTCAATAGAACTGCAATCCCAAACTTCCTTCTGGGTGCAACTAACTATTTGTTTGACAGTGAGTGTGTGTGTGTATATGACCAATTTCCAGTCGTTTAGAATTAATATTCATTTAGAATTAATCTGGTTGATTTGTTTTTAACTGTGATTACAACTGATTATATGCATAAACCAGCCAGTTCATTCTAAAGGAAGTAAGAGAAGATGGAAAATGGTCACTATAAAAATTAATTGGCACCGTTTTGACAGTTTATGCTGATGGTATAAGGAAACTGTACTGGAGATGGCTTTTCAGATATGTTCATTCTAGACTTTGATTGCGAGCTGTTTGACAATGCTGAGCTTCAACCGAAGTCATGTAGTAAAATACCATCTGATATGTGTTAAATCATGTGAACATTTGGACGTTCAGACGAGCTGAAGGTTTTTAACTCGCTGTTCGACTCTTATGCAAATAGCGGGAAGATGTCGAGACGGCAGGCTTTAATTAGCTATCGATCCACAGAGGGAAGACATCATTATATGTATTGAAATGTTTGTGTTTGGACGTTTAATCCTTCAGGTGTTTGCTCACTCTGTCTTCCTCTCCTCTTTCTCCTCCTGTGTTTGCAGTAATGGGAAGCTCCTGGCTGTGGTTCAGGATCAGTGTGTGGAAATTAGGTAATTCTACCCATCGATCGGAAGCGCTTGCCCTGTTACCGTAATTGCTTCATTTTTCACCTTCCTGTCACTGAAGGTGTGGAGCTCAGCAGATCTCAGATTGATATTCTGGCACATGTGTCCCAAAAACGAGGCAGTCGACTGCCTTTCCATCCCTCTCACCTCCACCCCAAACTTTTCCTTTGCTCCTGACAGTCTGTAAAATTGTCACTGGAAAGGAAAATCTATTAGTGAGGCTGTTTTTTCCGAGCAGTGCTGCAGTTTGAATGTGATTTATGGTTAAAGAGCACGGAGGGAAATGGAGGCTTATCTCTGTTGCTGATTGGTAAAGGCTAAAATAAATGCCAGCACACGGTCCGTTCTCTGAATGGACTGGAATAAATCAAACATATTCCAAAAGGCTGTAATGACACCCCTGTTAAACCGAAATGGTGCACCCAAACCTGAGCAAGGTCTCACTCACAGTCAGTGAATTATTGGATAAAAGTCACTGTTAGCACGCGCTATGATAATGCTTGGCTCCTTCTTTCATTCTCTCAGGTCAGCCAGAGATGACTTTGGATCCGTCATCGGGAAATGCCAAGGTACAGTGCCGCAATGCCCTCTGTCTTTTTTTTTTTTTTAGTTCGTTGCTTGCTTCGAACAAGGACAGGCTTTTTTTTTTTTTTTAAGGGCCATGTATCCCTAACACTTCGCCCTACCTCTCCATCTCAACAAAATCGGGACCACCCAACCGATAGACGTGAATGCGCAAAATGGAGGGGTAGAGCTAAGTGTTAGGGGCAAGGGGTGAAATGGGTTTGGGCCGAAGAGAGCACCTCAAACTGATCAGTTCCTCTAGTTTTACAGTTTGTGGGTTTGTGTTTGACCAGAATGAGCAGTGTTGTTTTATTCTATACACTACTGGAAACATTTCTCCCAAATTCCAGATATAAATATTGTATTTCAGATCTGTGTATTTAGAAAATGACTGATGGTCAAAATAACAGAAACACCTCCAGAAGCCTATTTCGTCCTCACTGTGCATTTCACCAAAGCTGCCGCTCACCATTATTTCTGTAGGTCACTTGAGGTCATCTTATGGTTGTTAAGTGATGTTTGAATGAGATGATGGTCATCACAGTCAGTAGAGAGTGGTTTTGGCCCTCTGCCAGTCTGTAGCTGTGTTGTCCCATGTGTTTGCTGCTTGACCTTGTTCTTATGAAGCGTTGTTTCTGAAATGCTCAGGATGGAAGGAACCTGACGCTCACTGTATCTGCCAGTAAAGCTAGAACTCCGTTCCTCACCAAGAACCTTTCTCTTCAGAACGGCTGCTCTACATGTAGAGATGCTGATTTAAGAAAAAGAGTGGTGTCTTTTTTTTTTTTTGGTTTTTTTTTTTTTTTTTTTTCCCCCGGAGCTGTGTATATGTAGTCGACCAATTAATGGGGTAATGTATTTGTAACAGTGACTGCGAACTTGATGGCAAATGTTAAAATCTCTCCATGGCTGTTTCCATGCAAAGATTTTCGCCAACCCGACTAAATTCATTCCCATTGTGAATTAAGACTGAGGTGTCTGTGGCCACTCTCTACTCTCAGCAATCCTAATCAAGTCGCCGTTTACATGCACAATACAAGTAATCAGATCCAAAACCATGCACATGTGTACACGAGTACCATGGAGTGTGGATGTTACCTTTACAGCGAGTGGGAATTAGACTTTCTTTCATCGGTTTGCGACGAGGAGGAATTCCACTGCCTTTTGAAAAACCTAATTCCCAGTTAAATGGATGAGATGTAAACAAAGCCCTTCAAAGTGCTTTTATGATAAGTGCAGTGGGCAGCATAACGACTTTGTATTGGCATTGGGATGAATTGCATCATAATATGCTTCTATGAGCATATGATTATAATGGATATCAGCGGAACCTATTATGCTCAGTCTCAGTGTTCATAATCCATTGGAATAGACTTCCATGCTACAGTTTTCCCAAAACGTAATATTGTACTCATAGTGTTCATCTGTACTCGCCCTCCATCTGTTAGAGCGCCCTTGCCTGATGTAAGGACTTCTTCTTTCCTGACCTTCGTTCTTTAGATCTACTCCTCTTTGCCTGTTTCTTGGCCATCTCTCCTTCTTGACAGTGTATGAGGTTCAGCATGTAGCCCCTGCTCCTCTCCCTGTCCACGAGCACAGTCAGGATCGTGCCCTGTTACTGATTGGCTGGAAGAACGTTGTGTAGCTCTACCTGTGCCACTTTGCCTGTTTCTCATTTACAATGCCAGAGCTACGTCATGCAGGACATTATAGCTTAAAGCAAAAACACTTTAACAGACGTGATGACTACGGATGCACCGATCCGGTATTAGGATCAGATATCGGCTCCGATGTTAATTAAATTAGCTGGATTGGGTATCGGATAATTAGGCCAAACCATGGGCCCGATCCCCACTCTAATTCTTTGTGTGCTATGCCGTCAATGCTGTGTAACGGGGAACTGTCGCACCTCGTCAAGGCTTGAACCATGGTCGCTGTGATCACGGACAGCGGTGAGCTAACAGTCCCCCAGCAGATTGGACTCAATGTGCAGAGGAAAACTTACAAACGGGGAACAAACAAAGGCTGCCAGGAGGAAAAACTGGTGTGCTCAACAGAGCAAAACAAAACGATTTCCTTAAATGAAAAGGAACCTCACAATGAAACCCTTACCCCGACTCGAAAATAATTATTTTTTGTTTGTTTTGTTTTTTCTCGGTACTTCAGCAGCGCGAGTGCGCTCTGAAGAGGGGGAGAAGCAAGCTGCCTCGAGAGGCTCGAAACCTTCTACTGGCTAGTCACGTGGCAACGTGAACTCAAGACTGAGCAACCAAGGGCCGTCACTCTCACGCTTAAGTAGCGTGAGCTGCAGGTGTTAGCGTTTGCCGCTTGATTGCTCATCGGTTGCACTTTGTCTCCCCCGAGTGGCCGGAGGTGGATCTGCAGGAGCCTGAGACCTTACAGTAGACTTGACTTACGAACAGGAACAACAACATGGAGCGAGCATGAGAGTGAGCTGTATGAGTAAGCTTAGTAAAGTAGTGTTTATGTCAATCCTGCCTTACGTTGCTCCAGTATGGTGAAGTATACGGTTTATTCATTCAAAAATGGTATCTGATCAATATCGGGTATCGACAGATGTGCAGAGTTTATGTATTGGTACTGGTATCGGAACTGGAAAAGCTGGATCGGTGCATCCCTAGTGTTGACAGTCCTCATCAACAGAATTACATACACAGTGCAAAATCCTTCTATGGAGAGTTGCAGCCCAGCAAATGAAGCATGGGTGAAGGAGGGGGGAAAAAAGTTTCAGTGAATTCTCAGCCTTCTTCTTCACTTATTGGCACTTCAGTAATTAACGGCTGTGGCGGCGGAGACAAGAGTTTAATTAACTCTTTAATTAGCTTAATTCATGTGTGTGCGTTTCTGATTAATGAACAGGAAAAGTTGTCTAAACAGACTAATCTGCCATCTGATAGTGCAGTTGGTCTGAGTTTCCATCTCTTTGGTGCCGTTTCAGACCACATGTCCTTCTGCCCTCGGCTTCTTTGATGCATTGTCGTCTTTATTCTTTGCGCCAAATTATAATTTCTGATGCTGTAAAACTTCAGTGCAGTGTATCATTCAGAAGCCAGGCCTGCTGCAGCTAAGCAAGCAAGCAAGCTTCCATCCAGATTGTCTTCTCATTGAACTTCATTTCCATTTCATGGAGGTGCTGGAGCGAATTTGCTTCAGAAAGGAGCTGAACATTGGATGCTACACGGTTTGAAACGGCATATTCACTTTCACCTGTTCTCTTTGTCTCTCTCTCTCTCTCTCTCTCTCCCTCTCCCTCTTTCTCTTTTTTTCCCTTGCTCTCGCTCTCCCCTACATAATTTACAGTGTTTTAGCTGAGATAGAGGTGCGGCGCTTGGCCCGTTGTTCTTGCCCCGATGGGCTTTCTCCTTTTCAGTGTTTTGTGTTTTTTTTTGTTTTTTTCCCCCCTCGTTTCAAAAGAGCCAAGAAATTTAACAGCCAATTTCCAGACGGACCTGAAGGAAAAGAAATAATGTCTGCAAATAAAATGAAACTTTGGGGGGAAAAAAGCTGAAAAAGTACAAAATAGACCTTTTTTAGTAGTTCTGGTATTGATTGGCTTTCCATGCATTAAGGTAGTGTCAGGGTCTCTCCGGTGTCAGTGCTCTTCCTGCAGGTTTCTCGGTCCTGCTGACGGATGGTTGTGGTACTGGGAGGCAGCAGTAAAGTCAGTGCTTTGCTTTACGAGACTACTGGCCGTGGCTTTAGAGCTAAAGTGATGGGACAACTGATGTAAAGATTTTCGCCAATCCGACTATATTCATTCCCATTATAGATTAGGACATAGATGTGCACAATCTACTCTCAGCAATCCTTATAAAGTCTCAGTTTGCATGCACAATACAAGTAATCATAATCAGCGTACATAAGTACCATGGAGTGTGGAGGTTACCATTACAGTGAGGGGGAATTTAAGTGGGAATTTGATTTTCTTTCATTGGTTTGGGATGAAGAGGAATTCTGCTGACTTTTAAAATACCTAATTCCTAATTAAATGGTTACGATCTAAACAAAGCACTTCAAAGTGTATTGATGATAAGTGCAGTGGGCAGCATAACGATTTTGTATTGGCATTGTGATGTATTAGGTACATATGCATTTCTGGTCAAAAGTTTGGGGACATAATTAGCGTTCCATAATTATTTGGCTTATTACATGAGCAAATTAGTTTTCATAATTTAACATGTAACGGAACAGCTGACAGTTGTACTGATTTGGGAATAATACCATACCTCACACGGTTTCCCCATGTTTTAATATCGTGTTAGTTGGCGTTATGTGGAGACCAGAGTGGTTAGCATGCAAGCTAAGCTAATGCTAACCAGCTTCTCTCTTTTAGCTAGCAGGACTGTTAGTACTGTAACATTTTGGCCCATGGTTTGATCTCATTCTTGATTTGGTGCTCACAATTTAAATATTTCTCAACATTTGAAAGAAGAAAACTTTCTTACTGCTTACCTTACTAATGAGACTAGAGCTAGAGCACAAGCTGCTATGGTGAAAGGAGGAGTGTTTAGTGATGGAGAGTCAATTCTACGACTCCAGCAGGTTTGGGGGTCGGGTTGACTCTTGGCAAGTGACTCAGAATGCCATCGAAAATGCTGGGAGTGACCTAGTGATGGGAATTCTTCAGCTCCAGTATGTATGGGATTTGGAGTCATCTGGGAGTCGGTTCGACTCTTGACAAGTGCCGTTGAAATGCTGGGAGTGACCTAGTGATGGGGAGTTCTTTGACTCCAGCACGTATGGGATTCGGAGTCGTCTGGGATTTAGGTTGAATCCTGACAAGTGACTCTGAGTGGAGTTGAGATGTTTGGACTGACCTAGTGATGGGGAGTTCTTTGACTCCAGCACGTATGGGATTCAGAGTCGTCTGGGATTTAGGTTGAATCCTGACAAGTGACTCTGAGTGGAGTTGAGATGTTTGGACTGACCTAGTGATGGGGAGTTCTTTGACTCCAGCACATATGGGATTCGGAGTCAACTCTTGACTAATGACTTAAGAGCTGAAATGCTTGGAGTTGACTCTTTGACTGACCGTAATCGACCTGAGGGAACTTCTGTCTGAGGCAGGTAAACTACCAGGCTGTGTACTTTTCAAAGAATAAAGACTACAGTAATGCTTTTCACAATACTCCGAGCTTCCCTTTACTCCCCTCATTCCTCATATTGCTGCTCAAAAGTGGCTAAACGATGCTTCCGATTACCGTTTAATCTCCGCTGTGGCGCTGGCTTGAATAAAATTAAGCAGCAGGAGTCGATTCCAGTGGCGAGAGTTGAAAGTTGGAGTCAACTTCATAAAACATGGAGTCGTGCATCACTAGAGTTGCCTCTTTGATTCTCCGACTCCAACAAAGGTGAGATTGGCTCTTTTTGCCGTCTTCTTTTTCCGTTCGACCTTAAATGGCCTGCAGTTACGTTCTGGTACAGTTGCACCATTAACATAACTGCTGCATCATTTAAGGTAGACTGGAGAAGTGGTATCAGATGCTGGCCGATATGAAGCCAACAGCTTCCTGAAAAGAGGAACGAGATTACAGCCAACTTTTTTCCTAAAGAATTGAAAAAGAATTTGAACTTTGTTCCTTTTCCAACAATTCTGAATGCTCCTAGTACGGATTTTCTGTGTAATTCCAGACTTGCTCATGAAGGCTCGTTGTCCCTGAACTTTTGATAGACAGTGTATGACGGCCTGTGTTGAGGCCTTTGCTGCAGTGAGTGTAGAAGTTGTGCTTTAAAAGTGTGTACTGGAGGTCCGGAGAGTCCGTCACAGTAAAGAGTTAGAGTTTTATCGGAGCTGTAGAGGCTGTACTGTATCGCAGGGCCATGTTGTGATAGAACCCTATGATTGAGTGTGGCGTGCTTTCATTTGTGGGCTGTGCTCTTAAACTTGGGAAGACGTTTTTATTGCGGGTCCACGGAAAGGGAGGCGGCATTGCTGACTTAGCACATCTCCCGCTGTAAAAAGGCTCTCTCTTGTTTTTGCCTCCTCCCTCCTAACCTGAGATTTATGATGAGCAAATCTGCCCGGATACGATACAGCGTGCTCATCACGCATACTCGGGCGTATTAGTTCCAGCGCTGCGCCCAGATTAATTAGCCTTTAGCAGACGAGCTTTGATTTATGGTCTCTGCTGAGCCCTTCCTCTTACAGGTATTTATCTTGCGAAAGCGGCATCGCTCATCCCGAGTTATCAGACCCTCTTCCCAGCATTTTCCAGCGGTTTTCATCCTGAATGGAAGTCGCCAGCTTGCCTTTTTTCCCCAATCTCTGCACTGCACGGGCGATAAGAGTGTTGTTCCAGAGCCTCTAGTCGTTTTGATTGACGTTTTGGTGCTGTACTACGCTTCATGGCTTTACCTAATGTGGCCTGCATGCATTGCCACTTTGAATAATTGCATTTGATCATAGTTTGAATCATGCCGTTTAGCCATCGTTGGGCTGGGCTGCCTGAACGCAAAGTCAATGAAAACCAGCTTTCCAACTCGGCACTGCAGAAACTGCATTACCGTATCCGCTTACTAATCCTATTTTTAGGCTTGCAATCCAATCTGCTTCTCGTTCTCTGTATTGGATACGCAGATGGAATTTTAATTCTTCTCCCTTCTGAACCTCATTTGTGTGCCTTGTTGCCTGACTGAGCTCACAAATCTGATCGAGTTTAAGAAGGCAGATGCGGAAAAGCCCACGAAGCGCTAGCTTGAAATGTGTGGTGTTTAGCAACAGGCTTGTAAGTGTGTTTGCTGTCGTTTGATGGGCGTGTCAGCGGTAAGAAGCGGGAGGTGATGTATTTGAGCTGCAAAGCCACTACTGTGGTGCGCTTGGAGCTCGTACTGATGGAATCAAACTGAATATTTTTCAGGAAAGTCCTAAAACAATCTCTTTTTGGTAGGGAGGCCTGAAATATGTATAAGCTCAACTTCAATGATTGATTGATTATATTCCGCAACTTTTTTTTTTCTTCATGCCCAACTGTGCAGCAAAACTTTGCTAGTGATTGGTTTACACCTAGCTGATGGATGTGTGTTAGCTGGGAGCTGTTTTAGAACACAGACACCACAGAGAAATCAATCACATAGCTGAAAGAGAATGAGGTGTTGTAATTGTGTCATATTGGCATTGCAAATGTATTGCACCATCGAGTGTGTTTACATTCACTTAATAATCTGATGACCGGGGAAAATCTGATTCTGTCTATAATCCCTTCACTGTGCTTACAGACAGTAATCGGTCTTCGGCTTTGGAGGGATGAACTCACAGAGTAAGACATGATGTACTGTAAATGTAAGTTTCGCTCCAAAGGTGTTGTGTTGCCATTTGCCTTGTCCAGTTTTCTTTTTCTTTTTTTTTTTTAAACGATTGAATGAGTAAGTGCATGTAAACGCACTCACTGTCTGGGCAATAGTGTTGGGCAAGAGGGATGCACTGATCCGATATTAGGATCGGATATCGGTTCCGATATTAATTAAGTTAGCTGGATTGGGTATCGGATAATTAGGCCGATCCATGGGGCCGATATATATATATATATATCGGCCCCATGGATCGGCCTAATTATCCGATACAATTATCCGATACGATATATATATATAATTTCTCGAGTGCGCTCTGAAGAGGGGAAGAAGCAACCTGCCTCGAGAGGCTCTAAACCTTCTACCAGCTAGTCACGAGAGACATGTGCACGTGGCAACATGAACTCAAGACTGAGCAACCAAGGGCCGCCACTCTCACGCTTAAGTAGCGTGAGCTGCAGGTGTTAGCGTTTGCCGCTTGATTGCTCATTGGTTGCCCTTTGTCTCCCCCGAGTGGCCAGAGGTGGATCTGCAGGAACCTGAGACCTTATAGTTGACTTACGAACAGGAACAGCAACATGGAGCGAGCTTGAGAGTGAGCTGTATGAGTAAGCTTAGTAAAGTAGTGTTTATGTCAATCCTGGTGCCTTATGTCGCTCCAACATGGTGAAGTATACGGTTTATTCATTCAAAAATGGTATCGGATCGATATTGGGTATCCACAGATATGCAGAGTTTATGTATCGGTGCTGGTATCAGAACTGGAAAAGCTGGCTCGGTGCATCCCTGCTGGGCAATACGTTAAAAAATATCATAAATACAGTGAATTAAGTTACAATAAGTAGCAGCAGCGGCCTGGCCAAAAGTTGGTATCACGTCACATCATGTTGTACACAATTATATCGTTATAATAACATTTTTGAGGGTTTTGGTATGTGTCAAGGGATAAATGTCTTACAGATGAACCCATTTTAGACGTTAAACCTGTTTGTGTCCTCCTGGGTGCTCCCCAGGAGGAAGAGGGATGGTGGAGGCAGGAGAGGCGGTTTCTGTCAGCGTTTCAGCTTTATTTTACGTAATAAAAGCCAAAGCTTTGCCACATTTCAGCAGCTTTGTACTAGACTTTTCAGTCCTTTTCTGCTACACCATCTCCAAAAAGTCACAGTTTATGAGAATAACTCATAACTAAGAGCATGAACCTACCAAACTAATAAGTAAGAAGTTTTGTTAAAACTCAAAAGGGCTTTATGTTTGGTGTCAAGATATTCACATTTGAGAAATGACTTCCAGATCCTTTGTATACAAGATACAGTATTGGCCTGTGTTGTGCAGCTCTTATTGTAAATACTAAAGTTAATACTGAGTCAGCCCTGTGAAACACCAATCTCACGCATTCAATAGATAAAGATACCTGGGCAATAATATGGCAACATACCAACAGCATATCTATCTGTAACACTACTAAAGAACTACAGTTCAGACGGCTTCATGTACAGTATTTGAGATGGTTAAGCAGGCAGAGATTGTGGATACATGTGCATAGTTTGTTTACTGAAGTCCAAATTGATGTTCCCGGGAGTTAAACTGGAGCTGAAACGGTGAGAGCTGGACAGTCCATAATAAAAGAAGAACACAAGAAAACAAAACCCAGAACACAGAGGATACCAAAGAGGAAACGGTAACAAAGTCACTCAATGCCAGACCAAGACTAGGAGCAAACAGAGGGGTGTATATCGTCGCTGTCCAAAGAAAAACAAGTATCTCCAAAATGGCAGCTTGATTTTCAATTCTAATGTAAGTCAACGGAACCAGACTTTTTCCAAGCAGTTTTGGGTCATATCTGTTGGTCCATTCATCATGAAAGTCGCATACTGTGTAAACAGGAGCTGCCGAGTTCAAATGGTGCATAAAAATGAAAATCAACAAAAATGGAGATGCATGCTTTTCTTTAGACAGCGATGATGTGCAAAATGGCAGACAAGGAACACCTGGAAACAGGAGGAGCTAGAAACTGGGAACAGGTGAGGGGTGTGACAAGGAGGAGCTAGAAACCAAAACAAACAGAAGCACATGGAATTGTGGGGTGGGGGGGTTGGGGGTGGCGGTATTCCACAAAGCAGGGATTCTCAGTTAGCCAGATAACTTAAGCCTAAAGATGAGGACTGCCCAATCAGAATGTCCCTCAGCTCTGCTCCTATTGGACAGGCTTGACTTTGGCCTTAAGATATTTGGCTAACTGAGGAATTCTGCTTTGAGGAATAAGAGGCAAAGTAACAAAGACAGGAACAGGCAGGTAGGGAAACGGGGCAAGATGTGACAGTATTGGGAACAAGTTCAACCCAAGTAAACCGGTTCAGTGTCTTAAATGTGGTACTAGGGGGGCAGACTTTGTGTATTATATATGGTCATGAATTCATATACAATAATACTGGAGAAAAGTTCTGTTAAAAATTCACCTGACTTTTGGTAGAGTGTTGAATGTGGACCCTCTGTGTTTTATAATGGCTGTACCCACCTAAACTGTTAAAAGACCTATACAAAAATCGCGATCGTTGTTGACATAAGCTGCTCGGAAGCTATGTTGCGGAAGCAGATCTCTGGTAAGCCCCCAACTCTTTCAGACTGACGCAAGGTTAAGTTTGTAGAAGCGTGTTCTCTGTACAGGAACTTCTTTTCACTTAAGTTCAAAGAAGAAAATCAGAATGGGAAATGTGACCCAATGTTCCCAAACATTAGCTATCCATGTGCACCAAAATCATCAAAAATGTTAATTATACTGAGATGTGACAATCCACCGATGCTGCGCTGGCTGCGACAAAACTTGCGAGATTTGGTATTTGGCCACAAAGGCATTAAATTGGCAGCGGGTGAGTGTTCCGAGACCACCAACTTTCATCTGTAGACCAAAGTATTATTTCACCGTAAGCAATTTTTTGGCTGTAATTGAGTTCTTAACCTTTTAAGAAAAACAAGGCAAGTTGTTAAATGAGTTATTGGAAACGGTGAGGATCCCAGTGCGAATCAGCCAGTCTGGTGAAAATTCCTTTAAAGCAAAGTGTAATCAGAATAGATGAATGGCTGTAATCTTAATTATGCGGCTCGCAGGTTTTGTGCAGTGTACGGGAGGTGGGAGTTCACGGAGATGGCTCAGACGGCACATTCTTTTCCATAAAGCAGTGATTAGGACCGTGAGGTGTGTTTTTTTTTTTTTTTTTTTTTTTTTTTTTTTTTTTTTGGGGTTTGAATTAATTTTCTGGCATGTGAGCTTTTGATTCTCACTAGGCCGAGCCTTTGAGCTCTAATTGAAAAGCCTTCCTGATGGTCTTTTTTGTCTTTTAGTGAATCGGGTGGATTGGATGTGGCTCTCCAAGTCCAGCATTACGCTGCCCTTTGGGAGGCTTTTGATGTGATTCAGCATGGAAAGAGTTCAATGAGCTAAATCAGATGTTTATGTACGGCTCTGTATCTAAAAGTTAATTTCTATTGGCTTAAGATAAGACCGTTTGATGAGATACTTGAGAATGGATGTCCATGGATTGTTAAGTTAGCACATGTTTTAAAGTTGCCAGGAAGGGGTAGCGGTTTCCACAGTCCTCTGATAAAATCCACTCGTCATCAAAGGAATACCTGCACCCAGAAGGAATCAACCGTCAGGAATGAAACTTGGTGGGTAGGTTTGATATTGTGAGACATGCTAATGGTTCAAGTTTCACGTTCGGCTGCACATGTGACGTAAGCAAGGACGGGCCTTATCGCTGTACCTGACTGACCCAACAGCCACGATTGCGGACATTCAGCGAGTACTGATGTCCTCCATGAGTCATCCTTTTAGTGCCAGCACCATTGGCAAACGGCTGCACATGCATGCAGACCACTACGACAACTGACCTTAACAGCACGTCACCGCCAAGACTGCAATGGTGTCGTGCCAGACTGTCATGGAGTGACTCAGAATGGCAGCAGGTCATCTTCAGTGACGAGTCCCGCTTTTGTCTTGGTGGAGACGACCAATGAATCCGTGTGTGGAGGCACCGTGGTCAGCGCCATGATGAACGGTTTGTTGTCACACGTCCCGAAGGCCTGGTGTCACTCCACCTCCACCCCTACCGCACCATCTGCAGGAACTGGGTGAGAATATTCAAGCCGCATGAGATGGATTATCACAGGACACCATTAGGAACCTCTACATGCTGAGACGTGTGGCATGTTGGGTTGGCAAACACGGCACTACTAGAGACGCTACTTCTGTATGTGTAGCTCAATAAATATTGCCCATATCAGTCTAAATGTATCATCATTTATTGTTCCTGGTGACCTTTATCCTCCTTCCCAATAGCCCTACAATCCCACACTTCCTTCTGGGTGCAGCTATTGTTTTATTGATGATGAGCGTCTATGTTGAAGTATAGAAAACTATGAATCGATGGGTCCTGCTGGATGTTAAGGTCTCAAATGCAAAGTCAGCGTTTTTCAGATGAGGGTATGATGACGATAGTAGATAATTCACTCACATCCTTGGAAAACACATCATTCACCAAGTTTTATCAGAGTTCTTTTTGAAATCTCTTGCAGCATGTTCACCATCACCAGATTCATGCACTTGGGGAAGAGGACCGAAGCCACACTACAGATTTTCACATTTCCGATAGAGGGTTCCACATCCCCCAGAACTTGCCCAGTGTGGCATTAACAACCCAGCTAGGGTTGTTCTAAAAGTGTTCTGAGAATATGCAATGCAATGTTCGATTAATGTTTTCAGCAGGACGTTTTCTTTTGGTTCCCGAATCGTTCTCTGAAAGCATTCTGTCCTCTCAGGTATCAGTAACATCCGTCAAACATCCTCAAAACATCCTCTGAACTCTGCAGATATGTCTTTAGTTAACCCCTGAAATCTTTACATCATTTTTTTGATCATTAGACTAAAACATTCTCTTTAAAACTTTATTAGAACTTGTAGAAGTTCTGGTAACGTTCCCTGCTAGCTGGAAAGGGACTAGTGCATTTAGTGATCGATGTTTGCACTCCTGTTCTTCAAGACACCAACAATTTTGTCAGCAGAGAAAAAAAACTTCTTGTTTTCATAAGGGTTCTGACCAATACCAGTACCAGTACTGACATTCATATTAGGGATTTGTTCTGGGGTAGGAACAGAACCTTCCCACTGAAGAACAAAAGG
>CM067481.1:7546226-7556602 GCA_034552555.1 Semaprochilodus insignis
ACACACACACACACACACACACACACACACACACACACACACACACACACTCAGACAGTCTAGACACACAGCATTTCACTAACATGGTTAAACACACACACGCACGTCTGACTGCACTGATGCGCTGATGCGGCTTCATTATGAGTCACGACTGAAAGAAAAACAAACACACTTAAATGAATACATCTACCAAACAAGGCAGCAGACGCCCCGGCTGATGTAATTAGCATTATGCTAATCAGCCGTCATTCGCTTTCATTCACTTTTAGCAACATTAGCTGTTAGCTGTTCTACCTCTTTCAGTTTACATATTCATACCCCGTCCACATGCGTTCAGTCTCATCTACAGAGGTTATGCTGAGCGAGCTACAGCAGCAGGGATGTACACGGGTATCCCAGTGCTCAGTTAACAGGTCGAGGTGCCAGTTCTGGAATACTGATGGACTGAAACGCTGTAGTAACAGGACCATAAGCCACACGGCCTGTATTTGTGAGTCCGCTGTAAAACAGGAGCGGCTGGACGTGAGCGCGTTGTTAAGGACAAGACTGCGAAGGCTGGATTGCTAGTTCTGCTACCTTAAAAATGATGACTCCACATAGAACCATCTTATGCTTAACTGGTTCTCTGCATGGTGATATGGTTCTAGAATGGTAGAGAATGTGTTGTACATGCTTGTATACAACCTTTTTGAGAATATGGCGCCAAACAGGGTTCCACTGCTGCTACAGCTAGTGTTCTGGTTGTATATGCACTCCTAAGAAAGAGGGTTCTTCAAGGTTTGCTCAGTAAAGGGAACAGTCCTATATAGAACCGTAAACACACAAAGAACCATCCGCAGGCTTAAAGGTTCTGGGCTCAGGGCTTGTTCAGGACTCCCCAGCCAAACGAGGGCAATCGAAGAATCCTTCACTCACTCTGGAGGAGAACCTACACAAGCACTCACACAACTCAGAACTGTCTGTGTACTAGAGTGCAATTCCGGATTCCGGATTCTGGCATGTTTTCTGAGTCTGACAGATGGAAAGGGGGTTTGGAGTAACGTGGTTGGTGTGGCTCAGCGGATAACACCACTACGTGCCAGGGAGCTACCACCACCCCACATGGAAGACCGGGGTTCCATTCCTGATCTGGTCTACTGTGCTGTGCTACACCTATAAGACTCCTAAAACTACATTGGCCCACCTGCAATACGAATAACCTTGGAAGTTGCTCTGGATAAGACTGTCAGCTAAATGCCGTGGTGTAGGGGAGGGTCCCGAAATTCCCTCCGATCCGCCCTGCAATTTTCCAAACAAGCTTTCTCGGACACATAATGCACTTGTGCTATCAGCCACAGCTACAACAACTTTTGTCTACCGTGTTCTAGACGTGTTCTATGTTATTTGTGAGAAACAAAGACACCTCTTCACAGAGGGACTTCCGAGACGGACGGAACTTACAACTTGAGAAAAGGGGGTTTAAGAGCTTTAGGGCCTGACAAAGGTCACCGGATCACTTCAAATCATTCACCATTAATGGCCGCCGGCGTTGGAAGACATTTCTATCGGGTGAAAAAGAAAGACGAGTGTTTTCATCACATGGGTTTGGTATGTGGTGTGACTCGGAAGCGGACTCCTGATTCCAGGTTCCTGACCGGTCCGAAGCCTGAAACCAGTAAGAATGTAAAAGCGTGCTGGCCGCGGCACGAAATGGTTCTGTGAAAGCTGCGGTTAAGTGGTAGGAGAGCGTAATTACAGGAAGACTAATCATGCTAGAGCACCTCTAATCAGAGGATGGCGGATGGACTGAAAAAGAAGGCAGTGAGGATGAGAGGAGGAAGGGGCAGCGGGAGAGAGAGAGAGAGAGAGAAAGAGAGAGAGAGAAAGAGAGAGAGAGAGAGAGAGAGAGAGAGAGAGAGACAGAGAGAGAGAAGCTCACGGATGAGTTGAGCAATGGCGCGACTGACCCAGATTCTCTGACACCGGCGGCCATGTCGTGTATGCACTAGGCAATTAAGCTGAGTCAGACAAGATGGCTGCCAAATGACTGACCTGCTCGATCACTCATGCATCCACCACACACACACACACACACACACACATCCAGGAGAGAAAGAGGGGTCATTCCGAAGAAATGGACCACGGTATGGACAGAATTCAGATCTCGGCAGCTGCTGCTGTACTTTTGTACAGGTCTATAGATAACTGCATGTTGTACAGCATCTATGAAAGCCAGTGGTGACCTGTGACTATCAGAGTTAGGCTTTCCATTCGGACGGCGGATGTCTAAACCCAGCCAAAATGTGAGGAACGAGAGTGCTAACCATTGCTAGCATCCCTGTGGGATTCTAGCAGTTTCTTAGCATTAAGCTAACGGTAATTTGGTAGGTTAGAGCGATGTTCCACTTTGGCTAACGAGACAACCACAATGGCAATGTTCTTGGAACTGTATAAAGACTCCTATTGGTGTGGGTGATGCAAAGTGTCTTTACCGCCCCCTGGTGGTGTGGAGAGGCAGCCGCCTTCTCTTTATTTGAGTGCGAGACAAGGGTGTTATCATTGTTACTCAACAGATATAAGAGTCAGAGGTAAGTTACTGGTAAGTACGGTAAGTAAGACATGCTTGCCCCCCCCCCCCCGGCTGTACGAGGATGATGGGGCTATAAATACCCACGGGGTGTGAGTGACGGGATCCATAGATTGGGAAGAGGTGGTACAGTGCAGGGAATGTCTCGTTCCATGTGTGGAAAATGGCTCCAAAGCAGATGTTAGTGATTGGCTAAAAGGAGTGACTGCATTTGGGCGTGCCAAAGACCATAGTGTGAAGGACGTAACTGAATCTGCAGGTGGAAGCGTACGGTCATATGGGTCTACCAGCAGTGGCTAAAATCCCAGTCTACAGGTAATTCTCCTCAGAACTGTTCCAGGGAAGGCATCCACCAAATCTGGCCCAAATGCACAATTATTTGATGTAAGAGCGTGTGAACATTGATGTGGCCTACATCCAGAAACTTGGCCAGTACATGGCAAATCCAATCACAGCTGTTAGTGGTGCTCGTGAAGGTATTACATGTGACTAGTTTTTCGTCCGGTGAGCTTGTCAGCCATGTTTGGGAAGCCTTCAGGTCTTTGAACCTACAGCAAAACACAAAGCGGACTGGAGCTGTTTATTTTCCCAATGCACAAACCTCATTTTGCCGACAACCTATCAGCCTTTTCACAGTGCACGTCAGACCTAAATGTATTGTTTCGTGATATTATGGCTAGTATGAATAGCACACCAAGTAGCAGCTTCTCTCCACCTGTAATTTATTTATTTACCACTCACATTTCAGAACCGGAACCATCAGGAGCTATAACACAAGTGTGCAACCCCCCCCACCCTCATACCACCTATACCACCTCCCTCTCCTCATACCCTTAAACTAGCCCACATCGAGCGCCAACACTTCAGTCTTCAGGTTGAGACTGACGGACAGAAGGGGGATGGTGGGGGGGGTATGGGTGAAGAGGAAAAAGGTGCTGCAGCCAATAAAAATTTCCCATCTTCACTTGGCCCCATCCGTTAGGCGATGAAAAAGATGGATGCATACATATGACACCCGAGACATGAAACATGTGATGGAGCGCGCAATTAGGAGAGTGCAGCCACAGATGAGCGGGACACATGCTAGATATTCAGCCACTGATTTATAGGCAGCAGAGGGGATTGTGGGTAGGGAGCGAGCGGTAACGACACGCGTGCCATAGATTTATTTGTGTCCCGGGCCCTGCCTTTCCATGCCCGGGTGTGGGTCCGTATGCATGTGAGCGCTCTCCTTGAGAGGTCACTGTACGTGTGTCTGTGCTATAGAGTGGTAATGAATGGCCATGGAGGAGCCATTAGTGATAATGAAGATTAGGCCTGACCCCCCAGACGCTCTTTGGAAGGCTCTTTCACTTTCCCTCCACTTTTCTCTCTCGTGGAGAGAAAAGAGACCGTCTTAAAACAGCACCATCCACCCACGTGCTGCTACAGGTGTCTGCTACCTGTGTTGAGTGGACAATGAATGAAAAAGCTGAACATTGAACAACCAGCTGTGTGTGTGTCAGAACGCTAACCTCCTACAAACCCTCCAGGCCATAGTTTCTGGACATACTTTACAATGCTAGACAACGGTGCTAGCCAGAAATTAGCCCTGTAAATAACTGTTATTTGTCTGGGACAGCTGTGTTCTGTACCACCCGTATTGACTATTGACATGGTAACGTTGCTGAAGTCGTTACACCACCACGTTAGTGTCATGGTGGCATCACCAACATGATGTTACAGTAAAGCTACTGTAATGATGTCACTGTAAAGCCAGAAAAGTGATGTCATAGTAAAGACAATATGATAAAGCAATGGCCTTACAACAACGCAATACAATGTCAATACAATGTCGTCAGCTTAAAGCCACTGTAAACATGTCACAGTAGTCACTGTAATGATGTCATAGCCTAAAACTGTCCAAACTGACTGTACTATGACGTCAGGGCAACCATGTCAAATTGAAGTCACAAAAAACGTAGGTCACTGAAATGTCATAGTAATGACGCTAAAATGACGTCACAGTCAAGAGGCTGAAATGTTTCAGCCATGACACCAAAACTGTCTGAGCACCGGCGTTACTGAAATGGTACTGACACTAATATGATGTCAGAGTACAGTCGCTGTAATGACGTCACAAAAAAACCGTCACTGTAAAGTCTAATATTTCACGCTAATGACACTAAAATGACATCACAGTAAAGTCACTGAAATGTCACCGTAATTATGTTCAAGTCACTGTAATGATGTCACAGCAATGACACGCCAAAATGACATCACGCTAAAGGTGCTGTGATGCAACACACTGACATCGTTAAAGTTGCCACAAGAGAGTTGCTGTAATGATGTCACACAAACAACTCTAAAATGAGGTCACATTTACGTCACCACAATGATGTCACCGAAATGACACTACAATAAAGTCAAGAGTTAAAGGAAACGACAGTAACATACATGAAATCATGCCCGGCCAACAGCACTGCAGTGACATCATGGAAGAGCCGGTGGAATTCAGCACAGTCAGCAGGATCTTAAAAGGTTCACCAAGCAACCTTCCTGTGTTCTGTCTGTGGGTGGCATCCGCATCATGTCTTGTTGATGATCGCATGCCGTTTACCGGACACAGGAACAAAAAGTAGCCTCTAGAATTGCCCCCATCTTACCGCACGTTAACAGGCGACGAGTCATTTTCTTTTCAGTTTCACAGGAATGAAACTTGGTGACATTGAGACATGCCAATGATTCAAGTTTTACACTCGTGACGTACGCTCGGACGCACAAGGACGGGCCTTATCTCTGTACCTGACTGACCCAACAGCCACGATTACAGACATTCAGCGAGCAGTGATGTCCTCCATGAGTCATCCTGTTAGTGCCAGCACCATTGGCAGACACCACATGACCAACGTCGCCAAAGACTGCAGCGGTAACAGCCACTAGACCGTCACAGAGTGACTCAGAATGGCAGCAGGTCGTCTTCAGTGACGAGTCCTGCTTTTGATTATCACAGGACATCATTAGGAACCTCTACCGAGACGTCTGGCATGTTGGGTTAGCAAACAGGGCGGCTTACTTCTGTATGTGTAGCTCAGTAAATATTGATCATATCTGAATGTATCATCATTTATTGTTCCTGGTAACCTTTATCTTCCTTCCCAACAGACCTGCAATATACTTAAAAGCACCTTTCTAAACCTGAACAACTTCCAGCTCCTGCTTTTGCGTCTCCCCACCTACAAAAGATCTGCACACAAGAGCTAAGTGGCTAATTCAACATTACTCCAGCTGTGCTGCCCAATTATAGCACTAGAATAGCCAATAGCAGGGTTCTGCTTTAGAGGGCTTTTAAGGCTTTCTGCCCCCGCGCTGTATGTCACAGTTCATTGTCCAACCTCTGTCCCTTTTCTGTCTGTATTCTAAGAATGATCAACTGGTGAAGGGGTCAGAAAGCGGCCTCAGGGCCAGTCCGTTTTTCCCTCTGCTCTTTTAATGCAACTGAAAATGTCACTGGCTCTATATTTAGACACACGTATTTTGGTTTCTTCTTGGAGAAAATGACACAGTCCAGAGGTCAAGCCAAGGGTGGTGTCATACTGGCCAGTGAGCCGAAGCTTGGATGCTGCACGTGTGTGTGTGTGTGTGTGTGTGTGTTTGGCAAACATGTTTGAGCGTGTTTAGGAGGGCGTGCTCATGTTTTCGTATCTGCAGGAGTTAACGTGTTTGCCTGTGTTGGTGTAAACGGCCCTGTTTGTGTTGTACCTTCAGGCGGTCTTTAGGCAGTGCCACCGCTCCTTTCTTGATGACCTCTTGAACTCTTTCCACCGAGAGGTCCGTTCCTGCCTGCTCCAGCCGCTGACTGAAGAAACCGATCACCTGCCGGGAACATAAACACAACACGGTCACTCTTACCTGCAGGTACCAACATTACATACCGCGAGCGCTGCTCATGTGCTCAGCGCTTCATATTTCACACAAACATGCTCTGGAAAGTTCTGGAAAACCTCAACAGAAGGGCACACACAGGGAATAAATGCTGGAGGAAGCCTCCACCTACTGCTTACTCCACTTCCTGCAACAATATTAAACTATATCTCTATCTAACATGTATAAATTCATAAACCATCACACAGGAAATGAACCGGAGCAGCAGACAATTCTGTTCGTGCAGCATAATGTGCCAGGTGCCCGGCCCGTGGCACCAAAGACACCCGTTAGAGGCAGTGCCCAAACCCGCGTGTCCCGGTGAGAGCTGTGAGAGAAGGCATGACGAGGACGGCTGCCGCGGACAGCAACATGAGGACGGCGCTTCAGGAAAGTGTCCCCACGAGGGCCGTGAGAGAGGGCAGGTACGACGACAGCCTTGAGAGGCAGAGGGAGGATGATAACAGCTGGGTGCAGTGGCTTGAGGACGGCACCTGAGCCCAGCACACAATTAAGGGCCATGAGAGACGGCAGGAAGACGACAACAGCCACAAGAGACGGAGGGAGGATGACGGCAGCTGTGTGTAGTTGCACAAGGAAGGACAGAACATGAGACCGGCATACCGACGAGGGCTGTAAGAGAAAACAGGCGTAGGACACGAGCGACAAGAGAGTGCAGGCGGGAAGAGGACGACTGCTGTGGGTAGCAATGTGAGGACACCACTTGAAGCCAGCGTCCCCACGAGGGCCGTGAGAGACGACAGCCACGAGAGGTGGAGGGAGGATGACGGCAGCTGCGAGTAGTGGCACGAGGACAGAACCTGAGCTGGCACACTAACGGGGGTCGTGAGAGACAATGGCGGTAGGACAAGAGCTGCGAATGCAGGCGGGAAAAGGGACAGCTGCCGTGGGTAGCAATGTTTGGATGCCGCTGGAAGCCAGTGTCCCCATGAGAGCTGTGAGAGATGGCAGGAAGACAACAACAGCCACGAGAGGTGGTTTGAGGACGACAGCAGCTGCGAGTAGTGGCACGAGGACAGAACCTGAGCCCGGCACACCAACAAGGCCTGTGAAAGACAATGGGAGCGAGGACGATAGCCGCCAGAGATGACGGGAAGCCGGGGCCTGAACCCTGTGCATCACCAACGGCCTCAAGAGAAACCAGCTCAGTGCGCTGACGAGGATCGTGAGAGACACGAGGGCGCTGACAGCCACAAGGATGGCGCCTCAGTCAAGAGCTTCAACTCCTGTCCCACAGTAAGGTCGCAGTATTAGGCCTGATGTTTGATTCTGGTGTACACTCATCATCAAAAAGAATAGCTGCACCCAGAAGGAAGCGTGGGATTGCAGCGATATTGGGAAGGGAGGTTACCAGGAACAATACATGATGATAAATTTAGTAACATCAGTAATGCTCTTGTGGCTGAATGCCATCAAATCCTACAATTCTTTTCTTATTACAGTGAAATGTGTGTCAGAATGGATGAAGGAGCAATGATGGTGTATAGATAAAGGAATGGATGGATGAAGGAGCAATGATGGTGTATAGATAAAGGAATGGATGGATGAAGGAGCAATGTTGGTCTATGAATAAAGGAATGGATGGATGAAGGAGCAATGTTGGTCTATGAATAAAGGAATGGATGGCTGAAGGAGCAATGTTGGTGTATAGACAAAGGAATATTGGGAGAAGAAACAATGTTGGTGTATAGATAAAGTGTATAGATAAAGGAACGAACACATGTTGGTGTATAGATAAAGGAATGAACATATGTTGGTGTATAGATAAAGGAATGAACACATGAAGGAGCAACGTTGGTCTATGAATAAAGGAATGGATGGATGAAGGAGCAATGTTGGTGTATAGATAAAGGAATGAACACATGAAGGAGCAATGTTGGTGTATGAATAAAGGAATGGACGGATGAAGGAGCAATGTTGGTGTATGAATAAAGGAATGGATGGATGAAGGAGCAATGTTGGGGTATAGACATAGGAATGAACACATGAAGGAGCAATGTTGGTGACGGATAAAGGAACGAATGGATGAAGGAACGATGTTGGTGTATAGATAAAGGAATGAACGGATGAAGGAGTAATGTTGGTGTATGAATAAAGGAATGGACGAACGAAGGAGCAATATTTATTGAGCTACACATACAGAAGTAGTGTCTCTCAGTATGGCGTCGGGCCACCATGTTTGTTAACCCAACATGCCAGACGTCTCGGTATGGAGTTATAGAGGTTCCTAACGGTGTCCTGTGACATGTGACAACAAACCGCTCATCTTAGCATTATACGTACATGTGTGTATGTGTGTATGTATGTATGTATGTATGTATGTATGTATGTATGTATGTATGTATGCATGTATTAGGCTTCTCAAAACTACCATAAAATACTGTCTTGGGCACATCCAGCGGCGTACTCGTGAGCATTTCATGTAGTGACTGTCTGTAAGGGAGCTTTTAGAGGTGGACGTCCGGTTCCATTCACCACTGCTGTGAACAGTTCTTGGTTTCACCTCAAGCCACTCAGAATGGCTTTATAACTAAGCTGCTGAATAACACTGCGATCTGGTAAAACAGTGGAGTTCCCCTTTACGTGATGTGGTATAAGGGAATCCAGTCTGGCTGAAAATATCTCCAAACGGTTTCACGCGCATGTTTGAGGAAGTGCCTGCAGTTCCTTATAGGGTCCATCCGCTGGCTTCTTTTCTGGCTGTGGTAATGGGAAGATATCTGAACTTCAGTTGAACCGGTGTCTGCTTTCTGCCTCGAGGCCTTTCACAATAAATCTCTCCACATTTACTGACGCTGGTGACAAGCAGCGCTTACACAGTATATTCAGGCGGAAACATGAATATGCTGTCCGAAACCTCATGTGTTTATGGGTTTGCGGCGCGCTTGCGATGCTTTTCTCGCCAGGCAGAAACCAGCCGGGTCTATTGTGATTTAACATCACTAGAATGTGCCGCCATGCAAAATCATGGTGTGCTGAGGGGTTCTAGCTCATGAAGGTTATCTTCAGAGGAATCTGGAACATACCTCACCTTTAAAGAACAGGTAACATGCGAGTGAAGACAGCTTTTAGTCCTAATAACCACAGCTGATTGACACACCATGTCAAAAGCATCCACACAGTGAACTCGGCTTCTTTAAGGTCACCCACTGCTGACACAAGCATTCGGCTGCACCACAGCCTGTATAATCTCCATAGAAGAGCACTGACCAATAGCGAGGAAGAGATGCTGGAGCAACCGTGCATGAGACCACCACGGCCGATGCCAAGCGGGGGGCTAAAGGGGTATAAAGCACATCAGCATTGGGCTGTGGTGGACTGGAATAATGGATAGGCATCCAGTACCTTTGGGATGAGTTGGAATGATCCAGAACTGATTATCCAACATCAGTAATACTCTTGTGGCTGAATTCCATCAAATCCTACAAATGTTTCATATGACAGTGAAATGTATGTCAGAATGGATGAAGGAACAATGTTGGTGATGGATAAAAGAATGAACGGATGAAGGAATTAGGGCTGTACCCGACTCAGAATTTCGTCAGTCGAATCGGAATCGCCCGTCCTGGCCGACGATTCGACTATTCGTTCATGTGTTTTCTCCATATACATTATCTAGTAATCAGTAAATCAATCTGCATACGGTTCAGATCTGATGTCCTCATTTAGAAAGTCAGCAGAGTCACAGGATCATATTACTGAACTAAAAGAGACGTGGCATATGATGAACGATCTGGAGCCTGATTTAATTACAGAATATAGCGTCCGGCAGCGAGCACGTATTTATGCTAAAAGTTAGCGCTTCTAGCCTGTCTTTATAATTTCACTTTTAACAGCTTCTTCAGTAGGATGACCCTTCGTCTTTCATCTCTCATAAATAATGAAC
>CM067481.1:7562324-7577368 GCA_034552555.1 Semaprochilodus insignis
TTTTGGAGCTGTGAAAAATTCCTCAGTGTGCTATAAGCTCAAACAGTGTAGTGTTACACTGTTTAAAACAGCTTCTAGGTAACTTTGTTCAGCTCATGTTTGTTTATGTTCCCCTCTGGTTTAATAATTCAGTTCAGTTCAGTTTGGTTCGGTTCGATTCGATCCAATTCCATTCCATTCCATTCCATTCGGTCCAATCCAATCCAATCCAATCCTGTCCCGTCCCATCCCACTCATCTTCCAAACTGCGGAAGGCAGGAATACCCCCTGAACAGGCAACCAGTCCATCGCTGTACAGACATACACGTTCACACACACATACACGCACTCACGTGGTGGGGGCAGCATCTCAGCATCTCCCATTCACCTGACTGCATGTCTTTGGACTGTGGGAGGAAACCGGAACACCCGTAGGAAACCCATAATGACACGAGGAGAACATGCAAACACCACGCAGGAAGGTCCCTAGGCGCCCCAGCCGAGAATCGAACCCAGACCCTTCTTACTACGTTATAAACGCCAACACTGATTTATCTGCAATTTGCTCATATTGCCTGATAATATTGGCACACTCCTCTCTGCCTTTCTCCTCCTCTCTCTCTCTCTCTCTCTCCCTACCTCTCTTTCTCTCCTTCTCTCCCCAGTTCTCTCTCTTGTTTAATGGCAAACCCCCTCGTCTCTGCTGGTGAGCACTGGAGTTGTTCTTTAACGAGTGTGAGTGTAACGAGCTCGTTAGTGAACCATGCTGTGTTCTGTGGCTCTTCTGGACACTCTCCTCTCAGAGGCCTTTATCGTTAGCACGCACGCTAACCTCCTGTAGTGTGAACGGCAGTGCTGATACCAAGCAAAGAGGGTTTGAAGCATCATTAGCTCCTGAACTTTCCTGAACACGCCGCGTGGGTTTGGAAGAGAAGCCCACTGCAGCGCTAGTGTGACTCCAGGGGTGGAGGGCTGTGTTTGCAAACGTGCCTCTTAGTTGAACACAGAGTACTGGAGGAACTCCCCAACATGCACACAACACACACCACGCACACACACTCACACACACATCACAAACACACCACAAACACACACACACACACACACAAACACACATTCTCTCACACACACACACACACACACACACACACACACACACTTTCTTTCATTCTTTATGTATATACCCGTTCTTTCTTTCTTTCTTTCTTTATGTGCATACCCATTCAGTCTGCCTTTCTTTCTTTCTTTCTTTCTTTCTTTATTTCTTGTCCCTCTTCCTCTGTCTCTCATGCTCACTCTCTTTATTCGCCGTTATTATTTGTATCTTGTTCCCCTCCAACCCTCACCCCTTCCATGTCTCAACACATGTCTCTCCTTTTCCTCTCCCCCTTTTTAATCCTTTCTTTTTTCCCTCTCCATCTCTCTGCTTTACCTCTCTTTTCCTCCTTCTTAATCCATTTATCCTCCGAGTGCCTTTCTCATGTTAACCTCTTCTCTCTGCCTCTGGCTTTCTTCTTCATCTGTTTCTCCTGAATTGTGCTGCTCTCTTTGTATCTGCACCCCTTTCTCTTCTTCGCCTGCTGTTTATCCATCCTTCCACCCCCCTTTCGTCTGTTCGTTTTTTAAACCGGATCGCTCAGTCCTCTCCTCCTCGCTCTTATCAGGATCACAGGCAGTGTGTGTGTGTAGTGTTTCTGAAATGGAACGCCTCTGTAGGAGCACGGAGAGCTGCTGCCTGCGGTTGCGTCGGCCCGTGCCTGAATCTTCGCATTGCAAATGAAGCCAGGCAACAAGCTCATTCCTATGAATCCAGAGTGCATAATTATGTTGCTGCGTGCTCCTCTTGTACTGTGACACCCCGCTAACAGCGAGCTGGCGTTCTGCTAATGCTACTTTTTGTGCGAGCAGAGGTATCCGTGTTGGAAACTCTCCATTTAATGGCAGGCCCTCTGCTTTTGATGTTGTAATGATGTTTGCACTGAACGAGTTTATTTCCTCTTCATTCCTTTACTCAGTTAAATATTCATTTAGTTAGATGAACTCCAGGGGCTCAGGATTCACTTATGACTACATATAGATGGTTGATACATTAAAGGCCAGTCCTGCATTTCACTGTAGCAGCATCCGTCGTGATTTAATGAAGAATTCTGACAGAAAGCCGTCTGGAAAATGGATGACATTTTAGCTGTACAGTTTCTGATTTATAGGAAAGGTTGTATACGTCTCTTTTTACAATGAATCACCCAAATAGTCTACGGTAGGCCGCAACATACACTCATCATCAAAAAGAATAGCTGCAACTAGAAGGAGTTGTTGTTCTGTCTATGTTCTATTTTCTGTTGTGGGACACTAAACGTCAAAAAAAAAAGTTGCACCCAGAAGGAGGTGTGGGATTGCAGTGCTATTGGGAAGGAAGATAAAGATTACCAGGAACAATAAATGATGATACATTTAGACTGATATGGACAATATTTATTGAGCTACACATTCAGAAGTAGTGTCTCGCAGTATGGTGTCGGGACGCCATGTTTGGTAACGTCTCGGCATGGAGTTGTAGAGGTTCCTAATGGTGTCCTATGATAATCCATCCCATGCAGCTTGAATATTCTCACGGTTCCTGCATATGGTGCGGTAGGGGTGGAGGTGGAGTGAGACCAGGCCTTCTGGACGTGTGACGTGTGACAACAAACCTTTCATGTTGGCGCCGACCACGGTGCCTCCACACATGGATTTGTTGGTCGTCTCCACCTAGACAAAAGCGGGACTCATCACTGAAGATGACCCGCTGCCATTCTGAGTCACTCCATGACAGTCTGGCACGACACCATTGCGTGGTGTCTTTGGTGATGTTGACGTGGTGTTAAGGGCAGTCGTTGTAACTGTCGTCTGCAAGTGGGGCTGGCACTAACAGGATGACTCATGGAGGCATCACTGCTCGCTAAATGTCTGCAATCGTGGCTATTGGGTCAGTCAGGTACAGTGATACGGCTCATCCTTGCTTATGTCACATGCACGGCTGAGCGTGCAACTTGAATCATTTGCATGTCTCACAATGTCAAACCTACCCACCAAGTTTCATTCCTGTCAATTGATTCCTTCTGGGTGCAGCTATTTGTGCAGCTTTTCTTTTGATGTTGAGTGTATATTGTAGCCCTGGAGATAACCCTTTCCCAGGACTCAGATCCTGTTGTAAATGTGTAAAATGCAAGTTCTGTTCCAGGAAAGCAGCTCTTCCCAGAGGATAACAGATGGTATCAGTATGGTTTACAAATGGCAAAAACCCACCAGCAATATATAAGAACATATATAGAATTGTTGAACTTATACACTGTAGTGGTATCATGAAAATATTGATATCTGACACTAGCCAGTCTCCTTCCCTTTACACTGACCACACAAGTGAATGAGAACGCACTCAGCTTCCTTCGTCACTCAGCTTTCGCAAATAGTGTCAAAAAAATAACGTGTAGCGTTTTGTTTATTCCCTTGTATAAACTCTCTAATCTCTTACTATCCATGTTGTGCTGCTTTTCATAGTTTATAGTTCTTCCATGATTCATCCATGATCCAGAAGCACACTGTCTTTCTCATGCTGCACATCAAAAACTCTTTTATGGAGCTCCTGTGTTTTTAAGCCAGGGGACTTTGATTGGACAGCTCGCCCCTGCTGTCCTGAAAGGTCAACCGCCAGAGTGGGCTTTAGATGCTAGCTGGTTAGCAAAAGTTAGCATTAGTTTGTTTTCGTGTCTCCACCTCCACACTGTTCAATATCTAGTAATTGAAAATCAAACATGGCCACATTTCTGCACCATCTTAGATGAAGGTGGGCCTGCAGCAAAGCACTGGGTGTTGCTACAGCCAACGGCTCCACACCTAAAGACTCGTAGTAGCTGCCGTGTTGGTGGTGTGTTATGTGAACATAAATCTCCAACACAAAGTTGGAACTGCCCCGCCCTTCAGGAGTGAAAGCCAGGAAGATCCAACATCGAACTTCACACAGTCCTCCGTGAAGTGGCGGGCACGTGATAAAGTGTTTGGATCGCCGGAGGGAACTGGAGGGAATTTACCTTTACCTTTGACAAGGCTTAGAAGGAGATCTCCCCTCACAACACAGAGCACGACGTCTGCTCGGCATGGCTCAACTCGACTCCGCTCTTCCCGGCCTCCAGTAGTTGCTAGTGCCTTGTTTGAGGGTGTGCCACGGTTGCTGGTAGGCATGCTATAATCAGGGAGAAGAGCTGGGAATCAAGTGAGGTGTTCCAGGCAGCTGAGAAAAGTGGTTTCTGTGGGAGAGAGCTTCTCCCTCTGGCATGTACTTTGGGGTTTATAACCTTGCAGAACGTTTACGTGCACAAAAAGCTGCACAACACACTGAAGGAAAAAAAAGAAAAACTAGAAAAGCACAATAGACCCCCTTTACCGTGTCCTACTTCTGCCTTCGGTTCAGTTCACTTTAAAGAATCAGGGAGGCTTTGAGGAAGTGTAGCTGGAGAGCGTTGTTGAGTCATTGGTTGTGGTAGGCATCTTGTTTCATATGTGTGTCCTATTTTTTGTAGGTATTCTAATATTGTTATTATAATGTATTTTCAATATTTTCAATAGTCCAGTGACCCACTGCCATTCGGGCCTGAACTGAGGCCTCTGTATTGATTCCTATCCCTTGGATTTGTTTCCGTACTACAGAAGTGTGACGAAAATGTTATTTCATTTGTTTGAGGATCAAACGTGTTGTTTGAAACAGTGATCAATGAGCCTCTAACTCTGAGTCCTGTCAGGAATCCACAAGAGAGTTCTCGAATTCTATTGAGGTCCAGAGGGTTGGGGGCATTGTGATCCTGGAATAGACGTGATCCTGCATAGACGTATATGGCATACAGTCAGTCGGCCAACCAGGGAAGTTCCAGTCTGGCCAGTCTGCACCTGCATAGACGTCTTTGGCATAGAGTCAGCCAGCCAACCAGGAAAGTTCCAGTCTGGTCAGACTACAAATGCATAGACGTCTTTGGCATACAGTCAGCCGGCCAACCAACCAGGAAAGTTTCGGTCTGGCCAGAGTGTGCCTGCATAGATGTCTTTTGGTATACAGTCAGCCGGGCAACCAGGAAAGTTCCAGTCTGACCAGTCTGCACCTGCATGGACGTCTTTGGCATACAGTCAGCCGGCCAACCAACCAACCAGGAAAGTTCCGGTCTGCCCCTGCATAGACATCTTTAGCATACAGTCGGCCAACCAACTAGGAAAGTTCGAGTCTTGCCAGTCTGCACCAGTATAGACCTCTGTGCCCACACTTTTTTGGCTTGAGATCTGCTTTTTCCATGGGACAGGTCACCGGGATCTGCCTTAAAAAAAAGGCAGTGAAAAGCACACACAGTCGATTGTGTCTTTTTTTTTAAGCTGCTGAACTAAATCCTCGGCCATCATCTCGCAGCACCGCGTAACTGTGCAGCTGTTGGACAACTGAGCGGCTTTAACGGCTAACCTTATATCCATTTTGTTTTTAAAATCCTGAAACAACGATCCTGCTGCCTCGACTAATACCTCTTTGACCATCTCCCCATCCTGAAACAACATCTTGTGTTTCTCGATAGCATGCCTCACCCAGAATGATGCTACGATGGCAGCTTTTGCTATCGAGCTGGGCTTTGTAAAGACTGACTGCTGGCCAGTTAACTGTGATTTCAGTTCTTTTAGGTTTTTCTTTTGGCTGGGAACTCGTCGTCGTAGTTTCTGTAAATAGTTCGAAAGTGCCTCTCGAAGTTCCCCTTCTTTGGAAGTGCGATGGCTACATGGCAAATCAAGCAGTTTGACATGATGAAGAGAGAGTCCTCCTCCCACTCTGCATGGACGTGGTAAGTTTTTGGTTTCTTGGTGCCGGATCTCGCACTGAAACTGAAAACTGAAAGCAAGACAGTGGCCACATTCCACGTCAGTCCATCACATTGACCTTCCCGCCAGCAGCGACAGTCAGAAGGAGATGAGCGATTGAACCGGCGCAATGGGCACCCCTGGTCTAAACTGTTATTTCTTCACATTCTGTTGACGGTGTGTTTTAAACTAAAAGTCTTCCAAACTTATAAAAGTTGCTGATTCATGCGTCTGCAGTTTATGAGCTTAATTAGATTAGAACAGGTGCTGTTATGTGAATATACTGAAGGGAATTCAAAGACCTTGGCTCTCGACGAGGCAGTATGCGTAAGCGGGCTCAGCCAGAATTTCCAAACTTTGTAGATTTCCTGCCTTTCGTCATCAAATTTCTCAAGCATTTGGCCCATATACGACTGTATTACACATCGCCGGCATCAAACATCTAGTGAATGACAGATGTATTAGAAAATCTCTACCCTGTATTAGGATCATTATGCATTCATGCAATGCATTCATAGAGAATCGGGTAATAACCTCCCGTGCTATGTGATTATAGGCTGCAGCCCAGGGTCAGTAAACAGTTAACCTTTGATGCTGCTGCAGCTGTCACGGTTCTGACGGGCTTTATGAGTCAGCAATATTTCAGTGGTATTTTTTGATGGATGGCCGGTGCCTGAGAGAGGGTGAAGGTGGGAGAGAATCTGTTTGCGTCACTTGTGTCTCACTAGTCGCTACTCATCAATAACTCCCGCCTCCGTCCTTTCAGACTGAAAGCTTTTTAATGCAGCCTAATTCAGATGTGCAGAACGCATGGCTGCCTGTTTAGAGGCCGCATGTAGCTGCAAAATCAGTTGAGCCGTGTAAAGCCTCCCTCTCTCTCTCTCTCTCTCTCTCTCTCTCTCTCTCTCTCTCTCTCTCTCTCTCTTTCTCATCACATTCCCTTCCTCGACCTAGAAGAGTGGGAGAGAATCAAAATGCTGTTTAGCATAATTGCTGGTGTGCGCATGGAGCAATGTTCTCACACTCCACTGAATACGGAGATTGAGAATCGCAGCCAGCCATTCATCATAGCTTGCAGCTAACACACACTTCTGGAAAACAAACACGCACTTCTAGAAAAGATGCTCTGCTTTGGTCCTGCTGACCACTATAGGCACTCTGTATGCGCCTGCGTATATACCAGTGGAATCATACTGGCTTATTTAGAAACCATCCTCCTTTTTCTTGTCTCGTTCCCATTTGCTAGGCTTCTCACAGTGACACAAGTTGACAGCTTAGGTTGCTCTCACATAGCGACGACACTGTCAGTGCTTTTGGAATGTGCCCACTCCTTCATGGGCTGTGAGATAACGCAGTCAGGTGGCATGCTTCATTAGTATGGGTTCCTACCCCTGGTATACCTTAGATTTGCATCCCTGCACGAGGTGACTGCTTGCTTGGGTTGCAACTGCAGGGCTTCTACCTTTGCCTTGCTTTTTATTCCGTGCCTCCATGAGTGGTTGTTTCACTGATTACCTGGTCAGAGCTTGCTCAGGGCTGAACGCCCCTACCCCCAGCCTCTTAGCCTGAAGCATTTTTACGGCTCCTGAGGTTCCTAAGTTTCCTCCGCAGCGCATGTTGCCAGCACAAACCTATGTAGCCCCATCTTTTGGCTCCCCTAGACAAGCTCCTAGATAAAGGTAGGCATGTGAACTTGTTAAGGCCCATGGCATTGGCAGCTTGCTTGTTGTGCATGAGCAGCTCTGTTTCTCTTTTGCTCAATGCATTCACTGTGTTAACATGGAGACCTCCCATCAGGGGGTTTTACCCACTTTGGGAATCTTTACAGTCTTATTCTGATATCCATCTGTGCTTTCACAAGTCAATGTTTTTTTTCTAGCTGAAGTGGCACATGTCCATAGATCTTAGAGACATTTATTTTGATGCATGTCCTCAAAGGCCTCCAGCGTTGACATTTCCTTTAAAGGCCATGCATACCATTTCAATGTTCTGCCCTTTGGGTTCTTGTATGCCCCAGGGGTGTTTGCAGGGCGTGAGCTGGGGACTCTCCAGGTTCTCTTCTACCTGGACAGTTGTATGCCTCCCAAGAGAGTCAGGCTCTTCTGGTGTATGGGTAAAGCTTGGGGGTGACCATGAATCAGGAGGGCAGCTCAAACCATTATGTTAATAGACTCTTCACTGTGCTCTTGATGGCCCCACTGAGCCCTGCACAGTCCCCTTGCCTTCAGCATGTTCAGCCACCTGACTGTTGTTCTCACCCTCATATTTGTAGGGCATGCTGGCAGCTTTAATGAAAACTCTGGTGGGCAGAAGGCAGTATCATCAGTAGCAGGTATGGCTCCGGTACATGGCTCTAGTAAAACCTCATGTGTAATCAAATCACAGTGCCTGATGATGCTAGTGCCCTAGAGGAGAAAAAATATTTTCTTCTCACTGGTGTGCCTCAAGGGTTGATCCTCTAACTTGAGGAAGTGGTCAAAATGGATGCATTTTGGGGGGCCGTGTGGTACAAGAGTGTTTTCATTGGTCTAGATCTGTAGTCTAGACTTCCTACCATTATGGTCTAATATTAGGTGAGGTCAATCATTCTCTGAGTAGAGAGTTTTTGAGCCGTTTGTGCCGCACACCGAAGAATTTGTCTTCCACATTTAACCCATCCAAGAAGTGAAACACCCACACACACACACACACACACACTAGTGAACACACACACTAGGGGGCAGTGAGCACACTTGCCCAGAGCGGCAGCCCTATCCACGGTGCCCAGGGAGCAGTAGGGGGTTAGGTGCCTTGCTCAAGGGCGCTTCAGCAGTCGTTACTGTTCGTTCAGGGAACCAAACCGGTGACCCTCCAGTCACAAGGCTGAGATTAGCCCACATGGCTACAGTTTTCCACATCCACCACCAAGGATGTTTGAGGTTTGTGGACTTGTTTACCAAGCAGCCAGGTGGGTAACTAGGAAAGTGGCAAGTGCACCCACAGGTGGCATGTTTGTCAAGTTTGTTTTACCAGCACTAACTGAGCTCACTGCCATTTGTGGCTCCCTGTCAAAACTGTCCATCCACCTGGAACTTCTCTATTCACGTTTTTCTTTTTCCCTTTTTTTCCCCTCTTGACAACTACTGAGAATTGCAGCTTCCGTCTGTATGAGGCCTGGTCATCATCTACCGTGTTGATTCCTCCTCTCTTTGTTAGTAGGAAATAGATTGTTGCTGCAAATGCAAACTGTGGTCATGAAGATATAAAACTTCAGTGGGTGCCCAGTGGCATAACTGTGGGCACTTAGACACCAAATTTTGTCATTTCTTTGTAGTGTTATTGTGTAATCTGGTCTGCACTGCAGTTTGGGTTCCTGTGTTCATATGCTAGTACTTTGGATAAAATATTAAGATTATAATAAAATTTGACGCATATAAAGTGAAAATAAGTGTTTGCTCAAGTTCTTATGTGAAATAGACACTGATAAATGCCAAAGTTGTTTGGGTAATGATCCCATTAAACATGTACCCGTAAGTCAGAAGTGAGGCCTAAGGGGCTGTGACCCCCACAGAAATGTGGTTCGCTGGTGTGGGGCATTGTTTCTGTTCTACTGGAAACAAATGACGTTGCACAGTCTGATTCCATGTTTCAATTCTCAGGGTATTTGTCATTTCAAAACGCAGGGCACAGACTTACAGTTATGCTTGTTACTAGCATTCCATTAACTCATAAGTGACTAATATTTTTATGTTGTAACTGTATTGTACCCAATAAGCTCATTAGTGTTGTAATCAGAAGATTAGAGTAATGCACTGTGGTCATTTTAATTTAAAAATCATAAATGGTTGTCCTCCAGAAGTCTGGTGCTCCCTTTTCCCCTCACGGGGCTCCACTTGGGCAAACTGCAGTGTTGCAAGGAGATTTGGAAATCTCAGTGGCCAATTTGTTCCACCCCACTTAGTTCCCTTCATTTGAACCATAATATGCAGTTGTACCACAATGGGCTGGTGCCAGAAGACCTCATTAAATGTCTGTTTCAGATGTTACTACAGCCATAGAAGTCTCTGTTAAGAAAAACTTTGTGGTTTCAACTTCAGATTATGCTAGCATAGCCATTTTGTTGTTAGCTGTTAAATGCTAATGACTCCTTGCTAACCAGTGTGAGAAACCGTTTGGGCTAGGGCTCTGGATAAGGAGCTAGAGGGGTTTCATTCACAGTTCCTACAGTTCTAGGCATTAAAGCAAGTTGTCAGGTTTTGGTTCCATATTGGAATCAACTAAAATTATTACCAGAATGTAAATCCGAAACACTTTTGATGGTACATCAGCTACATCTATAATTGATCAGAGATATCTACTGGTTCTCTGACACCATTTTCTAATTGCTTGCCAATCATGTTTAAGGTGCTGCTCTCATTTAAGGACAGGTAGTTAGTGAAAGGTAGTGTAAGTGCTATGATGGCTGAAGCTCTTGGCAAGTGCCCACCACCACTGCAGGCTTCAGTTAAGAAACCACATTCAACAGCAAACAGAGAAAGTGATAAATAGAAGCAAAACAAGAGGTAACGATGGAAACGCTCTCGGCAAGTACAGGGATGAAGTTCAGCGCAGAACGTGCAACAGTTCTTCTACGCTGGTAAGACGGAGGGGGGAGGGACTTTTTATAATAGGGGTGGACACCACAAGTTTCTGATGATACACTATATTGCCAAAAGTATTCGAACTTGAGTGACATCCCATTCCTAATCCATAGGGTTTAATATGATGAACAGCTTCAACTCTTCTGGGAAGGCTTTCCACAACGTTTAGGAATGTGTTTATGGGAATTTTTGGCCAGTCTTCCGGAAGTGCATTTGTGAGGTCAGACAGTGATGTTGGACGAGAAGACCTGGCTCACAGTCTCCGCTCTAATTCATCCCAAAGGTGTTCTATCGGGTTGAGGTCAGGACTCAAGTTCTTCCACATCTAACCCGCCCAACCATGTCTTTATGGACCTTGCTGTGTGCACTGGTGCGCAGACATGTTGGAACAGGAAGGGTCCATCCCCAAACTGTTCCCACAAAGTTGGGAGCATGAAATTGTCCAGAATCTCTTAGTCTGCTGAAGCATTAAAGTTCCTTTCACTGGAACTAAGGGGCCGAGCCCAACTCCTGATACACAACCCCACACCATAATCCCCCCTCCACAAGTACCGTTCTTCTAGCAACCGCCAAACCCAGACTCGTCCATCAGATTGCCAGATGGAGAAGTGCGATTCGTCACTCCAGAGAACACGTCTCCACTGCTCTAGAATCCAGTGGTGGCGCTTTACACCACTGCATTCAACGCTTTGCATTGCGCTTGGTGATGTAAGGCTTGGATGCAGCTGCTTGGCCATGGAACCCATTCCATGAAGCTCTCTACGCTCTGTTCTTGAGCTAATCTGAAGGCCACATGAAGTTTTGCATGCCTAGGTGCTTGGTTTTATGCATCTTTGTCCATGAAAGTGATTGGAACACCTGAATTCAATGATTTGGATGGGTGAGTGGAAATTCAGCCAATATAGTATATATTGTCCCCTATTTGTTTAGAGTATTCTGCAGATTGCATCATCTTACAAATTGCTTCTTTAACTGGTTAATATTGAGATACGAACTTCAGTGTACTGGATACATATTTTGGGTAACATGATACTTGGTTGTGAAACAGTTTAACTAATTTATTCAAGTCCTTCATGTCCATAGATCTTAAAGACATGTGTTTGCTGCATGTGCTCAATGCCCTCAAGCACAGACATTTCCTTTAAAGGTCGAGCATGCCAATTAAATACCTGCCTTTGGCCTGTTGTTTGCCCCAGGGGTATTTGAGCGTGTGTTGGGGCTACTTTGAGCAGCAGAATCGAAGGTTCTTTCCTACCTCAAGCCTGTGTTATAGTGTTTTATGCCCTGTCAGCTTATTACTTAAAGCTCAAGAAGCTCAACATTTTAGGCAGCCCAGGAACATCCTTAGCCAAGTAATACAGTACATGGAAGCTGTTCAGCATTTACGTGTCGTCTTGTTAAACTTATTATCTAAATCTAGATTATTATCTAATACTTTGGCATGTCTGTCTTCACACATCTCAAGACCTATTTGAGCAGGACTTGTATTACATGGGCTTCTGCCATAAATTGAGTGTATGTTGATGAACTCACATTTACATTTAAGGCATATAGCAGATTCTCTTATCCAGAGCGACTTACAACCGTGCTTAGTGTTCCGTCGGAGAATGTTTCCTAGCTAGTACAAGAAGGTTAGAGTCTAAAACTCTCCTTGAGCACAGATGCTGCCCAAACAAGGGCCAGTGCTGATACCTAGAAAGAACCTAAAGAGAAGACCTGTAGTTTTTACAAGTCTGCTAAGTAATAAACCTGAAGGAAATTGCGTCCATAAGTAGCCAAACTCACAGCTCCCTCAGTAATAGTAGTCCTGCTTCAATCAGCATCTTAGTAATGTAATAACTAAACTGGGTAATAGAAATGGGACATGATTTAAGCTGACTTCCTATTGGGAAAATCGGAACAGGAAGCTGACGAATATGTAAAGGGTGCCTCCCATTATTTTGTGACCTGTATATATACGAGCCTATCAGTGAGAAATTTCGCTTAATCTGACCTTGTTCCTTAATCCTCATCTTTATCACCAGACTACTCTAATCCACAATAATACTGGTGATAATAAATAAATCACGTCTCGCAATGCGTCCTGTTTTCTGTCTTCCGTGTACTTGTTGTCCAGCATTTGTTAAGGTGAATGGACTCACTTTACTAGCCTAGTCTTAGTGCTAGTCTATTAGCCAGATAGGTGCACATTGTGTTGGCATTGTTTGCAAGTGCAGCACCTGTCGCATAATGCTGATGTAAACGTCTGTGCAGTGATGTTTCGATCTGGGCTATTTGGGGTCATTTGGGGAAATTGCACAAATCCTTTATCCCGTACGAATCGACCAGTCAGATCAGGCACAGATTACATTACCGGACCTCCGCTGGTAAAACTAATCCAACTCTAATAGGGTTTTAGGAGGAAGTGTTAGCAATCTTGCTGGAGCTGGAGGGTTCCTGGTTTGATGTCAGGATGAAAATGAAGGATGTTGACCTAGTACTGCAGGTCAGGTGTGCTTCCTCTGACCGCTTCTTTTGTGCTTGACCCCTCTCTTCCCTGTGTCGTGACTCCAACTGACCAAGCCAGAGATCAAAATAAAACGCCTCTGTTTCTAGAATATAACTCTTAAACAAAAGTATGCGATGCTGGGTTCTGGATTAAAGAGAAAAGGCTCCAGGCTTCATTCTCAGGTGTATGCTGAAGAGCGTTCTCCTAGGTGGATTGAATTCACCTTGAATTCTAACCACGGCTCCCGGGGAGCAGTTAGGGGTTAGGTGTCTTGCTCGAGGGCACCTCAGTCGTTACTGTCAGTTCAGGAAATCGAACCGGCGACCCTCCGGTCACAAGGCTGGTTCCCTAACCTCCAGCCCACGACTGGTACAGAGCTTTCATACTTACACAGTGTTCAGGAGGTGATGTAAAGCACCTCCTGCTTTTCTGTACTTTTCCAAACTAGGTTTTGTTACCGTTATCGTAAGGTTCACTCCACAAATGCATACACTGAATGTATTTTTAAACCCCATGTCTTCAACCAGAATGCCTGTATTTCAAACTAGGACTAGGACTTCTGACGTCTCAGGATGGTCCCCCATACTGAAGTCTTAAGATTGTACTTATTGTTGTCATTTCCTGCTTTTAGTCCTGCGGTCCTGCTCCTGGCCTTATGCATTATAAACACTTCCCTCGACCCCTCGGGTCTGGTTATGCTAGAATGATCCATCCTGTATCCTGGCCTCACTACAAAGGATGTACTTGTGCTCTTATGACTAAGGTATTAATAATTATATATCCCTTAAATGATTACCAAGTTATCACCTCTACAAAAAACAGTTAATAACTGTCAAAACCTGTAATAACTGGTAATAAATATCAGTGTGCGTGCAATTTTCCTGGAATCTGAATTCGTCTGCATGTGAACGTATAAAGACATAATTGTAAATATGCACCAAAGCCTCTTTGTTGACCTACAGAAAAGCTCTTTGCCGTCATTATTCCTAATTAGCATAGAGAGCGCGCCTGCATATTTTGCCGGCGTGGCCATCTCATCTGCAGCCGTGCTCCAGACCGTGAGGGTGAAGACATGCATATTAAAGCCAGAAAACCGCTGGCCATCTAGGAGCCACTCCAGCAGGCTGAGGCGGAGCAGAGCGGAGAGGGTGAGAGCACCTGAAGAATCAAACTGCAGTCTCACTTTCACTACATAGCATGACAGCCAAAGGCTGGAAAGAGGAAGACTGCTTAGATGAAGATGTTTCATCCTGAAAGGAGACGTGTGAGAGACAGTGTTCAGATGCAGGCAGGCCTCGTCTTCTCTTCACAGTCTCTAGACCCTACTACTTGTCATCCCTTTCTTTGCTCTCCTTTTTTCCGTTCATCCTCTCTTTCGCTCTGCCTCATTTGCCTCTCCTTTATCCTCACCTTTCAGTCGCTTTCCAGCTTGTTGACCGACTCTTCTCAGCCTTTACCTGCCAGCACACTTGCACACCACCCGCTGCGGTCAGCATGACGCGGAGACATACGTGTTTCTACAGTCGTGCTGCCGTCATATGAATCTGAATTTAGATTAGAACCTGATCACAAAGGCCTTTCCTGACATGCTAAGTTATCCAGTCCTTGTGATGGACACGTTTAGTCACATATTCCGTCATATCTAAGTAGAGAAATGATACGTTTGTAGTGACTGACAGATTGCTAACCATTTTTTGCTGCCAGAATGGCTGGACCATTTTTCCTTTATAGCAGTAGGTTGAAAGTGAAGACTGTACCTGTTCCTGAAAATCTGGCTTTCCTTGCTGAAACCACATCAGAACCAGATTTATTGGCCAAGTATGTTGACGCACACAAGGAATTTGGTTTGGGCAGTTTGTGTCTCTCTAGTACTGTACCAATATACACACAAATGACAATCCACAATATACACAACGACTCCACATGTACACGATACGTACAGACACTGTACAATATACACTCTACACGGTATACACGATATACACAACGACTCCACATATACACAATACATACAGACACCGTACAATATACACTCTACACAGTATACACGATATACACAACGACTCCACATATACACGATACATACAGACACC
>CM067481.1:7577468-7609968 GCA_034552555.1 Semaprochilodus insignis
TATACACAACGACTCCACATATACACAATACATACAGACACCGTACAATATACACTCTACACAGTATACACGATATACACAACGACTCCACATATACACGACACATACAGACACTGTACAATATACACTCTACACAGTATACACACTATACACAACGACTCCACATGATCCCAAATTTTTGATGCCATTTTGCAGTCTTCTGTCTGCCGTGTATGATCTTTGCTTTTGTCTCTTGGTTATTGTGTTCTAGGTTTTGCCCTTGTAACTTGGTTGCTGGTTGGACTGTTGGCTTTGACGCTCACTTGTCTCTTTGGCTTTGTCTCTCCCCATTCTGTTATGTTCACTTTGGTTACTAGGTTGAGGCTATCGGCTACTTTTGTACCACCTGATCCACCCCTCGCCATTAAAATCAGCTTACTTTTAGATCCACGAGCGTCTAGTTTGTCACTCCAACATTACTGCGATATCTATTTCTAGGCCTGTGCGTTAGCACTTTACAGATCAGTAACAAGTAGGTAATGATATGGTCATTTTGCGGTAAAAATGTATTTAATCATTAATTAAGTGCCAATTTCGTAGTTGTTGCTAGATACTAAATCAGAAATTGTAGTGAGTGTTAACAAGGCCATTATGAAATGGCAAAATAATGGTAACAAGTTGTACTTATTTAATAATTACCTGCTCAGTTTATAGTTCTTCATGTATAACAAGTGAGCAGTTGTAGTGGTAAAACAAGGCAGCAATGTAATATAAACACAATGGTAATATGTACTTTCCTAAATATTATATGCACATCATCTAGTCATTAATAAATGAAAAGATAGTCATTGTATCAGTATTTAGTAATAAAAAGCCGTAACAACTTTTATTTACCTAAAATGACCCACTTATTTTGTAGTTCTTAATGAATAATAAGAGAGAATAATAATTGAGTACATGTATATAATATATAATGTTAGCGATATTAACCCAATCTGCTGTAATTACCTGGTATCAGGGCTGTAAAATACTAATTCACTTGTTTCTGTTTTATTTCTTACCTGTTATGTATTTAAGTGGTCAGACACAGTGTGAGCTACAGGCAGTAATTACAGTGAAACTAAATGGTATTAGAGCTGTAAAATACAAACTCACTTATTTCCATCTTGTTTATTACTTACTGCACCTCCATCAGGTCATAACATCAGTTCAACATGGTCTTGTGCTTCACAACAGTAGTATAGACAAGTACTGTTGCCCAGGAATAGATGAGACAATGACTCTCTGCTCACTTATTATACATAAAGAACTATAAAGTAAGTAGGTAATTTTTAGATAAGTACAACTTGTTACCTTTATTTTACCATTTCATAATGACCTTGTTAACACTCACTGTAATTTCTGATTTGCTATTTAGTAACAACAAGGAAATCGACATTTAATTAATAATTAAATACAATTTGTTCCTGCAAAATTACCATATCATTACCTACTTATTACCGATCTGTAAAGTAAAGTGCTACCTCCTGGGTTATATAAAATCGGTGCAGTGTTCCAGATGAAGTTTCAGACGTGAATAGACAGTAGCCATTCAGTAACTGTGTTGAGATAAGATTTGACCTCATCAGGGAATAAAATGAGGGGAACATCTAATCCTCCAGGGCTTCCTCCACCAAGTAACTGGACTGGAAATATTGGAGATAAAAATCGCTGATGCATTCATCTCAGTAAGGTGTGCTCCTGCTGTGTGTAGTGAGAGCAGAATATGGAAAACAAGATCTCAGGTTCCTCTAACTTCCCTCTGTTTTCTTCCCTCTCTCTGCGACCTCAGGCTGATCCGAAGGAGCTGATTCGTCTAGTGACCAAACATGTATCTGACCACGAGGGTCGTGATTGGGCCGATAAGGAGCTGGAGGCTCTGATTGGCCAGCTGCGGCTGTACAGCGAGAGGCTAACGGACTTCACTCAGGCCCAGGTGCTTCAGGGCCTCGGTCGCGGGGTGGACGTCCAACGCTTCAGCAATGACAACCAGTACAAGAAAGAGACCATTCTCGGCCTGGCAGAGTGCGTACCTGCTGTTTCTTTGTTTTGTGTGTGTGTGTGTGTGTGTGTGTGTGTGTGTGTTGTGTTATATGTGAGCAAAGAAAAAGAAAGTTTGCTCTGACAACTTTGCTTCTATTTGTTTTGTAGGTTTGTATTGTGGTTTATATATGTTTAAATGAAGCCACCACTTTTTCCCCATCATGTCTGTATCTAGGAATTCACAAGGATTACAGCACCATAGCAATACCGCCAGCTTTAAAGAAAAATATTAGCATCTGACTGATGTTTAGATACAGTATTTGGTCGACCAGTATTATATTATTATATATTATTATCATAAAACAATAGTTGGTTGAGTGTTTACTGTACTTTACTGTGATAACGTCTGAATTTTATTCATCTTCCTGCTATATGTCTCTAGATATATGACTGTTATCGTTCTCTGTAATGCTACATAAGGTGGATGTCTACATTTCAGTAATGTCTAGATGTCTAGATTGGTCTAGATGTACATAAAAATGTCTGAAATCAGCTTCACTGTACAGTTCCCATATCATCTGGTTGCAAAGTAACAAAAATGGTTGCAATATGTCACTACGGTCCAAAATTTGCAGTCACCTGCTCATCATGATATTCGTTTGAAATGAAGTGTAGAGCATCTTTGCTTGACCTTTCTGTAAGTTGTTGTTCTGTCTATGTTCTGTTTTCTGTTGTGGTACACTAAATGTCAAAAAAGTAGTTGCACCCAGAAGGAGGTGTGGGATTGCAGTGCTATTGGGAAGGAAGATAAAGGTTACCAGGAACAATAAATGATGATACATTTAGACCGATATGGGAAATATTTATTGAGCTACACATACAGAAGTAGTGTCTCTCAGTATGGCGTCAGGACGCCATGTTTGCTAATGCAGTATGCAAGACGTCTCGGCATGGAGTTGTAGAGGTTCCTAGTGGTATCCTGTGATAGTCCATGGTGCGGTAGGGGTGGAGGTGGAGTGACACCAGGCCTTCTGGATCTGTGACAGGTGACAACAAACCGTTCATATTGGCGCTGACCACGGTGCCTCCACACATGGATTCGTTGGTCATCTCTACCAAGACAAAAGCGGGACTCGTCACTGAAGATGACCCGCTCCCATTCTGAGTCACTCCATGACAGTCTGGCACGACACCGTTGCAGTCTTTGGTGACGTTGACGTGGTGTTAAGTACAGTCGTTGTAACGGTCTGCGTGCATGTAATCGTCTGCCAATGCTGCTGCACTAACAGGATGACTCATGGAGGCATCACTGCTCACTGAATGTCTGCAACCATGGCTGTTGGGTCAGTCAGGTACAGCAACACGGCCCGTCCTTGCTTATGTCACATGTGCGGCCGAGCATGGAACTTTCATCAGTCGCGTCTCTCATGATGTCAAACCTGCCCACCGACTTCCATTCCTGTCTGTTGATTCCTTCTGGGTGCAGCTATTTTTTGACAACGAGTGTATGTAATCTTTGACTTGTTCCTGCAACTAAGCGTTATTCACAGTAGCACACTCCTTCTCTTCTTCTGTATAGAACCATGAACACTCAAAGAGCCTGTCTGCATGGTGAAATGGTTCCTCAGATCTCTGGAGAATGTGTTGTATAAGGTTCTGTATAGAACCTTTTTGAAATGGTTCTATATAGCACCAAACAGGGTTCTTCTATTGTTATAAGCTTAGCATTGTAACAGTAGCAGAACCAATTTTGCTGCTATCTGGAACCATATACAACACATTCTCCGTCCATCTAAAGACCCATTTCACCATGCAAAGAACCATTTAGACATGCAAATCGTTCCCTTTGCGAAAGAACCCTTTAAGAACCGTATTTTAAAGAGCGTACTATTATAAAACGGTTATTTCCATCGATCTGCTGTTGTATTAAATGTTTTAAGGCACATTTGTTTAGGGATGCACCGAAATTTCCATTTGAAAATGGTCTAGATGGCTTGAAAATGGAAACGCAGATGAAAATCTTGGCCCAAATATGCGGAGCTTCTATTAAAAATTGTCCCCTAGATTTTCACGCATGACAGTTACGCTGTCAACACTGCCAAGCTCAATTTTACACGTCTTACAGAAGCTCTTTTGAGATGATGTTAAAGCAAAGTTGTCCCACATTTTTGGCTTCTTGAATCGTGCATAAACGTGTACTGTAGTCTGTGTTTTCCCACATTCTGTCAGTGGACTGTAAATAGGGAGCGCAAACGTCTTCATGACAAGCCGTAAGATTCCTACTTCTGGCTTTGATTAGTTCTTAACTACATTGAATGGAACATTGAATAAATTGAAAATTCAATTGTGTTTGTGTGTGTGTGCGTGTGTGTGTGCGCGTGCGCGCGTGTGTGTGTTTGTGTCTGCGCGTGTGTGTGTGTGCGTGTGTGTGTTTGTGTGTGGGGGTGGGAATGTGAATGTGTTTGTGTCTGTTCTAATTGTGTATTTGTGTGTATTTAGGACGCTAGACGAGAGCGTGTATGGGATCTCTCGCTCTCTTGCTCAGCGCTACAGTATTCCTCTCTGGGAGGTTCATATGACACACCTGGAGTTCCTCTTCACTGACAGCGGGTAAGAAACTCTCTCTCCCTCACTCTTACACACACCCCCACACACACACGCACACAGGGAGGCCTGCGGGCAGAAGTAGGTGTAGTGGAAGGTGAACACATCGTCCCCTATCACGCTGAACACACATCGCCAATTCACAGAGAGCTAATCAATTCCACAGCATGTGGCAGAGAGAGGGAGAAAGAGATGGAGAGAAAGAGAAGGAGAGAGTGGGTGTACGGCATCTCCGCCGCTCGGCAAACTGATCCCCTCCAAATCCGCACAAGCGCTCGCCTTACACAGTCGCAGTAGCACTGAGTCATTCCTACTGCAGCTACGCTCCAGGAGTCAGCACTGATTTCACACAGCTCTGTCATGTTCTCTGGCTTGTCGACTGTTTAACCCTAGAACATGGCTGTGAAGCAGTGAAACAGATTTGTTCAGATCTAATGCCGTTTCTATCGTTATCAGAACTTGTGTCGCTCCACGGGGTGTTTTGGGTAGTTTTAGGCTTTTCTTGGCTCACTGCAACTGAAAAAAATAAAGACTTTGAAATCGCAAACTGATAAAGATGAAGGAATGCACTCATCGTCAAAAAACAGCTGCACAAATATCTGCACCCAGAATGAATCGACCAACAGGAATTTGGTGGGTAGGTTTGACATAGTTAGACTTGCTAATGATTCAAGTTTCACACTCGGCCGCGCTTGTGACATAAGCAAGGATGTGCCTCGTCGGTGTACCTGACTGACCCAACGACCACGATTGTGGACATCCGCTGAGTAGTGATGCCCTCCATGAGTCATCCTGTTACTGCCAGCACCATAGGCAGACGGCTGCACCACGCAAGACTACATGCACACCGACTGTTATGACGATTTCTTTCTTATTTTCTTCCTTATTTTCTTCCTTCCTTGCTTGCTAATGTTTTGGGTCTGAAATTGACCTGAGCCTGTATTATAGTGTGTTGTGTTTCAGCTGTTTATGGTAGTTAGTCAACTTGGCTACTGCACACTGCTGCATACTGCTTCATTTTGGCTGTACACAGTGTGCAGCGTGGTGGAGGTGTGTTAGTGTGTGTTGCGATTCCTATAGCGACTAATTTCACAGTGATATGATTTCGCAGCAAGCAAAGAGAGAATGATAAACAATTACAGGCCCTTATACATTTAACTCCAGGCTGTAAGTGAACACTGAACAGACACTTGCTGGGAAATGACTCTGATGTTGATGCTGCGTTTAAAGCAGCACCTATGGCTTCAAGCAGTAACGGTTTTATTGGGTTTGAGCTGCTTTATTGGATGTTGGAGCTGAGAGACTGAGCAGAGTGGCCTACAGCTGTACATATATACACCTGCCCTGATCAATACACCTGATAGATTTATAGCTGATCGCTGTTCTGAAGCTGCTAGACTCGCATTCTATTGGAAAATCCACCTCTCCGGTCTCAAGTGGCCACAGTGCCATCAATTCCACAGTGACTTCACGCGCACCTTCAGAGCTCTGTGTGATGTGCATGATAAAACTCTCACTAAACAATCATTCAGAGCTCAGCTCACTCGCTCACTCATTTCCCTCCTTCTTTCTTTCCTTTCCGCTTTCCTGCAGCTGTACATATATGAACACCTGCCCTGATCAGTACACCTTACTTATCTCTTCTTTTCTTTCTCTCTTCCCTCTTCCCTCTTTTTTGATCTGCCTTTTTCCTTTCTTTCTGTTACTCCTCATTCCCTTCTTTTCTTTCTCCTGTCCTACCTTCCTTCCTTCCTCCTGTCCTGCCTTCCTTCCTTTCTTTCATTACCCCTTCCTTCCTGTCTCCTCTTACATGTCTTCCTTTCTCACTTATCTTTTTTCCTTTCCCCTTTCCTTCCTTCCTTCCTTCCTTTTTTCCTTTCTTTCTTTGTTCTTTCTTTCTTCCTTCCTTTCTGTCTCCTCTTACATTTCTTCCTCTCTCACATATTATCTTCTTTCCTTTTCCCTTTCCTTTCATTCTTTCTTTTTTCTCTTCCTCTATTTTCCATCCTTTTCCTGTACCCTCTCTTGTATATCTCCTTTTTCTTTCTCTCTTGTTGTTTCCTTCCTTTCTCTCTTTGTTCTCCTTTCTGTCTGTCCCCCCACCACTTTCTTCTTTCCCCCGTTCTCTCTCCCGGGCTTTGTGGGGACGGAGGGGGGTTGACAGTGTGTTGGTCATGTTGGTGGTGGTGGTAGAAGCAGGTCCAGGCTCTATAGTTTAATGGTATTATGGTTGTTTTCTGGTTGGCTCAGCAGATTTAGTCTTTTGTCCGGAGGGCTGGTAGGGAACGTTTCCACCCTGTAAGCTAGTGGAGTCACATGTAAGAGCAGAACTGGAGAGAACCTGTATGAGACTGCTAATGACAGGCCGTGGAGGTGTAATGGGGTGTAGTAGAAGTCTTGTATCCATCAGTGACGTAGATGACTGATGCGTTTCTCTTTAGAGCCCTCTGCAGTTTCAGTAGCACTGTTTAGATCCTTCATACGTCCTTCAAGGCTTCCTTCCGTACTACCTTCCTTCCTACATTCATTCTTCCTTTCTTCCTTCCTTCCTTTCTTTCTTGTTTGCTTCCTTGCTTCCTTCCTTCCTTCCTTCCTTTCTTTCTTTCTTTCTTTCTTTCTTTCTTCCTTGCTTGCTTCCTTCTTTCCTTCCTTCCTTCCTTCCTTCCTACCTACCTTCCTTTCTCTCTCTCTCTCTCTCTCTCTCTCTCTCTCTCTCTCTCTGATACATTCTCTTTCTCCTTAGCTCGTCTGTGGAGCAGATTGAGTGTGTGAAACCAATTTGCTGCGTGTGATATTTTTGCCTCCGCCTCTCTGTTTCCCTCCGAGACTCCCCCCATCCTCATTAGCATGCAGGAGGGTTTGGTTTTCCCTCTCTCGGCCTGCAACGTGAAATAAGGAAACACTTTTTAAAATCTGCCTCATATTCATCTCCACACTTTATTGTCATACTGCGATTCCACCAGAGGGCCTCTTCACAGACTGTGGCAATTATCCTCCATGTTTGGTTCATTTGTCAGCAAATAGCTTTGCTATGATGAGGAAGTCTGAGCGCAAATATTTGCATCTCTGTAGTTATTTACATGGTAAACGTCATTAGCTAGGTGCAGCATTTATCGACAGTCAGCCAGAGAGAATAAAGAGCTGCTTTATTCAGGAGTCATATTAAAGCTGTAAAATGAGAACATCAACAAAGCATGTAATTTGACAGGAGGTGCCCAAAACGCTTCAGACTATATTTGTATTATATAAATTTAATAAACATATACGGGTCAAGTTACAGAATGAGTCCAAATTACACTCTGACAGTAAGAACATATTTAGTATTCAGACCTTAGCTTTGTACAAAGTTATGATCCCCTGTACTCCCCCAAATTAATTATGATAATAAACTAAATATCTGCAAAATTATAATTTGTAGGGTTCATTCCATTTGGGGGGTTGCAGTTTCTTTTAAAGTCATCATGAAGTTTTCATGAATTAACATTTTTTAATTAATAAAGAAATGAATGAATGAATGAAGGAATGTATGTATGAATGAATGAATGAATAAATGAATGAATGAATGAAAGAAAGAAAGAAAGAAAGAAAGAAAGAAAGAAAAGTCTGTAGACAGAGCCTTATTACCCACACCCTGATATTTTAGAGCAGGAAGTGAAGCTCCATCCCTGTCCCTCATGGTCACATGGTGAACATTTGGATCCATTATTTTGTGTCCCAAGGTCTGAATATCCATGTGGAACTTTAATCATTGCTGTGTTTTCTGTTGTTAAGTCTTTTTTTGTGCTTAATAAAAAAGAATATTGTGTTTGTATGTGTACTGAACAGTAGTTATCTAATCAACCAATCATGTGGCAGCAGTGCAGTACATAATCATGCACATATGGGTAATGCAGCATCACAGTGGAGAAAAATGAAAACAGTATTAACTGTGCTGTGACTGTTAAAGCCAGACAGGCTGGTTTGAGTATTTCTATAACAGCTGATTTCCCAGGATTTCCACAGCCAGCTGTCTTCAGCGCTTACAGAGACAAAAAAGATGAAATGTTGACATGGAATGTTCACATGTATGTATCAGTGCTAAAGCTTGTATCTCCATTGTTGTCATTATTATTTTTTCTGGTAGCTGTGTGGGCTGAAACCTGCTAATCTGCACATTACTGATTTCTAGTTGTGTGGTTATTTGTTCAGTCTCTACCATCCGCAGTTTGTTCTAGATGGTAGTATTTGTCCATGTTTCTATATTGCTGTTATGCATTTCATTTGTTCTGGTCCCCAACTGTGTGCATCCTCGATGATCATCTTCCTCACAGGCACCAATCACGTACCCAGTCATGTACTCTGTGGGGAGCATAGGTTTCAGTTGTTTTGTGTTTTGCTGTGTGCGTGTGAGTGCGTGCGTGCGTGCATGCGTGCATGCATGTGTGCGTGCGTGAGTGCGCGTGTGTGTATTCTTGTAGTGGTATATTTGACCGCATGTCCTCACAAGTATAGGACAGAATGAAATTGTTGGTAAAGTGAGGACATTTTACCAATTCTCGTTATTTTCACCATAAATCACATTTTTGGGGGAAAATCTAATAATGCAGAAAGTTAAGTCTTTTGAATACTGAGGGTAGGGGTAGGGGTAGGTGTAGCATTATTTCAGTACAGTAATACATGTATCAATAGACCTATATAGATGACCTCACAAGTATAGTATTAGTATAGTATAGTATAGTAAGACAAACGTGTGTGTTTGTGTTTTCTTGTAGTGGTAAATTTGGGAAGTAATTTGGGAAGTCCATGTCCTCACCAGTAAAGGACCGTATGTAATTTTTGTAATGTGTGTATTTGTGTGTGTGTGTGTGTGTGTGTGTCTATAGAAATATATAGTACCACATTGCTTAGTTATCGATATCGAATAGAAGCACAGAAGTAATGAGAATTTCAGAGCTCTTTTTTGAAAGTTGTTCTCTTAGTATCTTGTGAGTTTACTTCCAAGTGGTTCCAGATTTCTCCTGGACGACCCAGCCATGAAATGGATTTGTTTATTCCATCATCAGCACACTTCACTGAGCATAATTAAGCATTGATTGGCCAAAATGAATATTGGACGAAAGCTACGAGTAGTACTGATTTAAAAGAAAACACTTTGATGTGTAAGAGAGATACTTTGTATTAACGTTATTTCTTTTATTTATTGTAATATTAGTTTTTTTCTGGGCACCTTTTGCTCGGATAAACCACTTATATATATATATATATATATATATATGTGTGTGTGTGTGTGTGTGTGTGTGTGTGTCTGTACTTCTCTCTCAGTGGGACAGAAACACATGTACACACACATGTAGAGGGCGGGTGTGCGGGGTAAATGGATGCTGTGTTTAGAGCTTTCGTGTGCTATTGATCCTTGTGAAAGGTTGTCTTTTGTATTAATAAGCAAGCAGTGCAGTCAGAAACTCTTCTTTCTCTGCCTCCCCCCTTCCCTCCCTCTCGCACTCGCTCCCTTCCTCCCTCCCTCTCTCACATTCTCTTTGCTGGTTTTTGCTCTATACTCCTTGCGCTTTTTATTCCCTACCCTCATTCTCAGTCTAGCCCTCTCTCTCTCTTTCCCCCTCTCTCTCTCTCTCTCTCTCTCGCCCGAGGGTAGTGTGCCTGCAGCTAGTGAAGTCACATCCATTATACATGAACAGAAGCCCACAGAGGTTAGTGTCCCCCACAGAGGTTAGGCTCTCTAGACAACGGAGGGGCTTTTCTGACAGTTTCCAAATGTTCCCAGCCCATTCGTTGCTCATGTGACCTTGTTTAACATGATTAACATGCATAATGCGCACCCACCAGTGTTCATTAGATCACCCAACATGTCCTGCCTATGTCTTTTTAGGGGAATACTGCTCTCTGGCTTAGTTTTTAGCTCCATCCGCTGCTGAGATCATCGACTGGCCTCTTTTTTGCTGTCTCCCGCACACTTATGCATGGACACAGACGCACACACACACATACACACACACACACACACACACACACACACACACCCACACACACACACACACCCACCAGCATGTTTGCTGAGGAAGTAGACCTGGCAGCCTTTAAAGGTTCACATTGTAATTTATTGATAACTTGACTCTATAAAACATTTCCCCGCATCAGAATCGGGGGCGGGCGGTGTCGGAAGCATCGGAAAGCTGTTTATCTTCCTTGAAAAGGCATTCAATTAGGGAAAAAAAGGTGCAGAGGCAGTCAGAATAGAGAATAGCGCAAAGTAAAGTATGGAAATCGATGCGGAGGAAAAAAAAACATGACACCCCTGGAATCCGCAGCGAGGATGGGAGATTAATGATGAGAGGCTAAACGATGCCTAAATACAAGCTAAACTGAAAGAGGTTGGAGAAGTCACACAGCAGTGCCTCTTCCTGGGTGTCTAAGGCTCTCAGAATTTATTTTCAACCCAAGTTTGCACCTTTTGGGAACTTAAAGGCCCATAACATGGAGAACTGAGTTGTCCTTGCTTTTCTAAATGGGGTGGTAGTAACTTCAGGCTCCTGCAGATGACATTGCATGAGGAATAACGGTGCTACAGTGCAGTGAATGTCTCGTTCCATGTGTGGAAAATGGCTCCAAAGCAGATGTTAACGATTGGCTAAAAGGAGTGACTGCATTTGGTCGTACCAAAGACCGTAGTGTGAAGGAAGTAGCTCAATCTGCAGGTGTATGGAAGCGTATGGACATACAGGTCTACCAGCAGTGGCTAAAATCCCAGTCTACATGGAATTCTCCTCGGAATTGTGCCAGGGAAGGCATCCATCAAATCTGGCCCAACTGTACAATTCTTTGATACAAGAGTGTCTGAACATTGATTTGGCCTACATCCAGAAACTTTTCCAGTCCATGCCAAATTCAATCACAGCTGTTATTGGTGCTCATGTAGGTATTACACACTATTACATACTTTTTATTTTTTGTCTGATGAGCTTATATTGAAATATTGAAAAGTCAATAGTTAAAATTAGACATTATACACTAACATTTGCAGAAAATGGTATATTAAATATTAAAATTCCATGTAGGGGATGTGTTAATTTTACTCAAAAAAAAAAAAAAAAAAAAAAAATATATATATATATAATAATAATCAACAAAACAAGTAATTTGGACGAGAGTATTAAGTCTTACGACTGTATTCAGTTTTCACCTGTTTACCTTCAACACTCTGTGTTGTTGCTGTGGGCCGTTTGTAGCCGAGTTATTGCATTAGAAGACATAAGTGAAACCATTACACGTTGTGCTGTTCCTGGCTGTCAGTAAGCTAATGTGTTACTGATTCTAATAATGACTGACTGAAGTTCTTCTTCTCCAATATTCACGTGTCTTCAATTCCATACGGTTAGTTCTGTTCATTTCATTCTGGACTGTTTTTTTTTTTTTTTTTTTTTTTTAGAAGGAGCCAAAGACGTCAGCTGTGTTTACCTGCAAAGATTTTCTCCAGTCTAATTGAATTAATTCCAATGATAGAGTTTTTGTATGCACGCCCTCCTCAATAATCTGATTAAAATCTCAGTTTACATGCACAGCACAGGTAATTAGATCCTGAAATGATATGCCTACCACTCAGTGTACGCATTACCATGACAATGATGATCACAATGATGAGTCCAGTCAGCATGAAATGAGCACCGGTATGAGTTACCTGGGTTTTCAGTTGGTGTGTTTATGTTTCTAATTGCTTTCGTTTAATTTTAGCTCTTGGTTGATTTGAGAAAGGTCTATCTATTTTCAATTTGTTCTGTAGGCGGTGTAAACTCACTGTCTGGCATTTGTTCATATGCTTGTCTGGACAGCTTGTTGTTGCATGCTTTACGGTTGTCCATCCTGATTTTCAAGTTTGTTTCATAAACTTTGTCTCCTCTGTAGATCAGTTTCTGGCTCCCACCGGCTTGAACATTATAAACTTCTCGTATAATGCAAATACACATACGCAGAATGCTGGGGGGGTGTAATCAGATCCAGGGGTTTACATTGGCTATTATTCTTCTGTGTAACAGGATATTTACAGGACTACCCGACTTGTTCAGTCAGTTGTGTTCTAAGTGGGCTTAATCAGACTAGATTATTCCAGTAGAGGTGTATAGAAAGACGTAATCTATTCCGAGTTTTCAGTCATAAACATGGCTACTGTACTGTACAACACCAGTCTGTTTACAGAGCCTGTACTACTCCTTTAAAGAGATTCTAAATGAAGCTCACCACTCATCCCTACTGCCACCTCTGCTCCAATAATGCAGTAGGTACAGTTTTACACGTGTTTTGGGATTGCCCGTTATTCACGAGTTATGGTCCAAGTTGGCCCCTGTGCTGTCTGAAGCACTAGAGCTCTCTATCCAGCCCTCACCGTCTCTATGTCTCCTGAATTACGACTCCTTATTGAAGCTCTCTCCACCCCACCGCAGGCTTCTCACCATGTTATCAGCAGCCAAAAAGTAAATTCTTCAGGTTTGGTTTAATCCCGCTATTCTCCTTCTGAACATGTGGTTATATAATTTCCTGTCGCGATCCGTGAAAGATCTTGCGCCAGATTTCAGGGCGGCTCTTGCCAAACTATTAAAACTTGGACTTTTATTATTGGCTATGCTAGGAATCTTTTTATGATGTATTATCTGTCCCTCTATGTTTATTGTGTCTTTCCCCGGGAAATAAAACAAATAATGAATAAAATTAAGCAAGTAAGCTCATATCTAGTTCTACTCGAATAGTCTTTCAACAGCTAATAGAACATCATCAGGTTCTTTAGACTGCAAGTGAGACTCTTTATATTTAAGTAGCTTATGTTGGGCAAGAACAACAGAGAGCCACCAGTTCAGCAGAAGTCCGGATCAGCCAGCAGTCCAGCAGAAGTGATCCGTAGTTTCATCTCTCTGTCTCTCTCTCTTTCTCTCTCCCTCAGCCTCTCTACTAAGGACATAGAGAGTAGGACGGAGTCTCTGGGTCTGTTCCACACTTTGAAGATCAACCCCGAGGCCTTCTACACCCACATGAGCAAGTACGTGTATCCGAGCATCGCGGGCACGGACCTGCAACGGCTGCTCTACTACTACACGCTGCTGGAGAACTGCTCCTGCAATGACTACCTCCCTCCGTCCTCCATGATGCCCGACACGCATGTCAAACTGCTCAAGAAGCTCAAGGCCGTGGCCAACGGTAAGCAACCGACCTTCTGCTGCCATTCCTTGGTCTCACCTGATGGATTGTGATTACAGAGAAATGATATCTCTCTAGGTTCAAATAACTCCACCCCTAATGGGTGGAACGTTCTGGCCCTGTTTGGAGGGGAAGGGTGGGCGCACCTAAAACAACACCTAAAAAAAAGCATTGTGAACCAAATGTAGTCTGTTAACGTGATGAGTCTCCAGAGGCGCTTGGTCTTTCTTCGAGTCTTGGCACACAAACACAGACCGAGAGAACGAGAGACAGAGAACCGTGCCGTGATGAAAACAGAGATGGATGGCCGGAGTGGATGTGATTATCCATGTCTGAACGTCTGAATTCGTCTTCTGTTTAAGCAGAGTACTGTTAAATATGGTGCAGCACTTTCTTTAGTACCGTGGCGCTAGTTTAACACAGAAACGCTGTAAGTGTTTGACTCATTGTTTGAATGACTTTCATATCGCTGCTGTAGGAACGAAACCTAATATCTCCAAAAATAAAGTAATAGAGGTAATATCTCACCTGAACATTGAGCTCCTATTCTCACTACCTGCACTGTACACTGTATATATCTTATACTGCTTACAGCCACATACCTAACTGCACACTTTGCTACCTCAACACACTGTACTCTCCTACATGTACACTTACACTAAGCTGTTTTTGCCTCCTGCATATGCTAACTACACCTCAGTTCTAGTATTCACATCCTGACATACAGATACTGCTCTTACACATACGCACTTTGTCTTACTGTTTATGCATATATTGTTTATTTGACTATTTGTCCGCACTGTACACTATATATACAGGGGTTGGACAATGAAACTGAAACACCTGGTTTTAGACCACAATCATTTATTAGTATGGTGTAGGGCCTCCTCCTCCTTTTGCGGCCAATACAGCATCATTTCGTCTTGGGAATGACATATACAAGTCCTGCACAGTGGTCAGAGGGATTTTAAGCCATTCTTCTTGCAGGATAGTGGCCAGGTCACTACGTGATGCTGGTGGAGGAAAACGTCCTTCTTGGTGGTATGCTGACATTACCCTGGATACCGTGGCTCTTGATACATCACAAAGACTTGCTGTCTTGGTCACAGATGCGCCAGCAAGACGTGCACCAACAATTTGTCCTCTTTTGAACTCTGGTATGTCACCCATAATGTTGTGTGCATTGCAATATTTTGAGCAAAACTGTAAAACTGTGCTCTTACCTGCTAATTGAACCTTCACACTCTGCTCTTACTGGTGCAATGTGCAATTAATGAAGATTGGCCACCAGGCTGGTCCAATTTAGCCATGAAACCTCCCACACTAAAATGACAGGTGTTTCAGTTTCATTGTCCAGCCCCTGTATATATATTTAACAACTGCACTGGAGAAGTAGCCTGACTGTGTTTCATTATACTGTACCACCCTGTATTGGTATAATGAGAAAGTTGATTTGAATTGAATGATAGATTTACAGGAGAAACCACACACTTTACTTTTAATGTTAGTCAATGGAAGACAGCAGAAGACTTTCCATACAGTTTGGGTCATTTCCTTTTTGCCTGGTCAACATGAAATGTATATGCAACCCTAAGGGCAGCAGGTACTTTCAGCCTTTTATGGCAAAACCTGAAAAACAATATTTGCGATGAAGACTCATATTCTAGTTCTATGATACCATCTCATTGGCAGTGTGCATGGACTCAGAGGACCTGTACAGCCGTAGAGTGAGAAAAGCTTAGACGTGATCACAGTATGTGCTCACAATGCACCAGAAACTGACTTCTGCTGTAATAAGGCTACAGCTAATCCGGCAGGCCGCACACAGAGCTGCCTACTAACTGCTTACTTGTGTTGAAAATGAACGTTGGATGCATAAAGAAGAGCGAAGGACTGTTTAGGGGCGTAATTCAGCTGTTATGGGGAAACAATTATCCAGATTGCAAACTCAAGCTGTCGCATTTCTTGAAGTCTAATGAACAGCAGAAATGCACATCGTTGCTGTCCAAAGAAAACCATGTATCATGCATCGTTTGATCACAGCAGCTGCCGTTTACATTGTATGAACAGTTCGTGATGAATGGACCAACAGAAATGGCCCAAAATCCCCTGCAAAAAAGTCAGGATCCATTGACTTACATTAAAATGAAATGAGCTTTTTGCCCTCTCCTGTAAAGTCACCATTTTGGAGACACTTGTTTTTCTTTGGACAGCGATGATATATAAACATTGTGGCGACAGCGTAGAAGATGAGTCAGGAAACATACCCCTGTAAGCGAACGCCTTTTAATTGAAGACGGCAGTGGTGAAGAAACTACCTCTAAGTGCTTGCTGACGCAGGCAGGAAGGCACTATCGCTACACTAACTACATTCTCAAATGCACACACATATTTCCCATGCAAATGGCCCTTAAACTGCGCATTTAGGCTTGTGGGCCAGTTTGCTCTTAAAGCTGCCACTAAAGGCTGCTGCATCAGCTCATCAGTGTTTTAAAGCTAACAGCAGCTAACATTACTGCGTCATTTCCCATGTGCTTCAGTGGTGGATGAAGTACACAATGTAGTAGAGTTAAAGTAGAGACACCCAAGGTAAAATGCTCCTCCAGTGTCAGTAGAAGTTCCTCCCTTTAGACCTCCTCTGGAGTAAAAGTACTAAAGTATTTATCTTTAAATGTACTTAATTGTGGAGAGTAACAGTAGCATGATTTATTATGGCTCTAATGTCCTATTATCATTTCTGGAACAAGACTCTTAATCCGCTTATTTTAGGTGGAGAGACTCTAGTATCTCTCAGTCTACCAGTCTTTAATAGAAGGTCATTAATTAGTCTGACACTGCTGTCTATTCAAATGATCATTAGCACAGAACACTGAAGGAGAACAGGTTCCATTAGCTAGAACTATAAAGTAACTTACCAAACAAGTAAGTTTTGGTTTAAGATTTATTTGCAACTTAGTTACAAGTTTAAGTTTAATAAGAACTTGCTTTAAACAGGATCACAAATGAGTTTTCCTTTACTGTACTGCATCTGTAGGTCTCTGTTCATAAACATAAACCAGCCAAAACACATTTACTATAAAGGAAGCAGTGTTTGTATACATTCAGAAAAAGACACTCGCCAGTCACATGTGCATGTGTACATATTTCTATATTGTGGTCTATTTACCCACAAAGTCAGGAACAATATCTTTGCTCTGTTCACTGAGGCTTTGATGTGTGATTGTCAGACAGTGTTTGCATTAACCCCATCCTGCAATACCTGCCTTCCTCCAGATGGTCCTTGATGTAGTCCAGGCCTGAAATGGACATTTCCATGGATGCTAAGAATCCATGAATAAGCTTGTTTCGCTTTGACATGTTACGTTTTTACGTGCACATAAGCCAAAAGGAACAACAAATTTCTCATAACGTAGTGGAGTAAACAGTCAGATATTAGACTCTGAAATGTAGCGGAGTTAAAGTAAACAATGTTCAGAATGGAAGTACTTCAGTAAAGTACAGATACACTAAAAACTACTTAAGTACAGTAACCAATTACATTTACTTCTTTACTGTCCACCACTGAAGGGCTTTCCTTTTTTGTTCATCTCATGCTGGTGCTAACTCTCCATCCGTTCCGGTTATAAATCCAAGCGAGTTTTGACACCTGCCTACCTTTGGATTGCTTGGTAGCTGTATGTCTCTGTATCTAAAGAAAGAAGAGTACGTTCTTGATGAGCATCGCCTCGGGAGGCGAAGGAACCTGCTAGTTCGCCACTTGCTTACGCAAACACCTCGGCCTTAACTGTGACCACAAGTTGATCCTGTAATCACAAGCTTCTCTTAGCCAGCGACGTTTTCGTGAAAAGGAGGCGCAAATGAAAAAGGATAATAAAAGAAGCTTAATTAGTCTGCGCAGGCTTGATTGTTGTGCTTTTCTGATGAGGAGGAGAAAAAAACAAAAAGAGAGAGAGAGAGCGCAAGAGAGCGAAGTGAAAGTGAGACAGCAGAGATGGAGAGAGGGAGTAGAGATAAGGACTGAACTGGCTAATTACTTACATTCTTCTCCCTCTCGAGTGAGGCGGGACTGGGGCTCATGTGTTAATTACAAGCTGAGCACTCGCACCTAAAGCGACTGTAGCAGCTGCACAGCGCGGTACGGAGGAGTAAACGACCCTGGGGCAGGCCGGGAGTTAGTTTTGCCCTGTTTCAAGACAGGTCTCTATCCAAGAGGGGATCCTTTCTTCTTAAGTGATGATTAATCCAGTAAGATTGAGTCTTTTCCCCCATTAGAATAAAAGGAGCTCCGAGAAGCTTAGAGACTGAGATCCAGTTCAGACTGTTCAGATCTACCCGTATAGGCATGTACATGCAAATCTTGGTGGCTCTCACACGTCTTTCATTTATTAATACATGTATGTTGTAATTGGTGGTTACGTCTCGTGACCAACCTGGTAAAATCGTGCCAATACCGGGTCATAAATTCAGATAACCGATATCATCGGCCAGTTTAATTTCACAAGTCAGATTTCAATTTTATACTCCAGTAGGTTGTTTCATACTGCTTTACTGGCTTATATGATTGCACTTTCTCCATCATCACACTTCTAAATGTCAGATAAACAGCAGAAACTCAGCCTTTACAATACTGTAGCATTGAGGATGGAGCTAGGAGTGAGCGTTATGTATCATATCACTATATTTCAAGATATTCTTATGATACATGATGTGCATGTGCCTGATATTTAGATTTCTTTATATTTATGTGAGGTGAACTTGTATTCATAAACAATGTAAGTGCCTGAAGAAAATGCAGTGTGATTGTGCAGCTTAACCTTGTTGCTAGCCAGTTGCTAACACGTCGCTAAAAATGAATGGTAGTCTACAGGAGGAAGGAGGGATGAATAAATGACACATAAAGGAGTGCGGGTCAGTATGTATATGGACTACAGCTTGGGGATCTACCCTAAGTTTAGCGGCTGCAGTGTAAAGGAAACAGCAGGGTTTGAGTGGAGGTGAAAATGATTGAGCCTCTAGGGAGGAACGAACGATGGGGGGAAATAAAGACAAACAGACGAGTACGGGTGAGACTGACATTGAATTTGCGCTCGGGGTTCTGCCATGAGATGTATTCAAAACAGTGTCTGTCGGTCGAGCAGAAGTACAGTAGATGGTTATGCACCTTTCCACCCCATTCATTCTTAATGGGGAATAAGTTTTAATGAAAACCGTATATCGGATCAGAAAGCTGTATACAAGCACACCATTCCCGATCTGACAGAAAACTTCGGAGTCGGAATGTTGTCAGTATCTTGAAAACTGTGGAATGAGAGGGATAAATAAACATGTCTACCAAGAAGAAAAAGAAGACAGTGACCTTGGAAGAAGAAAAATATACCATCGGATAACAATAGTGTTGCATGTTGCACAATCGCTACTACTAGTACTACTATTGCTATTAATAATAATAATAATAATAATAATAAAATATCTACAAAATTCACTGTTTCACAAACTTTTGCTGCACAAAATCCAGAGAAACAGGCCTAACTATGTTTACTTTGCAAAATAGCATATGTTGTTGTTGTTGTTGTTGTTGTTGTACAAAGTCACGTGACATGTTATTTATATGCACATGTTTTTTTGGGTTTTTTTTCTTTTTTTTTTTTTTTTCTTTTTTTTTGGAAGTTTGTAATCTGTCCTGTGATGTTAGACCTTTTGGAATAAATATTAAGTAGCCAATATGGTTTTACTTGATGCTGAGCTCGTCCTCTCTTATGAGGACGACTTGTCCATCACTAACTGCATCTCTTCCTCCTCTTCTGCAATCCTTTTCAGTCTTTGAGACCCAAAGTACTCTGACCTTTATTCAAACTTAGGAGGCGTCAAGCAAGGAGAGAATGAGTGAGAGAGGAGAAATAAATATATAGGTTGGAACAACAGCGGTCTATGAGAGAATACAGGCTGACGTCAAAACTGACCTCGTATAAAGTCCGTCGGGAGGATCGCTGTCTGTTTCTTGTGTCCTGTTTAAACTTTTTGTCTATTCGTTTAGTGAAATCAATAATTGGGATGATCGTGTGATGCATTATAAACATTTGGATTGGCTGTTTCTTGGAACTCGCTTCAAGAAGGTGCTTGCAATTGTTGTGGCTGAATTTAAATTGAGTTGAGCAGACTTTACATTAGGGATCCACCGAATGTTCAGCACCCACAATTATTCGGCCGTTTTTTTTTTACTTAAAAAAACACTTTCGGTGTTCGACCGAATAACTGAAAAGACAGAATAAAATAATGAAACTGTTAACTTTTTTTTCTAGTTCCCGGATGTAGACAGGAACCAGAGTGGCACTTTTACTTGTTACCTTCAGAGCTATAACCATCTGCTCAAGGCTAGCGTCCACTTTAATGGGTTGTTTTTCTGATGCGAGTCACACTGGAGCATGCTGACGCCTCGCAGCTCTTATTTAGCTTCATGTATCCGACCCAAATAGCAAAGAACAGAACGGAACCGCTACAGCGAGGCACACAGACAGCAGCTACTCAGCACGCTGGCGTGTACGCTTTTTCTCTCTCTGTGCGAGTGCGCAAATCCTCCTTAATGAAACACGAACCCCAATTTTACAGCAGCGCGCTAAAATTGCGACCAGCGTGGATTGAGGCGCTCTCTGTGACTGCAGCAGACGTGTGGGCTGGGATGGGTTTTTTTGCTAATATATTTTAAGTCATATTGTGCTTTGTTGACATGTCTGCTGGGATAAAATGTCAGTCTAAGACCCAACATCATCAAGAAACCTCCTAATAAGCTGCACCTCCAGTATCCACTAGGCAGATCTGTGACTACTCTGTGATCTACAGTGTCATAATTTAAAATTTAAATGATTAAACTACCAACTCATTAAACTCACTCTTTGTACAGAGTGAGACGTTCAGTGGAGTAAGACAGTGTTTGGTTTGAACAAGTAGGGGAAAACTTCCCCCTAAAAATGCTCTCATTGACAAAGACGAATAGAAGCTATTAGGGCTCAGTTGGTATCATGCAGATGACGCCCCGCCAACTGGGCTTAACTAGCTTTCATTCATTATTAGCATAATAATAATAATAATTAGCAGTGTTATAACTGCCTCACGCATTGCTATTCCCAGCATCCATTGAATTCAGGTGTTCCAATCACTTCCATGTGTGGCCATGGAATTCAATGTATAAAACCAAGCACCTAGGCATGCAGACTGCTTCTACACACATTAGTGAAAGAATGGGTCGCTCTCAGGAGCTCAGTGAATTCCAGCGTGGTACCGTGATAGGATGGCACCTGTGCAACAAGTCCAGTCGTGAAATTTCCTCCCTACTAAATATTCCACAGTCAACTGTCCGACTTCAACCCGATAGAACACCTTTGGGATGAATTAGAGTGGAGACTGCAAGCCAGGCCTTCTCGTCCAACATCAGTGTCGGACCTCACAAATGCGCTTCTGGAAGAATGTTCAAAAATTCCCATAAACACATTCCTAAACCTTGTGGAAAGCCTTCCCAGAAGAGTCGAAGCTGTTATAGCTGCAAAGGGTGGGCCGACATCATATTAAACCCTACGGATTAAGAATGGGATGTCACTCAAATACTTTTGGCAATATAGTGTATGTAGCATCTTATCTGGTGTAAATGTCCTTGGTGGGGGATCTTATCACTTATCATCCTATTATAAATCACAGCAAAACCGTCCGTTCCCAGGTGTGCCAACACCTTTTCTTTATGTAACCAGATTAGGCGTTTCTGAAGGAATCTCCTTTCTGAACTCAGAGGATTAGAAAACAACTTTGATAAAGCGTCCAGAAGGAGAGCATTATCTAATACTTGCCATTTAACTGTTGATCCAGATTACGTTCCTGCCCGGGATAAATGGGGTTTTGCCGCGAAAGCTCATTTAACATCCGTCGCTCGGAGTCGTGGCAGGGCAGCGAAAGGCGAAGCGTTTTTAATAGCTGGTTTCCTTTATGTGGTGAAAACAAATTAGACACTGCTGTCCGTGCTGCATGACTTACACTGGCAGCAGTTACAGAATCAACAAAGGAGGTTTTGGACTTCAAAAAGGATGTTCTGCTGGTCTTCCATTTGTCGGCACAGGGGCTTTTACCTCACAGCCATTTGAGGTGATAAAAGGTTAAAAGGTCATGAGCAGACTAAGCAGGACATGGGTGAAAATCAGCCCATATAATAATTGATCAGTAGTGTTTCAGACAGTCATCAGTCTTAGATGGTCATTATCATTGATCTAAACCACTTCATAACTTTGTCTCCTCAGGACTGGACTACAAGAAGCTAACGGACGAGGACTCAGACCCTCTGAAGGCTCTGGAGCCGGTGCTGACCAGCCAGAACGTCCTGTCCATCTCCAAGCTGGCTGCTCGAATTCCTCTAAAGGGCGGTGAGGCCCTCACCCCGAGCGCTGTCCACTCCACTTGGCTACACAAGCTTTTCTGGGAGGGGGACACCCACGTCCTCAAGAGATCCCCCCAAACAGACCAGGACTTCCTCCATGCTTATGACACCTGCGCAAAATACTTTGACAGGCTGCTGCCTGTAGATGCCATTAACTTCCTGGATGCCATTACCTTCTCCCCTGAAGCTGCCAACCATGTGAGTAACACTGAAAATGACAGTGGCAAGATCTGATTGTTAGTGAGGTCCATTTTGCAGGAAAAATGATGTAGCCAAAATCTAAAATTGAGTCACTTTGCGTGTTTAATGTAACTTCAGGCTCCTGTAGATGGCGCTTCATGAGGATGATGGGGCTATAAATACCTGTGGNAGCAGTGGCTAAAATCCCAGTCTACAGGAAACTCTCATCGGAATTGTGCCAGGGAAGTCATCCACCAAATCTGGCCCAACTGTGCAATTCTTTGATTTAGGAGTGTCTGAACATTGATGTGGCCTACATCCAGAAACTTGTCCAGTCCCTGCTAATAAAAATAGCAACTGTTATTTGTGCTCATGGAGGTATTAAATGCTAGTAGGTACGCTTTTTTAATGTTAACTGTGAACACACGCCTTAGATCTGAGGTTCATGGCTGTTTCTTCTCTAAAACATGAACACTAAAGTGACTTGCATGCTAATATCCCCCTGAGGAAGCTACATCCACAAGGTGCTGTCCATTTGTTTTAGTGGATTCACTTTGGAATTTAGCTTTAGATGCCTTTGGGAAACTGTGAAGGGTTATATCTTTACCAGTTTACAGTGTTGTGTGAAATGAAATTAGTCCTCTAATTAGTAGCAATCAAGGTCAATTCTTAATAGCAATCAAGGTCAAAGTCGCTGTAGGTAGTGTGAACATAGCAAGTGTATCTGTTGCAAAATGGGTTCTTAAGTTTGTGGGCACACCACAGCTTCTGTGAGGTCAGCTGAGTTTCAGTCGTGCCACTGCTGACTGAGTAGTGGGGTTTTTTTTTGTTTTTTTGTTTTTTTGTTTTTTTTCCATACCGCATTATTACGAAGTTGCTCTTTCCACACCAAATCTCATGAATTCATGCAATAAAACCTGAAAGTGGTTTTAAACCGCTGGGTTGGGCATGAGCAGTGGAGATTGTTGAATACGTTTGCATGTGTACTAATAGTGTGGTCCTTATGGACTGGTTGTAGTCCTGTAAGCAAAGTAATTGGCTAGAAGTGTTAGCCAGTGCGAGCGTCTTTTAGCTAATGTAATGAAGCTAACAGGTTTGCTCTCTCCCTCAGGTTCATTTAGCTCTCCGTTAACCTTTGATAGTGGCAGATGCTGTGTTGCTTCACAGGTCTTGGAGGAAGCATGTTTTGGCCTTCAGTAAGAAATCCAGTCACCAACTGGGATGTCCTGTACTACAGAAGCTAAATGAGTCATAATTGTTCTCTGCAGCAGAGATAGGAACCAGACGTCGGAAGTGTTTGATGTCTGTAAAAGTTACATTACAGAGAACTATAACATGAGATGGTTATGAGTAAATTCTATATTTATAGGTAGAGGGTTTTACATGGTGGAGTAGTACCAGACTAAAGTAGATTTTTTCAGATTGTTTTCACTAATTTACCATTTATCAATATCGATAACGTGGGGTCAGCGCAATTTTGGATAGCAAATAAAGTGGCTATATTTGTGTTGCAGACAGGCTGACAACCATCACCGCCACTGTAAGAAAGCCTGAGTCTCTGCAGTCAACCATTTCTCACCAAACCACTCGGAATTACTGTCCACGGAGCTCCTCTTTAAACTAGGGATGCACACACACACGCACACACACACACACGCACGCACACACGCACGCACTCACGCGCACACGTTTCTCTTTCTCGATCTCTCTCTTTTGGTGCGTGTAGCGCATCCTCCTTAAAGAAACACAAACCCCAATTTTACAAGTGCGATAAAACCGTGACCAGTGTGAAGTGTGGTGCTCACAGTGAATGCAGCAGACACGGCGGCTGGGATGGTTTTTATTGCTAATATATTTAAGTCATATTGTGCTTTGTTGGTGTGTTTGCTGGGATAAAATGTCTGTGGTTAAAACCACAGTGTTGAATAAATATTTTAAATCTGCAGTTTAGTAATAGTTTTCTCTTTGAAAACCAAGACAAAAATGCATGTAGCCTATTTAATTTATGCAGCGGTGAAAAAATGGCAAATACTGTGTTCGGTATTCGGCCAAATGTTTCGTTCTGTTCAGTTTTGACTTCGGCCAAAAAATATCACTCTGTTTTTCTACATATGAATGTACTTGTTGACATGATACGGTAGTCTCTCTCTCTCTCTCTCTATCTCTCTCTCTCTCTCTCTCTCCCTCTCTCTCTCTCTCGTCCCTCCTTTTTAACCTGCGCTCATTGATCCATCCCAGCGGGAACCTATTAAGCTCCATATCCCTGTGTGTATCTCCTAGCCATCTTTTACTTCAAAGAAGTGCACTTTCTTACACACACACACACACACATACAGAGCATCTTTTACACACACACACACACACACACACACACAAACACACACTCACACACACACAAACACACACTCACACTCATTCACTCACTTTCACTCGCACACACACACACAAACACACATGCACACAGAGCATCTTTTACACACACTCACACAGCATCTTTTACACACACACACACACACACACACACAGAGCATCTTTTACACACACACACTCACTCACTTTTACACAAACGCACACACACTCACACAGCATCTTTTACACACACACACACACACACACACACACACACACACACACAGAGCATCTTTTACACACAGACACACACAGACACACACGCAGTCTCACAGAAGCTCAGGTGTTTGTCTTTATTCACAGCACTCCCGCGAAGCAGCTATAGCAGGACATGGCAGATGTCAGTGCTTTCTGCTCTGTGTGGTGCTTTCCTGAGCAGGATCACCCCTGTGCAGCTGTTTGTGTTGCTGGTGTGCACTAATAGACAGCTCTGGCACTGGGAACATAGAGAGAGATACAGTATACAGGGTGATGAAAGTCCGTGAAAGCCGCTCTATGAGTGCACACACAGTTCAGTTAGGTGTTCATATGCATATGTACTTACATTCGCTGCAGGTGAAGATGTTCAGCTGAAGCAGTAATTCGACCGAATACAACGGTCACTAGGACTCTTCTGGATGATAAGGGAGTTTGTTCCCTCCCCACCTTTGAGTTGCGTTCTGTCGCAAGAGTGTATTGAATGGTGCCCCATTGCTCTAGAGGACACTGTCGGTCTGCCTCACAGCCCAGTACTGAGCTCTCTTGGCTATGGGCATGGTGTCCTGATCTCTTGTGCAGCCGATCCAAAGCATGACGTAAATCATACTACCTGTTTCAGCAGTTGTGAACTTTAAAGGGACACCGCCTTCTGTTGATGTGATGTATCATGGGTTGGGTGTAACTTTGGAGACCGCACGGGAAGCACTCGAAAGCCTTTTGACTGTTTGAAATGTTTATTTGTTCACTTTTTTTTGGTTAAGTTTAAGCTTAAAAGACAATATTTCAAACAGTCTACCCCCAAAAATCCACCCCAAAAGCAGTTCACAGCTTCCATATGCATCATCAGAAGGCGGGTGGTTTTCTCATGCTGCAGTCTCATGTATATGCGTTGGAAATGAAATGCAGCTCTGGATGCAGTAGCTGAATCAGATCTGGTCCACTTCTGGCACAAATACAGCAGAGTTGCCTACTTTTAGCTGAAGTGTGGCCCTAATGTGGTGCATATGTGGCCCACAGCTTGCTACCGGGAGCGGTCCACCCGCCGTGAACCCATTTGGTAAGTGGGCCAGATGAAAATGGATAATGCGGGCCAGGTTTGGGCCAGATTTGGGCCAGAACAGTTCTGTGGTCTGGCATATATTTTTGTCCTTTTTTGTTGGTGGGTGAATTTATAAGGACCTCAGATAGCTACCATTACTCTACACAGTCTTAAAGAAGAGTATTTCAGTATTACAGTATTACAGTCCACCCCCCAAAATCCACCCCAAAGCAGTTCACACCTTCCACATGCCTCATCAGAAGGTGGGCGGTTTTCTCATGCTGCAGTCTCATGTATATGTGCTGGAAGTGAAATGCAGTACTTTTCCTTGAAAGTAGCTGAATTCATTAATTAGGAGGAGTGTCTGGATATGCCATGTACTGCATTTGTTTGATTATCACAAGTTGGGTCCTTGCCAAGTGATATAACAGAGCTGCAATTGTGTTAATGGGTGCTGTGACCTGTCAGAGTTTTAGATGACCAGTTCTCTGGGTTTTTTGATGAAGCAAAGTATTCAGGTCATATTTATTTATAGTGCATGTTTAATACAGTGGATTGGACCAAAGTGCTCTACAATCTGGGAAAATAGCAATAGATGTGTAATGGAAGGATTAATAAAAGTAAAACAGTAAGTAGTAAGATGTTAATAATCATAATGAACTCAAATAGTGAGAAATAACACCATGCAGAACATACAGCAGTGATCTCAGACAGAGTCGTATACCAAGGAGAACAAGTGAGTCTTTAACTAGGATTTAAAAATGTCAGTGTTCGGGGAGGACCTAATGAAGAGCGGGAGACTGTTCCACAGTCTAGGAGCAGCCGCAGAAAATGTCACAGAAAAGATCCTGTTCTTTTAAATGGAACCGTGGAATTGATAAAAGTAATATTTCCGAGGAGCGTAATTTTCTGCATAGTTCAGTGGTTTTCATCACGGCTTCAGTGAAAACAATGGAATATCCAGTTTGCCATCTTCTGTCTGCCGCCAGCATGTGAATGTAGCATTAAGCTGGCCGGAGTGTCCTTTTAAAGTACCTAGAAGGGTGAAAGAAGATCTCTGAAACTATTATATGTCTCAGGGATCAGGCAGCGTGTTCTTAAGCGTTTCTTGCTGTAACTGTGAGAAGGATTTTCAGAGAAATGAACCTCTTCAAATGTCTGGTTCTTATCATCACATATACAGGTGTCATAAATAATAGGGATGCACCGAATGATTTTTTTTTTTTGGCAAAAGCTGAAACCGAACAAAATGAAACTGAAACTTTGGCTGACGCTGAATACCGAAAAAGTTTTTTCACGGTGTTTCATTAATTTTGCCACTTTTTCATCATTGCATGAATTAAATAGGTTAAATCCCAGATAGTAAGCGGATGTGGGCCACATCTGGCAAAGATATGGCACTGTTGGCTTACTGTCGGCACTGGCAACCTGCTGTGAGCCAAAGGTGGCCCACATACTTATAACATCCATTTGGCCCACCTGTCCTAAAAACAGATGTGGTCCACTTCTGGCACAGATACAGCAGAGTTGCCTACTTTTGGCCGAGGTGTGGCCCTAATGTGGTGCATATGTGGTCCACACAAGTGCCGTCAACCCATCTGGCAAGTGGGCCAGATGAAAATGGGGAATGTGGGCCAGATTTGGGCCAGAACAGATTTGCTGTCTGGGATTTTTGTCTCGGCTTTCTAGGAAAATACAGTTACTGTACTGCAATTTGAAAACAGTTGTGTTTGGCTCGAAAACTTGTCAGTGTGCTCCAGGGTGACTCGCAGTGGAGAAGTAAGGCGATAAAGTGGGTGCTAGCTGAATAATTCTGGTTGCCAAACATTTGGTGCATCCCTAATAAATAATATACTGTGCTGTTTAAATGCAACAAATTAATGCACTGAAACAAAAGAGCCTTAAATCTGTTCTGAACTGTATTTGGTCAGAGTAACCCAGGCCACTATTTAACTGAACTAACCAGTGAATAGCCAGTGAATGTCACATCATTTGATGAATTGTTCATTGTTTATATATGCAACTGTGGTCTATGGATACTATACTAAATGTATGACCTATCGCTTTTGTCTTTTTGTGTGTGTGTGTGTGTGTGTGTGTGTGTGTGTGTGTGTGTAGCTGTCTGTTGAGACCAGAACAGAGATCACTAGACGAGCTCTGAAAGCTTTGAAAGGCATCAGCGAGAAGAGCAAGAAAAGGGGCGGAGATGATGAAAGCTGTGCCTCCAACTTTGGCCATGCCCTTACCCACCTGCAGCAGTCTCTCAACCATCTAGAGACACTGGACCATGCCTTCTTCCAGTCACTCAGAAACAGCCAGGAGGTAGCTCTCTCTTTCTTTTTTCATGGTTTGCTACCCCACCCGAACCCGAAAGGGCCCCGATAAACCTGAGTCAACTGCCAGCAGTATAGCCAGTCGCTCATAGTTTCATCTGTCGATCAAATCATTTAAACTAAACCATGCGGTCTGCAGCGTCAAGATGCACAAAATGCGATCAGTTTTCATTAGAGTAGTCTTTTACCCCTACTGTATGTCCTGAATCAGCCCCGACATGATGTGTGGCTTTAGACCGATCTATAGCAGCACCAGGTAGCTTAAAAGACTTCTGTGTTGTGACGACTTCAGTCATTTAAAAAAAAGACACTGCATCACCACAGTAGCAGCAGACGGTACATGGTTCTGGCTTTTGTTATTTTAATAAGAGCTGATTTATTTGAATATTAAACTTACACTCTACCACAACAGCAACTACCCAACCACACCAAAAACCTAAAAACCATACCAACAACTATAAAAACATGCCAAACATTACCAAACCACATCATAGCACAAGTACCAAACATACAAACAACTACCCAACCACACCAAAAACCTAAATACCATACCAACAACTATAAAAACATGCCACACATTACCAAACCACATCAACAACTACCAAACCATAGCAAAAAGTACCAAACATACGAACAACTGCCCAACCACACCATAAACCTTAAAACCACATCAACAACTACCAAACCATAGCAAAAACTACCAAGTCATACCAACGACTACCCAACCACATCACAATCCTCCAAACCAAAGCAAAAACGACCAAACATAACTACCCAACCGCACCATAAACTTTCAAACCATAGCAAGAATTACCAAACCATAGTAAAATTCCCAAACCATACCAACAACTTACCAACCACACCACAATCCTCCAAATCATGCCAACAACTACCAAACGACAGTAAAAACTATCAAACATACCAACAACTTCCCAACTACACCAAAAACCTCAAAACCATGCCAACAACTCCCGAAACATACCAAAAATTACCAAACCACATCACCTACCAAACCATGGCAAAAAGTACCAAACATACCAACAACTACCCAACCACACCATAAACCTCCAAATCATACCAACAGCTACCCAATCACAACATAAACCTCCAAACCATACCAACAACTTCTCAACCAAACCATAAACCTCCAAACCATACCAACAACTCCCAGATTATACCAACAACTTCACAAGCATATCTTCACTTCGACTTCATACCCTTGCGGACCTCTATCACACACCACCCTGGAGTCAAACACATATTTACACATGTTCTCACTTAGAATACCTGTTCCTCACACTAGCCAAGTCATTCTCACTCTCTCTCAGAATAACGAGATGTCATGAACATGTATGAGACTTCAGGATGGCTTGGGCTTCCTCACGCAGAGTGCATGTTCAACCAGCAGCTCTTCTTTTCCTCTCTCTCTCTGTCCTCAGTGACAGTGGGATAGACTGATTGGCAGGTGTGGAGCTGCAGTGGGGACTTAAGGGGAGAGGAGCAGGTGGTCTGTGGCAGCCTCTGCTAGCTTAAGCGTATATACCCAGGCCTAACTTTTGTGGAAATGTTCTGGCTCTCGTTGGCTTCTAGGGCACAACTGCAGCATTTCATTACAGCGGTGCCCTCAAAGTGTCATTCTAGCAGCCTCGCAACACTCTCACACCTACCTGTTACCTGCGGAAAGGTGTGTCTGTGTGCCTGAGAGAGAGGAAGTAACAAATGAGTCAAAAGTTTTTGTTTGAAGTCAGAGGAGCACAAAGCCAAAAGAAAGCTTTCCATAGGATTAATACACTCATCATCAAAAGAACAGCTGCACCCAGAAGGAAGTGTGGGGTTGCAGTGCTGTTGGGACGGAAGATAAAGGTCACCAGGAACAATAAATGATGATACATTTAGACTGATATGGACAATATTTATTGAGCTACACATACAGAAGTAGTGTCTCTCAGTATGGCATCGGGCCGCCATGTTTGCTAACACAACATGCCAGACGTCTCAGCATGGAGTTGCAGAGGTTCCTAATGGGGTCCTGTAATAATCCATCCCATGCAGCTTGAACATTCTCACACAGTTCCTGCAGATTGTGCGGTAGGTGTGGAGGTGGAGTGACACCAGGCCTTCTGGACGTGTAATGCATTACAACAAACCGCTTGTCTTGCCGCTGGCCACGGAGCCTCCACACATGGATTAGTGAGTTGTCTTCACCAAGACAAAAGCAGGACTCGTCACTGAAGATGACCCGCTGCCATTCTGAGTCACTCCATGACAGTCTGGCACGACACTATTGCAGTCTTTGGTGACGTTGACGTGGTGTTAAGGGCAGTCGACGTAACGGTCTGCGTGCATGTAGTCCTGCGTCGTGCAGCTGTCTGCCAATGGTGCTGGCACTAACAGGATGACTCACGAAGGGCATCACTGCTCGCCGAATGTCTGCAATTGTGGTCTTTGGGTCAGTCAGGTACAGCGATAAGACCTGTCCTTGCTTACGTCACATGCACGGCTGAGCCTGAAACTTGAGCCATTGGAATGTCCATTGATGTCCTGCCCACTAAGTTTCCTTCCTGTGGGTTGATTCCTTCTGGCTGCAACTATTTGTGCAGCTATTCTTTTGATAGTGAGGGTATTTCAGTGCAGCTCTTTCTGTGATGAGTTTTTATAATTGATATGACAGCGCACCGAACATTAAGGGTGCCTTCAGGCTGGGTGGGTTTGATTTGATTGAAACAAACCCCGGAGCGATAGAGTGAGAACACTGCTGTCCCGATTCTGGTTTATACCACATCAGCACGAACCCCTGGGAAGGTCGCTCTCAGTTCACTTCAGAGTGAACTCGGGTGCAGTTCATTTGAAGTATGAACACAGTACAGACCAAAGACTTCCAAATGGAACAAAGACAGAACAAACCATAGTCTCCTCTCTGCAGAACGTCACGGACAAGACGAGTTACTGATGATGTTTTGACACATGCTTCCATTTATCATGTCTTTATGGGCTCTGTGAATTGGTAATTATAGAATGGAGAGCTTTAAACGACTGCTCTGTACTACACACAAAAATTAAGATGTGTTATGGTGCCGAGGTTTCTCGGTTTTGTAGGAGCAGCAAGCCACTCAAGGCTGTTACAGGGATTTGATCTTGCTTTGCATTGTGTGAAAGCATGGAGATTGCTCTAATACCATAAGACATCACAAGAGAAAACACCACATACATTAAACCAGTGAGCCCAGATAGAACAGAGAATGGCACTATTCATAAAGCTCAGTGGACGTTATCACTGTTATTGTATGTCATAATATCTGCCCAATCAGTCGTGACCTTTTCCTCACATGACTTTTGGTTTAGTATTAAATTTGTCAGGCTGAACACCAAGTGAACCTAAGATGCAGACAGTGTGGTGTTCTGCTTTAGGCTAAAACTAAAGGCAACTGAGTTTACAGGCATAAACGCACCATAAAAGATGATACAGCAAAAAGAAGGAACTGACCAAACAGTTCTTAATGAGGACCTATTATGCTAATTTCCAGTGCTCATAATTTTATTTTTGTGGTTTAGAATAGATTTGCATGCTACAGTTTTCCCAAAACTCACTACTTTAATACTAAAATGTATTTAGATTTACATTTACAGTATTTGACAGATATTCTACTACAGTTGCTTACACAGGTAGGCGAAGGTAGCGCCCGGAGTCTTGCCCAAGGACTCTTATCGGTATAGTGTAGAGTGCTGGTCCATTTAGAGGATTGAACCCTGGTCTACAGCATGGGAAGCAGATGTGTTCCCACTTAAACCAACCAACAATAATTCTCATACTGTATTGTATTGCGTACTCAGATTGTAATAACCCTCTTTCTGAAACGCACTGTTCGAGCTCTGGTGTCTTTAAGCCCCGCCTTCCGATGAGCCCATTGTGCTCTGATTGGCCATCTACCACATTCTGTTCTTGTTAGTCCTACTACAAGTTCTGCCCCCACGCCTCTATGGCTGTTCTTACAATGGCATCAGACCTGTTGTATTAGTTTGAGCCAGAGTCCGTTTATGAAAGTCAGGTAGAAGAGACTGGTAGACCTGATCCATCTTCACCAGCTAGACTGGAGCAGTATGTTAAAACTTCAGAGGGGTGAGTTATTACGGTTCTACCCA